>CM070691.1:9832500-10257500 GCA_036346265.1 Melocanna baccifera | reverse complement strand
GACGGTTCCATAATAAAACCATATATGATATTACTATCACAGACGTTTCCATTATGTAATCGTCTGTAATATGCAACCGTCTGTAATATACTACATATCGTAAATAGTTCTATTATGTAACCGTAATTGACATGTAACATATCAGATGGTCGAGGGCGGGTCATTTTTTGTAAAAGGTTCTCTGACGTCGATTGTCAAACTTGTCCGTAGTTCTTGAATGGAACTGATTGTCAAACTTTGTCCGTTCTTCTTGAAAAGGAACTGATCCGGCGTACTTAGCTAGGTACATGGCAAGATATATATGTCCATGGAACGCCAGGCTTAAACGACTTTTCTACCGCTGGTACATACTTGTTCAAAGTTGTATCGCTGCTAATCAACTTAATTATGCCCTTGGATGAATACTTAGCCCATTAACCTTGACCATAATCAATCGATTGACATCACGCAGTAAACAAGATCCATCCACGCAAGCTCTATATAAACATGATTCCACTGATGAGAGACGACCACACATCATCACAGAAAAGCTATCTAGCAAGCTAGATTGATCAGACAGCAAGTGTGTTCTAGCGGTTCACATGGAGCTGTTCTCGGATGAAGGGTTGGCCATCGTTGTGCCCAGGGGTGGATCTGGGCCTCGGGCTAGGTGGCTATAGCCTGAGGTCCAGAAAAAATAGCAATAAAAATATTTCTACATAGGCTCAACAAAAATCAAATTACAATAGCCTAGCCCGAGGCGGCACAACCAGCCCGAGGCCGCCGCTCACCTCCCCCTCGCAGCCTTGCTCTCCCCCCGCGCCCTCCTCCCTCTCCCTCCCCCCGCCGCCCCCTCCTCCCCTCCGCGATCGCCCCCCGCCGCCCTCCTCCCTCTCCCCGCCGCCTCCCCTCCTGGCCCCCCCCCGCCGCCCCCTCCTCCCCCTCCTGGCCTCCCCTCCGCCGGTCCGCCCTCGCCTGTGCAGATGCGTCGGCCGCCCCCCTCGCCTCGCGCGGTCGCGCCCCAGCTCCGGCCCCGCCTCCTCCTCCGCCCTCCGAAGCTCCGCCTCCTCCTCGCGGGTCGCGCTTGTGGTTGACGTCGTGGTCGGAGGAGGAGTGGAGGAGGAGGACGGCGAGCAGATGCGAGCGCAAAGCCAGCTCCTGACTCCCTCCAGTGCCAGCTCCTAGCCTATAGTGCCACTGCTACCGCCTCCCTCCAACGCTGTCTCCTACTTGCTGTCCAGCGCCGCCTCCCTCCAGAGATTTCGATTTGGGGATTCAATGTATAGGTTCGGATTCTAGAGTTTCCAATTTGCTTAACATGTTAATCTTGCCTCAGCTCTTGCGAATTCTAAAATAGGAATTTCGATTTGGGGATTCTATATTTAGGTGCGAATTCTAGGGTTTACAATTTCCTTCATAATCATGCTTCTGCTCTTCAGAATTCTGAAATAGGAATTTCAATTTGGGGATTCATTATTTAGATTCGGATTCTAGGGTTCCCAATGTCCTTATTAATCTTGCTTCCGCTATCCATAATCAACAACTTTGATCATTGGTATTTTTAGCAAAACATACTATTAAACTGCAGATATATAATATTTTTTAAATCATTTCTACAGCAATGCTACAATGTTATGTTCATCAGTTCATGTGGACAATCTGGACACTTACATAAATATGTAGACTCGAAATTAGAAAAGCACACATGACCCAAAACAACTTACAATTAGGAAAGGACTAAGTATGATTCCTTTGTGTGTGTATGCAGATTGGAACCTAAGCGTAGAGTGGCTGGATGAAGAGAACCAAGGTCGTGGGCTGTGGGCTTCCCCTCAAAGAAGAAAGGCTTGACTGGCTATGTCGAGAAGGACACCGTAGGGCAAACCAACATCTACTCCATCAAGGTAATTCTTTGATTACCAAAACCCCTTACAGATTTAGTTTTAGAAACATTCAGTGGCAAAACTGAGAGGAGCTGAAGTTTTTGCCATTTAGTTTCTAATATGATTAGCAGTAGTTTTGCTTGCAAATGTTGGACAATTAGCATGAGCATCTAGAACGTTTTGATCAAATGGTCTGAGTGATTATTGTTCCTTGGGAAGCCGCAGTCAGGTTCACATGTTTGCTTTTCATCATTCACACACACACACATAGGTGTAACTCTTATCCACAATCTTTTCTTCATCCAAAACTGACAAAAACATGCACTGTCATGGATATGATAGAGCAAATCTTTGTTATACCGTAGTGTGAATATAAATTAGCGTTATTTCTAGGATGTTAGTCTATTAAAGTTTAGCCTAAGGCGCAGCGAAATCCTGGATCCGCCACCGGTTGTGCCCATCGTGGTCTACTGGGTTTACTCCGGCATGTACATGGCGCTTGGACAGTCCATGGACAAGTACAGGCTGCACTCGAGGAGGGAGGAGGATAGCAAGAACCTGGTGTCCAAGCGCGATGTCTTCAAGGGCGTCGTCCTGCAGCAGCTCGTGCAGGCCGCCGTCGCCGCCATCGTCTTCACGGTACGTATGACCTCTGCATGCATGCATATATGTCGCCGTTTATGTGGCCTCTAACGTTTTCTACCTATATACACGCACAGCTTACGAGCGAGAGCACTAAGACGGCCGCTGCCAAAGCACCGTGGCAGCAGACCTCGTACCTGACGGTGGCGAGGCAATTCGCGGTGGCCATGGCCGTGCTGGATGGGACGCAGTACGCGTGGCACCGGTACATGCACCTCAACCGGTTCCTGTACCGGCACATCCACTCGTGGCACCACCGCCTCGTCGTGCCCTACGCGTTCGGCTCGCAGTACAACCACCCCGTCGAGGGCCTCCTGCTCGACACCATCGGTGGCGCGCTGGCCTTCATCGCCTCCGGCATGTCGCCCCGCGCCTCCATCATCTTCTTCTCGCTCTGCACGGTGAAAGGCGTCGATGACCACTGCGGCCTGTGGCTGCCGGGGAACGTGTTTCACCTCTGCTTCTGGAACAACACGGCATACCACGACGTGCACCACCAGCTGCGCGGCAGCAGGTTCAACTTCTCGCAGCCATTCTTCGTGACGTGGGACAAGCTCTTGGGGACGCACATGCCCTACGTGCTCGAGGAGAGGCCCGAAGGAGGGCTCCAAGCTCGACCCCTCATGTCCAGAGTCAGCGACGGCGAACGTTTCGTTCATGCACGTACTGGATGAATTCCCTATATGCGTATAGATTGTAAAACGTACAGACTCTCAGACATTCCTGCTTGATATATAGTACACAACTTGATAAACGTATATGAAATAAATTTTGTATTTCGTATTGGCTAATCATGTTATGAAAACTTTAATACCCTATCTGTTTAAGAATATATGACGTTGTAGACATCGACTTAATTAGTCTCTAATATGTAACTGTGACCACTAATTATTATATAGATATATTCATAAAAAAATGATTATATTGTGCAAAGAAAATTTGATGAGTAAACTAATGATACCATTTCACATAATCAATCTAAATAGTTTTTTATATATTAGTAATCAAAGTTAGAGTAGGTTGACAGCAGCTTTCTAAAACCTCGTATATTTCTGAACGGAGGGAGTATATTAAACTTGACTGAAACTGTATACTTGTCCAATTGATGAGTCTGTTCTTTTTGCCTTCGGCTTACACCTTTTTTCTGCAGTTTATGGGTTTTAGACTATTCGTGAGAGAGAATACGGAGTAACAGAAACTCGCGTACAGTTTTGGCTGATATAAATAAAGTCGTTATAGTGTGTACTACAATCAACTTGTAGACCCCGACTTAAAAAAACACTAAGTTTGAAAGTTAGTTGGGGTAGAAAAACTAAAAAGTAGCTTTTAAAAATTAAAAAGAACAAGCTCGACATCACCCAACTTAACCGTTTGGACCTTTGTTCCTCCATCAGAATAGTCGAATATTCCGGTCGATCAAACCCACGTGCATTTGTAAGCTGGTGGTAATAGAACTTTTCTTCTCCTTTCACAATGGGAATCTGAGCAGTCATCATGTGAGCTAGAAATTAGATGACTCGACACACTGCCTAGTATGACACGAGTGCACTGATTATACAGAAAACTGGGTTGTTTGACAATTAATGAGCACAAAATAACAAAACTATGTTTCAAGTACTTAAGCAGCTTCGGTTCAATCGAGCATTTCACTAGCTAGTTGTAATACCAAAGGAAAAAAAAGGAAAAAGGGAGCAGTTGAGCTAGACCTAAGGCCTAGCTGGCTGGGCCAACCACCCCATATAAGGGGAGCCAGGAGGGGGGAGGAGGCAAAATCAAGATTTGCCTCTCCTGTGTGTGGGCCGTCGCTGCCGCTGCTCCCCCATGCGTGCGTCGTCTCCGCCGCCGCTTCTCCCCCGTGTGCTCTCGTCTATCGCCACATCCTCCCCATGCTCTCTCTCCTGCAGCCGCTCGCCCCTGAGCTTAACTAGCGCCGCCGCCCTCCGGCCTTCGCCATGCTGCCACCATTGCCAGTGCGCGCTCCCCTGCTGCTGTTGCCTCGCCCTCCGCCATCCTCGTGCGCACCGTCGCTCTTCACCGTCCGGCCTCAGCATCTGTCCTTGGGCCACACCGCTTCGGAGCCGAGCTGCAGCGCCGCGCAGGGAGAAGGTGAGGGGAGACCCGGCTTGGAGTGGAACTGAGGGGGGAGGAGAAGAAAGAAAAGAAGAGGAATGCAGAAGGAGGACCGCCTGTGAAAGAAAAGGAGGCACGAGGAGAAAGGGAAAAGGATAGGAGGAAAAGAAAAGAGGGAGAAGGGGAAAAGAAAGAAGGAAAGGAAGGAGGAGCCGTGAGCCGTGGGAAGAAAAGGAAAAGAATAGAGGAAAAGAAAAAAAGAAAAGAGGAAGAGGGAAGAAATAGAAAGAAAGGGAAGGAAAAGAGGAAAAGAAAGGAGAAGGATGATCCGACGCCAGATCCGCCAGATCCAGCCAAAACAAGGGAGAAGGAGCCCCGATCCAGTCAATCGGAGCCTCGATTCCTTCTCCTTGCTTGGTTATTGAATTTTGTATAGATCGAATTGTCAAGTAGTGAGACGAAGGTATACAATGGTTAGAACATGGCTTGTTGGGATTTATGTGCAGAGCGGTGAGGTTGTGGCCGATGTATATATAGAGCTAATGAAGTGCAATGGCCATGCGGTGATGTGTTGGTGCATGCGTGACTGACCGATTGATTAGAGAGTGTTTAGTGCAGGTGATTACGTGGAGGCTAATTAGTAGATGCCTAATTAGTTTAAGTGGTCTTTGAGGAGAGCGAATGATTAGTATGGGTTAATTAGTGTGGACTAATTAACATCGGCTCTTGCTAGCGCTTTTATGGACGGCTGGAATGCCGAGTTTGGTGGCATGGTTTGGGAGATTTGTCTTTGAGACACCCAAGGCCGGTGTGGGATAACATGGCCATAAGAAGTGAAAATAGTAGTTTATCTGAAAATTGTAAATTGTGACAATTAGACCTTTGAGGGTAGACTGGATAGATTACCGACCCAAAGATCTAACAAGTGCCAAAAATATAATACGCTTAATTAGATGTGTATCTCTCTAATCATGGCACATGTTACTTCAGTCGGCAAATATTTCGAAAAATGGCATATATATATGTATATATACATATGGGAGCATATCTAGTGCAAAAGGGTATTTCAGTGCTAAAATGCTAAAATTTCTCTACAGCCATCGGATCTGCTCTGTATGGCTCGGATCGTGGAAGGTGGGATCCTCCCACCTCACTTAAACATTCTTTCACAAAACCCCCTACAGAAATCTTGTTTTTCGTTTTAAACTCTTATCTCCTCACCTCCTCAAAGCGCATCCAAGTCCTTTGCACTGGAGCCGGCGCCGCCGCCGCCCCCTCCTCCTGAGCCCCGCCGACGCCCCAGCCTCCCCCTGCGCTCCTCCGCCGCCTCAACTCCCCTCCCTAATCTCCTCCGCCGCTCCTCCCTTGGCGATTCCCCCCGGCCCACCGGCGCCGCCCCGGCCTCCCCCAGCACCGCCTCGGCCTCTTCCTCCCCGCCCCGGCCGTCGCCTCTCTGGCTCAACCCCCGCATGCGAATCGTATTTTCCTCAAACGCCTCAACTCCTGTCTCTAGGGTTAGGCGAAAGGGGCGGCGACTCCGTCCGCAGTGCCGCCGCTTCCCTCCAAGCCGGCCTCCTCCACGAGCGCCTAACCCGATCCAGCCTCCTCCCCGAGCGCCGACGCCTCCGACCCAGCCTCCTCCCCGAGCGCCGCCGCCTCCTCCCTGAGCGTTGACGCCCTCCGAGCTCGGCAACTAATTCTGATGTTCATGAATTGTACTTTCAGATAAATGCAAACACTGGTTGGGGTTGTAAGGAGGAGAGCAATGCAAGATGGGAGCATGACAGACACCATGATCCAGGCTGGAGCTGGAATAGTAGCTGACAGCAAACCCAACAACGAGCACCAGGAGTGTCTAAAGAAGGCTGTTGGCCTTGCGCGTGCCATTGATCTTGCCAAATCTACATTTCTAGATGACTAGTCAGGACTCAGGATAGCTTTGTTTTATGCTTTATTTGCTGTCTATAACAGAATCCTTTCCAACTTTGTCTTTGCAGATCTTCTTGTAGTGAATAAAAACTAGTGTAATAAGCTCCATAAATGTATAGCAGATTGCAGTTTCTGTTGTATGTGTACTGGTGGTCATGCTATGTGTACTGCTGTTGTCTTCAAGTGATATGTGTGAATCCTGGATGCTTGAATGATCAATGTCATGATTTGCACTAGGCTATAGTTTGTCCTTCTCAATTTGATGCTATGTTATGCATCTCTAGCAGGCAAGAAAATGCTTGCAGGTGGCATTGACAAAGAAACATCCCTTTCATGGATGATATGTGGAAATGAGCTTTTTATCTGGAGTTACAAAAGAACACAAGCTATTCACAATATGTCTGGTGCAGGATCTAGCTTTATATATGTCTATATTGTGGGAAATCTTCACTTTTCTACTCCTTTTAGCTTCAAATGTTGCTGATGATTGGATTGCTTGTGTTGCAAACTAGGCGCAATTTAATCACTGTTGTCATTTTGCCAAGTCCCAAATTTGATTCTTTGTGCTTCTTTCAATGTTCTATTTCCTTTTGAGTAGAGAATTCTATTGCTATTGAGAGAGCATTGATAAACATCTTCCTTGATGCCTAAACTCATAATATGACGTGGAGAACTATGACTTTGTTGGAGGCATGTTCTGATGGTTATTTGGATTAGTGACATATAAGGGGCAAATAATTTTGCAAAGGTGATGTGCTTGTTCGAGCATCAGGAACAATATTTGAGCGAACCGATGTGGAGCAGACTAACAATGGACATACTATAGTCATAATGCTTCATTTACAACATTTACAAGGAACAAGAAATCTGGAGATAATCCGCCCATATGCATCCAACTTCGATAGAATGCATCCAACATTTACAAGGGAAGGAACAAGAAAGAAACGAATCAAGCTTTGAAATTAAATGATTCATTGAACACACTCATTCGCAAATTCATTCAACTTCAACAATCAATTCTCAGTACACAATCAGTGACTTCAACATACTTCCCTATGTTCAGGCCTGATACATTCAGAAGAGCATACTTCAGAATCTCAGTGTACATCCTTTTCAGAATCTCGGGGAGGAGGCTGGGTCGGAGGCGGCGGCGCTCGGGGAGGAGGCAGCACCGGAGGCGTCGGCGCTCGGGGAGGAGACCCCGTCGGAGGGAGGCGTACGCGCTCGTGGAGGAGGCCGGCTCGGAGGGCGTCGACGCTCAGGGAGGAGGCGGCGGCGCTCGGGGAGGAGGCTGGGTCGGAGGCGTCGGCGCTCGGGGAGGAGGCTGGATCGGGTTAGGCGCTCGTGGAGGAGGCCGGCTCGGAGGGAAGCGGCGGCACTACGGACGGAGTCACCGCCCCTTTCGCCTAACCCTAGAGACATGAGTTGAGGCGTTTGAGGAAAATACGATTCGCATGCGGGGGTTGAGCCAGAGAGGCGACGGCCGGGGCGGGGAGGAAGAGGCCGAGGCGGCGCCGGGGGAGGCCGGGGCGGCGCCGAGGCTGGAGTGGCGTCGGGGGCAGGCCGAGGAGCGGCGCTGGTGGGCCGGGGGGAATCGCCAAGGGAGGAGCGGCGGAGGAGATTAGGGAGGGGAGTTGAGGCGGCCGAGGAGCGCAGGGGGAGGCTGGGGCGTCAGCGGGGCTCAGGAGGAGGGGGCGGCGGCGCGCGCTCGGTCAAAGGACTGGGATGCGCTTTGAGGAGGTGAGGAGATAAGAGTTTAAAACGAAAAACAAGATTTCTGTAGGGGGTTTTGTGAAAGAATGTTTAAGTGAGGTGGGAGGATCCCACCTTCCACGATCCGAGCCATACAGAGTAGATCCGATGGCTGTAGAAAAATTTTAGCATTTTAGCACTGAAATACCCTTTTGCACTAGATATGCTCCCTATACATACATACATACATACATACATATATATATATATATATATATATATATATATATATATATATATATATATATATGTATATGTATATGTATATATATATATATATGTATATGTATAGGAAAAATACTTTCTACACCCGGGTGTAATTACACCCACATCTAATATACCACCCAAACAAATTCGAAATACTCCTTTATTATTTTGGATATACTCGTGTACTAATTATAAGATACTCTAATGTAAACCACATAAAAAAATTGCAAAGGAGTCCATAGTTTTTAGCGTATTTTGTAAGTATCTTTATATACGCATATAAAAAGGAGTATGTCGAAAAAAATATACATACTACCTCTGAAAAATTATTCATACAACCTAGATAGTCTTAAATACTATCTCACAACGTAGAGAGTATCTCGCGTAACGGAGAGTATGTACGTATAGTATACGAGTATTTAAGATCATCTAGGTGGTATGAACAATTTTTCAGAGGTAGTATGTACATTTTTTAGACATACTCCTTTTTATGTGCATATATGAAGGTATTTACAAAATACGCTAAAAACTATGGACTCTCTTGCAATTTTTTCATGTGATTCACATTGAAGTATCTTATAATTATTATATGAGTATATCCAAAGTGATAAAGGAGTATTTCAAGTTCGTTTAGGTGGTATATTAGAGATGGGTGTAATTACACCCGGGTGTAGAAAGTATTTTTCCTATAGGAAGCCTATTTTCTACACCTGGGTGTAATTACACCCTATGTCGTATCTCACACCGTAGGGAGTATTTCGCGTAATGGAAAGTATGTATGTATAGTATACGAGTATTTAAGATCATCTAGGTGGTATGAATTATTTTTTAGAAGTGGTATGTACATTTTTTAGACATACTCCTTTTTATGTACGTATATGAAGGTATTTACAAAATACGCTAAAAACTATGGATTCCTTTGCAATTTTTTCATGTGGTTCACATTGAAGTATCTTATAATTAGTATATAAGTATATCCAAAGTGATAAAGGAGTATTTTAAGTTAGTTTAGGTGGTATATTAGAGGTGGGTGAAAAATGGCATATATATATATATATATATATATATATATATATATAACATGGTAGCAAAAGATCACAGAAACCGCAATTCGGTCAATATGAATTTCAGGAGGTCGGTATATTTAGACAAAAAAAATAGCGTTTTGTATGGATTTTTTGAATTGCACGCCGCCTCTCTATACTATCTGATTCAGAAAGACGAATTATAGGTAGCAACCATGATGACATACTTTTTTGAATGGAGAAAGAAATTAAATCATACGATAAAAGGCAAATTCTAGAGGAATATAATGTTAATGCGGTACACGACAGGTTGTAACATCGATCAATGTAATTCTTCTATGTATAAACTCTGATTTTTAGAATAAACAGTCATTGATGTTATAAGCACTTCTCTATTTTTTTCCCTAGCGTGTTGTCCATAAAAGATCCTCTTACAACAGTCATTGGCAAATTTGTTCGTAGTTCTGGGAAGGAACTGACCGGCTGGGCCAGTACGTACTAAGATATATGGCAAGATATGTCCGTCGAATGCCAGGCATAAACGACTTTTCTACCGCTGGTATGTACTTGTTCAAACTTGTTTCGCAGCTAATTCAACTTAATTATGCCCTTGGTTGAATACTAAGCACATTGAATCTTGACCATAATCAATCGCTTGACCGATTGACATCTCTAAGTAAACAAGATTCAACCGAGCTCTATATTAACCATTATTATTCATACACTTAACAGTACCGTGATCAAGAAAAAACTGCACATGAATCACACGCATACATTTGGTTCATAAGATATCTAAACCCTAAAGTAAGGACTAAGGGTCCAGGATCGAAGAACCTATGTTGAACAGGTACAAATAAATGGAACATACCGTATTGTTGTCAATCAAATATACCATGCATTGGTGGAGAACATAGCCAAGGTTCACTCTAAATTATGCGATCAAATATCACCATGAAAAAGTAATTTGTGGCAATAATAATAATTATTATTGCAACAAATTATATATCATTGCAATAGAATATATTGTACTCCGTCGATAGGAATATCAATGTGCATATATATATATATATATATATATATATATATATATATATATATATATATATATATATATATATATATATATATATATATATATATATATATATATATATATATATATATATATATATATATATAAAACCTGATAAGTATGAAATAATTATAGGAAGATTGACAAACCTTTGAATTGGTGATCTTTGAGGAATCGAGGAGTAGTCTCATATGGTGGCAAACGTAGAATCCACATGTATTACCCTGCGGCTGCTGGTGGCACTGCAAAAAAATAGAATGTGTTAATTCAAGAGGCATTACTAAAAAACTGTTGCATAGGATTAATTAATATGTACTAGTGAATACCGAAAATTTTTTAACATGTTTCAGGCCGTTGGCCCCTTGCGTCGAGAGACCTGCCTTTGTAACGTATATGGCGAACGACCTACGTGATTCGAAAAAGTTAATCTTAGTCATTCGGAAGGAAAGAAAGAGTATAATATAGTCATGTATAGAGAAAATGTACTTACCTATCAATTAATTGGCTGATAACTGTGTAGTCGGTTTTATTCTTACTTAGGGAATCAAGGTATATTACCTTGTTCTATTTTGGTACAATTACTTTTAAAATCCAGTGGAACCCCTGATTGTAGGGCATAAGTACGTATTCCTTATCGCGGTGAGCCAGCAGTGCTGCTGTAATGTACCTCTCGACGAAGGATGCATTCTCAGTGATGGTATGCATGGCGACCAAGTGTGGGTCCAAGAAACCAACTGATGACTTGGATAATCTAGATTCAGTCACCATAAATATATATATACACACACAAAAGTAACAAATTATATATGACATTTATCGGTATGACATGGACAGAGACTGTGATTGTACACACTTACAGCATTCAGCATCGAATGAGTGAGGCGTCGAGAGCGTTGAGCGTGTAAAGATCGAATAAATCTTCAAAGGTCACCGCGAAGACACAATCATGAATGTTGTGCGGTAAATGATACGGTTTGAATTTGACAGTGATACCTGAGTGCCGTTCTTCCTGTGGCTTATTGGTCTGTTCTATATACCAAGTGTGTAATCTCTGGCAACTAAGTCCTAGGAGTTGAAGACGCTCTTCCGAGACGATTAGCGGCTCGCCTAGCACGAATTTGCGGGCCAATGGCAGGTACAGGATATCCTCATCGGTGTTCTTTGATTTGCCCCTGCTGCCTCAGCTGTAGGTCGACCATAAAGGTAGCACCGGTGGAAATTGCTGCACCAGGAATAGCTCCCGTGGACATAACACCAGTGCAGGTAGCGGTGGTGGAGATGGTACCAGTGCATGTAGCTCTGATTTGGATTGCTCTTGTGGACCTACCACCGGTGAAGAAGCCTCCACGCAGATGTTGCTTTTGGGGCACTAGATGAAGGTTCCAATGGCTTGCCCTAGAGTCACGAATTTATCGTTGGGGGGCCTCGGTAGCGGGACGACCTCGAAATTAGCATGCACACCATCCACATTCACTTTTCCGAATCCTGGCTCTAAAGGTGCACCGTGTACAAGGCCCCGAGACCGGAAGGATATGCTTGGCCCCCAAGCAACGCACTAGGCAACGGAGACATATCTCACTTGGAGCTTGCACTTCGTAAGCTCCTACATAACGATACAAATTAGCTACTCCAATAGGCCTATCAACGGATCAAGCATTCTAGAGATAATAATTATTACCAGGATGTCATGTACAGGAAATCTGGCCTCGCTGTCTGTCGTAGGATTGAACGCGCAGCTACTCCGACGGTTGGGGGGCTGGCTAGCATAGGAGCGACGGCGGCGGCCTACCGATTTTCTGTAAATCTTCGCATCTCATCTCTACCGTAATTAGCAAGCTCCTCTCTAAGAGATACCTTAATCTCCTCTTGTAGCCGTGCCTCACGCTTGGCTTTGTTTTTCTTCTTACTCCGATATAATTCGAAGTTATCTGAGAAACCATATATCCAAGAAACAAAAAGCCTGAGGCCTCTCATACGACCCGGGTGCTCCTTGTTTCCTAGTGCCGCAGAGAGTATGTCTTTCTCCGTAGTTGACTAGAATGATCCTTAGGAAGATTCTACACTCAGTGCATCCTGCAAGAGCCTGACATGTCATTTAACTTAATTTCTACGAAGTTGTGGAGTAATTATAAGCTACGTAGTTCGATATCTTACTAGACGGTAGGACAGTTCTTCGTCTGTAGGGTTTCAGAAGGAGATGTCCCCCGACGACGTGGTAGATGACCTCGCTCTAATCCAATTTTGAGCGCGCTCATCCGGGATCGTGGCAAATGATGGGGTAGTATCCCACAGGATTGCCTGTTTGTCCTCCTTCCTCCACTGCGGGATTTTACCCGCATACCTAGCTGTGCCGAGTCTGTGGGGGTGTGTATTTTTTGCCTGAAGGGCCTTGTGCGCCACACTTGCACATCTGAAATCTTCGGTCGTTTTCATCGCCTTATACTCTTTCCATTGTTGTTCCAGGGAGGGTACATATGAAAGGGCGTTAAATCCTTCTCCACAAACTTCTTGACAAGCACGCTCTTAAAGTTCTTCCATGCTTTGCATACTGCTAGCAAGGCATGTCGTTACACAGAGACGTGGTGTTCTTCTGGGATCTTGAACGATGCAAAAATCTCTGTCAGCAGCTCATGTTTTCAAGTCTCACTCACGGTCTTCCACGAATCGAATGTGATCTCAATTCGTTCTCGTGCAACTGTTCCGATTGTTCTTCGAAATGCACCCACTGCTCGACGAGGAAGGAGAGGGGTCCCAGATCCATCGACCTCTATGATGGTAAATCGACCCTGAGGCTTTTTCGATAGTCCTCTTCCTTGGCATTTTGATTTTAGAGCGGATACATCCAGCGATGATGTTGAAGAATGCGCGGATGACATGTTGGACTTCTCATATATGAAAAGCAAGATTTAACATATATTCATATATTCATACGTATATATATTCATAAGTTAAAAAAACAAAGCAAGAGTTATCAAGAGTTCTAATAAGCCAAGTATATGACTCTGAAAATTACATATATATCAAGTGTTCTAATAAGCCAAGTATCAAGTGTTCTAATAAGCCAAGTATATATATGAAACCAAGATACATATATATGAAAAGTCAGCACAATGTATGTGCATGTTAATGAAATTTGATTTCAATTATTGCTATCAGAAGGCTAGTTGTACAAGAAATATTCTTGGCCGTCTCCGCCACAACAGATATCAATCTTATATATATAGCAGTTGTAGATTTTATGTTTTATTGTACTACAAATTGCTCATATATATTAATATGCACTAGTCATGGTTCACATATATTCCTATTTCCATATTGAAGACTTGTCATTAGGGATTTATTTTTGTATCATGTAGTTCTGTAAGTTTCATTACTGAATTGATATTTCCTTTAGACAAAGGCCGCGCAAGTCACAAAACAAGGGAAAAATATGATTGCAAACCTAAGCTAAGTAGCCAGGTCATCTGGTACTAGTAGCTAATGCAGATTAGATAAAAACAAATATGACTGACTCTCTTTCAATATATGAATTGGAAGTCACTACTCTTATAACATATGCACAAATATAAGTTTAATTAAACCTTTCGTAACTATTTTGTAGGTTGGCACGGTTGCCCCATCTAATTCGAGTTTGGTCATCACCATGGAAGTGATTTGTATCGTGTCGATCTGTAGTCAATGGAATGCCCTAATTGATTGTATTTCAAAATATGCACTAGCTCTAGCAATAGGAGTATGTCAAGCATTCTTGTTTTAATCTTTTGTATATATTGAGTGTATATTAAGAGGAAAATGCTAAGCATTCCTGTTTTAGTCATTCGTCTATTGTTGAGCGTATAAAATGATGTTGAAAATTAATGAGAAATAGATTCATATATGTATAGTAATGTAAATTTAATTTGTGGTAAAATCTATTCCGTTGTATTAAGATATTGCCGTGAAATATAGTCCATTGCATTAAGCTATTTCCATGAAATTTGGTGCGTTGCATTAAGTTATTGTCACAAAATCCAGCATGTTGCATTAAGCTATTGCCATGAAATCCAACGTGTTGCATTAAGCTATTGCCACGAAAACCAGCTCGTTGCATTAATCTATTGCCACAAAATATAAATTATGGCAATATGTATGTGTTGCACCATTTTCTATTTATGGTGGTAGAATGCTATCGCAATAGTACAATCGTTGAGATATGATAATATATTATCACAATTAATTTTTGGTGCAATGAGCTATTACCACAAGGTTTATTGCAACACCTGCAATGATTTTCATTTCATAGCAAAATGTCCATAATGCAAAGATTTTAGTCTTAATGTAGCAATTAATTTCATTACAACAATTGTGTTTTCTTGTAGTGCTTGACCGTGGGTATGGTTATTCATATAGTTTTACATTCTTTAGAGGTTGTATAACTTTACCCAAAAGAGATAAGTCATCTTAATAGCCAATATGCTTCTTAGGTATGAGACCAAGATAATTTATCACAAAGTATTTACCTCACTCCAATCTAGCTAGATATCACCCGCTGATGTTTCACTGCAGAAGGGTTAAATCCACTACAGTCAGAAGCTCTCTCTTGCGCTGTATGAGTACAGTTAGTCCTTGTGCCTCACTGTGAGTAACTCCAGCAATCCTGGTACCCACTTACCACTAGTTATATCTAAACTAAACCTTTTTTAGTTACTCAGCTAAGTCGGTCCTTAATTGACTCGGGTGACACATTCACAATACAAGTTCTCGCGCTAAATCTGCACCAACCCAATCTTACCATCCACTCAAGTCTAAAACCAATTTTCACCATTTTATTTTATTTTATTTTATAAACCACGGCATCACTTATTGCTAAACTTGTCTAGATATTTCATAATATTATTTCTACCCAAAGGTTATAATGACCGATAAGCTTGTCTAAGCAATTCTACTATTCTAAAATTATCAAATAGTAATATAATATCAATATTAAAACAATGGAAGCCTAGGGTGACAAAGGTATATGGTTGTCAACATCAAATGAGGGCATAACACTACTACAAAAAGGGTCATCACAGACGGTTCCTTGAACCGTCTAGATCAATGGGTCAATGATAATCGGAGGTTGTCACAGACGGTTTGTGAGCTATCTATGATAATCACAACACAAGCGGTTCAAAACTAGAACCGTCTTTGAATGCATAATATCACAGATGGTTCTAACCACATACTATTTGTGATGAGGACATACCACAGACGGTTTAGAATAAGAACTATCTGTGATGAGAGACATATCACAGACGGTTTTTGTCCTGAATCGTCTGTGATACCTACATATCAGATACGGTTTTTGGTGGCAATCGTCTGTGATATGGCTTCACAGACGGTTTATACCATAAAACCGTCTGTGATAGTAACTAAAATTTGTATTGTTTTTTGGCTAGCTTCAGGAAATGCTAGCCATACCATGCCCTCTGAAAGCGAAACGATGTACTTGAATTTGAATTTTATATCTGAGTTGCATATATCATTGTATACAGAAGAGAACACTTACAAATTCGTGGTTCCAAATTCAGAAATATGCGTACAATACATATTATCGGTTTAACTATTAACCTTAAAACAAAAGTTATCATTTTATGTAACATAGTGAGAGACCAGGTGGAGGTGACCCCGTTTGTGTGATGAGTAATTGACACATGTTCTGGAAAGTATGAGTTTGTTTCGGGCATTTTGTGCTATTTACGGATGCTAACGATTTGATTATAATATTTTATGCGATGCTATGTGATGTGTTTTTTTTGTCTGTGATAGCTGCAGGACTTTGAGACGGAGTCGTGGCAAGGCACGGGTGACCGGACTAGGCACAGGCGGCGCTGAGGTCATAGCGGTTGAGATGTGTCGAAGATGGCGAGGACTCGAAGCGGTTGCGAGGATTGGACGGCAAGAAATGAGGAAGCTTCCAGGAAGGTGCAGGAGTGGTATTTTGGTAAATGCGTAAGGCTGCACAAAAGGAAGTGGATTTGGTTAGGGGATAATGGATAAAGTGCTATGAGTTGTTGTGATCTAATGGGTAAAGTGGTTTGTAAACCCATTAGTGGAGGCTATAAATAGAGATGCTCTGTAGTGGGAGAGATAGAGAGAGTTGTCGTAAAAAGATTAGGGTTTCTATTTCTCTCCATGTGTGTGTGGGTTTTGAGATAGAGGAGCTAGGGTGTTCTCTAGTGCTTGATCTCTATGGGTGTATGTTTTGCCCAGGATATGAGATTGGGTTGAGATGGTTGAATAGGAAATCATTTTGTAATCATTCCTTGTTATTAATCTTCCATCTCTCGTTGCCTCAATCTCTAAAATTTCTAGTGTTTGAGTTGTGGTTGCTGTTTGTTTTGTTTTTCTAGTTTGATGGCTTGGTTGAGTCGTGGCGATGATTTGGGTACTTCCTCAAAGTCATTTGACTAGCTCATACCCGATAGCAAACTTTTAATTTACAATACTTATTTCTTGTTTAAGCCAATCTGCATTTTGGGTTGTTGTTCTGTTAATCAAGTAGAGCAGCAATAATATGAGCCTTTTTAAAATCTTGATCCTTTGGTCTGAGCAGAACAGCAGTCTTGATTTCGGCTTCTCTTCTATTTGCAGTTTTTGTTTTCTTTAAGTTTCTGTTAACTGCAGTCTCTGCTCTCCCAATAGCAGTTCGGATGCAGCGAGTAGTATTGATGAGGCAGCAAGTTTTGGTTTGTTCTCTGGGGTACATCTGCCTGCAGTGTTCTATGGCAGCAACAGATGTTAGCTTTTGTCTCCTTCGGTTACAGTAATTCAACAGCAGCAGCTTATTTTCTTTGTGTGTTCGGTTCAGGTTAGTTTAGCAGGGCTTTTGCAGTCAGCTTGTGGTCAGAGGTCAGTGCTGCAGGTTTTGGTTGCTGCTATCTTTTCTTTGTTTTGGCCAGCACCAAATACTCCCTGGAGGCACATCTGCAGATCCAATCTTTCTTTCCAGCTGTAGTTCAGTCCTGGCAGCCTGCATCTCTTCAGGCAACAGCATCTCCAAGTGGGACTACATTGCTTTTACAGTTTTGTTTGTTCGGCTGCTACAAGTGCTCTGTTCTCCTGGCTAATCGGTTTAGTGCAAAGTGGTAGTGGAGGTCTGCAGCCTGTTTTCCTTTCCAGCAAATTGCCTGCGGCTAGTATTCCCTTGTGGCATGCCTTCAGTTTTTAAAGTGTACGTTGTTTTCACTCCTCTTTTGGCCAGCAGTCTCTTGTTTTATTTCAGTTCACAGGGTGGCATTTGCATGTTGGTTTTTCCCTTCTTTTTGGTCTATTTTCTCAGTTGTCTAAATTCTTTTTGGGGCTTAATGTTTTAGTTTTGGACAGTAAGGTTTGTTATGTTTCCTTTTAGTGGATTCTTTGTCAATCCTCCACTTCATCTTATGATCTGATTTTTCGTGAGTTCGCAATTTCTTGCTTCATAACTTTTATAGCTATCGGAGAACAAAAATTGAGTGATTACATGGGGCGATTTTTAAAGGCACCATTCACCCCCCCTCTGTTGCCATTTTCGATCCTTCAATTGGTATCAGAGCCAGTTTAACTCTCGTCCATAGATCTTAACTGGTCTGCGAGCCATAGCGATAGACAGGTATTCCACCAAGCCTCCTATCTTCGATGGGGTCGACTATTCTTTTTGGAAGAGTAGGATAGAGTCTTACATACAAGCTCAGGGCTATGCGATCTAGCGAAAAGTAAAAACTCGTTTTATTGTTCCTACTGATGAAAACATCAATGTGATAACATGCCTGATATTGAGGCAAATGCTAAGGTAAGGAACATCATAATCCAAGGACTGAGTCGGAGCGAGTTCGATCGCATCTCTCATCTTTTGTCGGCCTACGATATCTGGGATACTCTCGATGCATACCATGAGGGCACCACCCAGATTAAGACCGTACAATAGGACCAATTCAAGCGAGATTACAACAAGTTTAAAATATTTGCTGGTGAGTCCTTGGATGAGTATTTTGCGAGATTTTACAAGATTTTGAGCAACCTCCGAGCCATCGGTCTCACATACTTCGACTCAGACAACGCTCAACAAATGCTTTTGGCCTTGGATTTGCAAGTTTGGGAGATGGAGGTGACCACCATCAAGGACACGACCGATCTTTCGACTCTGACTCTTGACGCGTTGTACTCAAGTCGAAATCGCAGTCGATGGCTTTGGTCACCGATCCCAGTCCTGCTTCTGGTGTTTTCTTTGACAATGCTGCTGGTTTTTCCCTAGCTGCTCTCTGTGAAGTAATCGATGATCAATTAGAGCAGCTACCAGAGAACCATTTAGCCCTTCTAGTTAGAAAATTTCATCATGCCTACAAAAGAGTGAGGGATAGGAAGAGGAGTGGGCCGATAATCTGCTTCGAGTGTGGTGGCCTCAACCACATTTGAGCAAATTGCCCCAAGCTAGAGAAGGGTAAGAATGACTACGGCGGTGTGAGCAAGAATGACTACATCAACAAGAAACGCAACAAGAAGCCCTCTGCTCACGTTCAAGGCAAAGAGAAGAAGTTCCGCAACTTTGGCAAAGCCAAGAAGCTCTTCCACCGTGTCCTCACCGCCTTCGACGACATCGATTTCAGCGACATGGAGGGGTGGAGTGACGATGAGGTAAGGATGATCAGGATCCCAAGGACGGCAATAACTTCATCGGCATGTGCCTCATGGCCAACGAGACCGACGTCAGCAACAGCAAGCTCTACAGTGACTCCGATGAGGTATGTCCCTCTTACGACCAGCTCAATGATGCATTTCTTAAACTTGGAAAGTTTTATACTAGATCTAGAGCTAGGGTTGTAGATCTTGAGAAGGAAGTAGAGAGATTGTCACGAGAGCTTACTTCACTTATATCTGCTCCCTCTCATGACGAATGTAATGTATGTTCTTCTTTGCTTGGAGATATGGAGAAGCTAAGGACCTCTCATGATAGTTTGACTTCTGAGCTTGATATACTTAAGGTGAAAAATGTTAGTCTTCTTACAGAACTAGAAATGAGTAGGGTAGCTTCTATTTCATCTACTGTTCAGACTACTTCTTGCACCTCTTGTGAGGATAAGGACAATGCTTTTAGAGGTATTTACACTATGCTTATTGATCTGCCTGAAACTTGTGAGAGTTACAATAATTTGAAGATGAATTTAAAGAAAGCAGATCATAAAATTGCTGAATTGCATGCTTCTTTGCTTGAGCCATTTGCTTCATGTATTAACTGTCCTAAATAAACTGCTGAACTTGAATCTGTCTCAAAACAGTTTCAAGAAATGATTGACCACAATAACAAAATGGCTCAATATGCGTCTAAGGACCTTGTTAGCTCACCATGCAATAGTTGTGAAAAACTAAAATTTGAACTCGTTGCTTTGAATGACAAATGTGTGAAGCTAACTAAGGATCTACTAGAGAAGCCATAATCATATTGTGCTGTATGTGCTAAGGCGGGGGAGAAGCATAAGGAAGTGGTAGAGATGCTTAGACTCGAGGACCAAACGGCTAGAAGTAGGACTATCCCTCCTGCTCCTTGCAAAGACCTCAAAGTTGAGGCGGCTGTGCGTGCACATGCCATTCCTTCTTCTGCTATTGGTTCTTCTTCTTCTCCCTTACCTTCTGCTGTCTCTTCTTCCCCTGCTCTTCTTGCATCTCTCTCTTTGGGAGTGTCAGTATCTTATGAACACTCTTGCGTGATTTGTTGGAGGCAAGAAGAAGAGATTTGTTGGAGGCAAGAAGAAGCTAAATCTTATTCTAGACCAGTCTAAGATTTACAAATTCAGTCAAGGTCTAGGATATGATTTTTTTGAGGATGTTAGGAAGCATCTACCTGCTATTCTCAGATCCAAAGTAGCGGGTGTGATCGAGGTCAAGCCCAGAACCGAAAAGGTTGAGTTCAAATCTACGGACTTTGTCCAAGGGATCTCTGACAGTAAGGTGGTAACACCTGTTGCTTTGACCTCTCAGAAGGCGAAGCCCCATCATGCTACTTCTACCTTTCAGAAGGTGAAGTATCATTGTACCTTCTGTCAGAAGGATGGACACCTGATCGAGAGATATTTTAGGCGCACCAAGATCACACGGAGAGACCATGTTCAGACTCTTTGGCGTATTCAGGGTCAGCCCCAAACCTTAAGTGCACCTAAGACTGACACGAGGTCTAGAGTTGTTCAGTCTGAGGTGCTTAGGCAGGGTCGAGGACTTGGTTTTTCTGGTTCTTCTGATTTTCGTCCTTGATTTGCCTTGGTTCGTGGTATCTGCCGTCATGAGGGTAGATCTCGTTTCCCCCATCGAGATAGCTACCCGCGGTGAGATCAGCATGTTGCTGGTGCTCCGACTTGCTCTTCCATAGCAGTCAAGCCCAACAACAGCTTCAGGTCTACTCATAGACCTTCTGGCTATCTGAGCGCGGAGAGCGTAGGGTAGTTAGAGGTCAGTAGTGTGTGACTACTTCTTCTACTCGTCGTGTGACTCAGTATTAGGTTCCAAAATCTCTTTTGATTTATCCCAATACTGAGCCATCCCTCTCTCGTTGACTCAGGTTCACCGGGCAAGGAAGGAAGAGGTTTGGCTTGTTGACTCCGGTTGTTCTCGACACATGACCGGAGACTCTAATTGGTTCTCTTCCTTAGCCCGAGCTCCAGGTGATGAGACGATCACCTTCGGAGATGCCTCATCTGGACGCGTCATCGCTAAAGGTACTGTGTGAGTTAATGATTCTTTCATTTTAAAAGATGTTGCCTTAGTGAGTAAGCTGTAGTACAATTTGCTTTCAGTTTCCCACCTTACCGATGACGGTTTTGAGGTGAGCTTTAAGAAAAACAATTGCAAAATTCTTGATTCTTCGGGGAGTCTGGTCTGCAGGACTTCTAGATATGGAAGGATTTTTTGTGCTAATTTTGTTGAGTCTTCTAGTTATCCTCTCAGGTGTTTAGTTGCTTCAGAGTCCCGTGACCTCACTTTCTGGCATAGGAGACTTGGTTATATCGGATTTGACCATTTGACCTGAGTAAGCGGCCACGATCTCATTCGTGGTCTACCTAAACTCAAGATGGTCAAAGATCTAGTTTGCGCTCCTTGCCGGCACGGCAAGATGGTTGCTGCTTCTCATCCCCCGGTCACAGTGACTATGACCGATGCACCGGGACAGCTGCTTCACATGGACACAGTTGGACCAGGTAGAGTGCAGTCAGCAGGAGGTAAGTGGTATGTTCTTGTCGTAGTGCATGACTTCTTGAGGTACTCTTGAGTGTTTTCTTAGCCTTGAAGGATGAGACATTTACTCATTTTTGGGGTCTTTTTAGTAGGCTTTTTGTTGAGCTTCCGGGTGCCTTACGAGCGATCTAAAGTAACAATGGTACGGAGTGCAAGAATTTCTACTTTGAGAGCTTTTGCGATGAGACAGGTGTAGAGCACTAGTTCTCTTCTCCATACGTCCCTCAACAAAATGGCGTTGTAGAGAGGAAGAACCGTAACTTGGTTGAGATGGTCAGGACAATGCTTAATGAGTACTCTACACCTAGGAAGTTTTGGGCTGAGGCGATAGCCACCGCGTGCCATGTTTTAAACAGAGTTTTTCTGAGGGCACACTTGCATCACACTTCTTATGAGTTGAGATACGGGCGAAAGCCCAGTGTCTCTCATTTTCGTGTGTTTGGTTGCAAGTGTTTTATTCTGAAGTCTGGGAGCCTAGATAAGTTCGAGTCATGATCTTGTGATGGAATTTTTCTGCGTTACTCGACCTCTTCGCGGGTGTATAGGGTCTGGAACTGCGAGTCTAGCAAAATGGTAGAGACCTGCGAGGTGACTTTTGATGAGGCCAGTCCGGGGACTAGTCCTGATATCTCAGGTTAAGTAGAACAGTCCAAGCCCATCTTTGTGGATGATGAGGAGGATGAAGATGAGGGTTGTCTACCCGATCCAGTTTCTCCTCCCCTTGAGGTGCCTGCTTGCTCCACTGCACCTCAAGGAGATCAGCTCATTCCTTTCTCATCTTCTGGAGCTAGTGGCTCTGTTCCTACCTCGTCTGCTCACGAGGTAGAGGCCACTTCTCTTTCTTCTCATCAAGGACCTCTTTGTAAAATCCAAGAACATCATCCTTCAGAGCAGATAATTAGAGATCTTTTTGAGCATGTCACACGCTCAAAAGTCTAGCTTGTCTCACTTCTGTCTCCACTCTGCCTTTGTTGCCGCGTTTGAGCCCAAGAATGTTAGTCATGCTCTTTCTGATGAGTCTTGGGTCAATGCCATGCATGAGGAGTTGGAAAATTTTGAGAGGAACAATGTCTGGTCGCTTGTTGAGCCCCCAAGAGGTCATAATATCATAGGTACCAAGTGGGTGTTCAAAAATAAGCAGAGTAAGGATGGGGTTGTCATTCAAAATAAGGCTACATTGGTAGCTTAGGGTTTCTCCCAGGTTGAGGGTTTAGATTTTGAGGAGACCTTTGCCCCTGTAGCTAGGCTAGAAGCCATTAGAATCTTGTTTGCTTTCCCGGCGTCTGAGGGTTTCAAGCTTTACCAGATGGATGTCAAGAGTGCCTTCCTCGATGGGTACATTGAGGAAGAGGTCTATGTTAGGCAGCCTCCAGGTTTCGAGAACCTCAAATACCCAAATCATGTCTACAAGCTTTCCAAAACCCTGTATGGACTTAAGCAAGCCCCTAGAGCTTAGTATATGTAACATCCAGATTTTCAGAGTTTTTTAAAACCTTGAATTTAAAAATAAATTTCTGGAATTTTCTGAAATTAAATCAAGCTTCAAATGAATTTTTAGAATTTAAAATAATTTAATATGATTAAAATAAATTCAACATTTGCTAAAAATATTTTATTTGGGTTCCTTGTGTCTCAAGGAAATTTTTGGTATTTTTGATGAATTTTTGGGATTTATTTGCTATTTTCTAGAGCCATTTTGGATTTTATTTGAATTCTGGAAAGAAAAAGAAAAAAAGAAAAATCCTCAGCCGCTGGATCCTCTCTCCCCTCCACGCGTCGCCTTCCCGTCTGCCCGGCCTGCGTCGCGCGCCGCTCCCGTCCTCGCTCGCTCCCCACTGCCAGATGCCCTCCCCGCGCCACCTGTCGCCCATCAGAGACGCTCTCGCCTGCTCCCGCTCCCTCCCGCGCGCCGCCTCGGCCCGGCCCACCTCAACCCCGTGCGGCGCCTCTCTCCGCCGTCCGATCCGCCTCCTCGCCCGCGTGCGCTCCATCCTCGCTCGCCCCACTTCCCGCACCCAGCCCTCGCCCCCGCCGTTGGATCGCGCCCGCGCCACGTGTCGCCCAGCTGGTGCCCGCTCACGAGAACCCAAACCCTAGCGCCCGAGACACCCGCACCCTCCTCCGATCTCGCCCGTCCGAACTCCCCGCGCCCCATCCTGGCCGTCCGTGCCCGCACCGCGTTCACCCCGCGTCCGCGCCGTCTCCGGATCAACCTCCCTCGGTTCGCATGTTTTTAACGCTCGTAGCTGCCTCAGTTCACGTGCACCTGAACTCCGCCGCCATCGCCTTCGTCCTCGCGCACCCGCGCCGCCGTCCCCGGAGTCGCGCTGCCGCCACTCGTGCCTTCCCTGCCTCTTCCGCCGTCACCGGAGCCATCACCGCTGTCCTCGCCGGTGAGCCGCCCGTCCCCGTCGTCTTCCTTCGTCCCCGACCCCGGTCGCCGTCTGCGTCGCCCCGATCGTCACCTGCGCTCGCCGCTCTACGCGCACTCCCATGCCTGCGCTCGCGCGGCGCGCCGGCCACGCGTCAGCCATCGCCGCGCTCCTGCCCGCGCTCGCGTGACGCTTCGCGTGACGCACCGCGCCACGCGTCGGCGATCCGCCCCGCCACCACACCCAGCCGCCTCATCCCCGCTGCCCGTCCGGATCTGAACCGAGGGCCCAGATCGCGCTACACGTCGCCTCCACGACCAACAGATCCCGTCGCCGCCGCTCGCGCCCGAGCCCGTGCCGCGTCCGCCCTAGGCCACGTCAGCCCTACCGCCACGTGGTAGCCACGTGCCATGCCACGTCAGCCAAAACCCAGCCATGTGGCAGCCACGTTAGCATGCCACGTCAGCATGTGCCACGTGGCAGCATCAGCAGCTGCCACGTCAGCCCTAGCCGCCGCCGCCCGCATGCACTGTTCGGTGGACCAGGTTCGCCGTAGACTCGCTTTTCCGTGGACCGGGTTCACAGCACAGTGACTTTTTTGATTTCCTGATTTTTCTTTAGGGTTTATTTTCCGTGAGCCCGTTCTCCTCCGTCCTAGCTCCGATTGACCTCGTTCTTTTTTTCTAAATTCATCTAAAATCGAGCTCTTGCTTTTGATTCTGGTTTCATGATTTTTGGAGTTCATTTGCTTATTATTTGATGTGTTTTTCTTGTTTCGGTCGTTTTTCCCTCTCGTTAGATTCGGATTCCGGAGGAGCAGGATCGACGCCCGAAGACCAAGAGTACCTCGCTGAGCATAACCAAGGTAAGCCATGTTCTTTGATCATGTTGAACCCAGTTTGCAATCTATTATTTAATTATTTTGTTTTAAATTACATTGCATCGCTATTTTTATTCAAACCCTTGTATTGGTAGTTATCGTCCCAATTGAATTCATCCCTCCTTGATAATTTCGAATGCCATGATACCATTGTCACCATAGGTTGGGAAACATACTAGTGATGCTAGGTTATTTGTCACATGGGTTGGTACGATAGAATGCTTAGCTTTGCTTATTTGTACGATTGGGTTTATCATCACACGTGAATAATTAATTTGACTTAATGAGATATTGAACCGTGGTTGGAGCCACAGCAGATCGTGGTTGGTGCCATAGTATTAAAATTTGTACCATGACGTTGGTGCTTCATCGGCGGTGGTTATACAAATTGGTTTTCACTCGGGCGAGTGATCGTGCAGTAAAGAGGGAAGTGTTGGAGCACTTCGAGGGATGAGGTAGTCTCGCCCGGGTAGACTTAAAGACTTAACTTTGTGCACCATTGATCTGAGCTTTACCGTGCAAACCACATGTCTGGTATGGGACGGACCTGGCTGACTAATTTGGGATGTTTCAACTTTAATCTTGCCATTGAGATGAACATGGTTGCTGATTTCCATGTGGCGCAAGGGGGGGTCTGATGCGAAACCCTAGCGGGCGGATTGAGTTAGAATTGAACTTTGTAAAGGCCTTATTGTGATTATCTTTAATGTGAGGATTATCACATCGTGTGGGTACAGTTGTGCAACCTCTGCAGAGTGTAAAACTATTTGAATAGCCGCGTTCTCGGTCATGGACAATGCTCGGTGATTTCACACGAGGGATAGTTATTTCTGAAAACTTGTGCATTGTGGTTGGACAGTGGATGGTTAATCCGCTATTGGTTTAGCTTATGGATGGGAGGTCCATAAGCGGTTGGTTTAGCTTATGAATGGGAGGTCCATAAGCGGTTGGTTTAGCTTGTAGATGGGAGGTCTGCAAGTAATTTTGTCAAATCCTTTGATTATTTATTATTTATTATTGTTTTACTTAAAGTTCACTTTCAATCTAATTATTGTATTTACCTTTAAATATCGTTTTATGCAAATTAACCTTTCAGCCTTCCATTGATAAGCCTTGCATACTATATTGCATTCATTTGTTACAAACGACTTGCTGAGTACCAATGTACTCACGACTTTATGCCCAATGTTGCTCAGTTGAGGAAGAGGAGTATCACCAGCGGGAGGTTCCAGAAGGAGAGTACTTCGATGACTTCGCGGATTAGGCTTCATTCTCCACTCGATAGCCTGTGGGCTTGTCGATTGGCCACTACGCTTTATTTTGGATTTCCGCTGCTAGTTTTGTTAAGCCCTCCGGGCTAATCTATTGTAAGCTTGACCATAAGGTCGTACATTTTGAGATTTATTAATATTTGAGCTTTTTCTTTATTTTATTGTGTATATGGTTGTGATGACATCTATGTTTGACTGTGTGCACTAGCATGATCCTGGGACTAGTGCAGAATACACAGGGAGTCCGGATTTGCATATTCGGGTCTCGACAGAGATGGTATCAGAGCTATATCGACTGTAGAACGAAGCCTTAGTTAGAGTTGTCGTGTTAGCCAATTTCAAAATCTATTTTCTAAATTAAATCAACAAATGAATATTTAGTGATTCTCTATTCTTACCTTATTCTTAGGATTCTTAATCTCGCCTTCTCTGTGAATTTATTCTCAAAATTTAAATTGACTTCTTATCTCCACAATGTCCATAGATGTTTCGAGTGTCCAATAATCAAAGAGAAGGTCGACCCATAATCCTTCGAGCTTCACGGTGAAGATTGGATCAAGCAAGCCACCAAACAGATCCAGGACAAGATTGAAGACTATCGTGAAGATTAGGAGCTATCAGATTAAACCCTGTTATAGTTTTAGCATCGTATAGACCGATTTGCTTTTTCTTGCTGTTGTGTGTGATATGAGCTGCAAATAGTGCCCTTAAAAGCATTATATTGCGATCATGTCAACTTTTTATTGGAGTTATCTTCCCCGGTTTTGTTGTTAGCCTTTCCGGCTAAGTGTTTGTTTAGTTTAGGCTGCCATTAGAAAATCCCCCTTAGACGAATTTACCTCTCCTCTATGCTTTTCCCTCTCATCTTTAAAACCCGGAGGAACCAGCCAGCTCGTGTACCGCAACAGGCAGATTTCAAGACCCCAACTCCAGTGACCCGTTATGAGAATTCGGGACCTCGCCCCATCAATGTCAACAATCAACCTCAGAAGGGCGCAAACCATGCAGGTTCATCCAATTGTTTCAATTGCAAAGAGCCAGGCCATTTTGCTCGCAGTTGCCCGCAGAAGCGTCGAGACATCACACAAGTTCCATTCAATCTGGAAAGTACGCCTACCAAGACCCTTCCCCCAGGAGCAAGCCGTGCCAGCCAGCAATCCCAGAGCGTTGCAAGAGGAAGCCTGAACCACGTCAGTTCCGCCGTCGCACCCGGTAAACCCATCTCTTCTAGTTAGCCCAGATCTCGGGGTCGAGATCCCGTTTAAGGGGGTAAGGTTTGTAACATCCTGATTTTCAGAGCTTTTTAAAACCTTGAATTTAAAAATAAATTTCTGGAATTTTCTGAAATTAAATCAAGCTTCAAATAAATTTTTAGAATTTAAAATAATTTAATATGATTAAAATAAACTTCAACATTTGCTGAAAATATTTTATTTGGGTTCCTTGTGTCTCAAAGAATTTTTTGGTATTTTTGGTGAATTTTTGGGATTTATTTGCTATTTTCTAGAGCCGTTTCGGATTTTATTTGAATTCTGGAAAGAAAAATCCTCAGCCGCTGGATCCTCTCTCCCCTCCACGCGTCGCCTTCCCGTCTGCCCGATGCCCTCCCCGCGCCACCTGTCGCCCATCCGAGCCGCGCTCGCTCACTCCCACTCCCTCCTGCGCGCTGCCTCGGCACGGCCCACCTCAACCCCGTGCGGCGCCTCTCTCCGCCATCGGATCCGCCTCCTCGCCCGCATGCGCTCCATCCGCGCTCGCCCCACTTCCCGCACCCAGCCCTCGCCCCCGCCTTTGGATCGCGCCCGCGCCACGTGTTGCCCTGCTTGTGCCCGCCCGCGAGAACCCTAACCCTAGCGCCCGAGACACCCACGCCCTCCTCCGATCTCGCCCGTCCAATCTCCCCGCGCCCCATCCTGGCCGTCCGTGCCCGCACCGCGTTCACCCCACGTCTGCGCCGTCTCCGGATCAACCCGCCACGGTTCGCGTGTTTTTAACGCTCGTAGCCGCCTCGGTTCGCGTGCACCCGAACTCCGCCGCCGTCACCTCCGTCCTCGTGCACCCGCGTTACTGTCCCCGGTGTCGTGCCGCCGTCGCTTGTGCCTTCCCTGCCTTTTTCGCCACCGCCGGAGTCGTCGCCGGTGAGCCGCCCGTCCCCGTCGTCTTCTTTCGTCCCCGACCCCGGTCGCCGTCTACGTCGCCCCGGTCGTCACCCGTGCTCGCCGCTCCACGTGCACTCCCGCGCCCGCGCTCGACAGGCCGGCCACGCGTCAGCCATCGCCACGCTCCCTCCCGCGCCGCGTCACGCGTCGGCAATCCGCCCTGCCACCGCTCCCGGCCGCCTCATCCCCGCCGCACGTCCGGATCTGAGTCGAGGGCCCAGATTGCGCCGCGCGTCGCCTCCGCGACCGTCGGATGCCGTCGCCGCCCGCCCGTGCCGCGTCAGCCCTACCGCCACGTGTCATGCCACGTCAGCCAAAACCCGTCCCCAAGCCACATAGCAGCCACGTCAGCATGCCACATTAGCATGTGCCACGTGGTAGCATCAGCAGCTGCCACATCAGCACAAAAATGACATCAATCGAAATACAAATGTCATAACATGTATGTAATCATATGAATTGAATATACCATTTGAAATATAACACATATCCAAATACAAATGACAAATGAATTTAACATATTCATCAATCCAGCATGTGTAAATTCGGTCAGCATATATATCAATATTACAATGTAGCATATATATATACACACACATATCAATATATATATGTAACAGCCCAACTGTTTATTCCAAAAATAAAAAAACACATTTAATTTAATTTTAAAAAAAAATATTTACTTTTGGTTGTTTAAGTTTATTTGCCTGATTTTCTGCTTTTAAAAAGGGTTTTACGTGAGAAAGGTGATTTAAGAAAAAAACAAAAATAATAAATAAATAAATAAATAAGGTATTAAATAAGTTAGTTTGAAATAAAAATCAAAGTTATTTGATTTCTTGAAATTTTAAAATTTTTAGCTAACCTGATTTTCTGCTAAAGAAAATAGCCTTTCTGTTAGACAAAAAAATATTTTATAAGGAAAAATATTCAAATTTGAGTTGGAATTTTTTTATAAGTTCACAATAGGTTTAGAAACTTCTATGAATTTTTCTAAGATTTTTAGGCTTTATTTATTCTTTATTGTATTATTTTAAAGCTAGAAAGGAAAAACATTTTTAAAAATTAAAATAAACGTCAAAAAAATTCCGAAATTTTTTTTAATCTTTTCAGGTTCTCAGGATCTTTATAAAATTTTCTTGAAATTTTCCCGAATTTTATTCTTCTTTTTCTTTTTTTTCTTTTCCCTCTTTTCTCTCTTCTCTCTCTCCTCCTAATCTCCTTCCTCCAAACGTCCAGAGACATGCCCGTGCGTGTGCAGCCATGGACGTCCACTTGAGCTCCCATAACTCTTGATTTCCTTCACCATTTCGCACGAAATAAATTGCATTCAACTCCCCTCATCAAACTCCTTCAATTCCCTACCGTTTCCCCTCTCATTGATGCCTATTTTTGCGGGATTTAAACCATGTCATTCAAAGACATGCCCCGTCGATCTCCCTCCTCGGTCCACCTCCACCCCTATAAAAGGGAGCCCCGTGAGCCTCTCCTCATCCTCACTCAACCCCGAAAATCTCAAGTCCCAACTCCTCTCGCTTGGTCGCAATCGGAGTTTTATTTTTGTGTACCAAGCGCCGTTCTTCGCCTTTTGTGCCTCGTCCGGTGGAGCGCGCGCGCTTGACTACACCGTTGGCTTCGCTCGTCGCGTTCTCGCGGTGCTCACCTCCCTTCGCGGAACTTGCGAGCATCGTCGCCACCATGGGCCAAAACGGGTCGCCGTTCTTCGCGTCGCCACCGGCCGACCGTGCATGCCCGACCAAAACCAAGGTGAGCATCACGATCCCCACGCTCTACTCTTCGATTCGCCGCAAGTCTCGCATGTTAATTCCTCTCCGTTTGCCCAGAACGCCGATGTCAGCCTGTAGGCTGCATAAAGTCTTGTCCACTGTGTTTCGCTAGTCCGTTGGCCAAGCCGTCTGCGGCGTTGAGTTCGACTCGACACGTTCTACGCCGTGCTCCCCTCCGTTTGTCCAAAAACTATCCACAACTATTTGCGCCCGTCACCTCGCCATGGCCGTAAATGGCACTACGCGTCCCTGCCTATCCGGGAATGATTTCAACAATCCGTTCACGTCCAAACGTGCCAAACCATCCCAGGAGGCTACGTTTCAGACGGTTTTGGATTCGCTCCACCGAGCACCAAGATATTACATTTTTCGTGTTTCGGTACCGTCGTCGTTCAAACGACGATTGCATCGCCTCCGGTGAGTTTCAGCTTAGCCGATATTTTTTTTCTAGACTCGCCTTACCGCGTTCTACACCATGGTTACCTTACTTCTCCATATTTCCTCCCCGAAAAATATTCTTCTCTCCACACCCTATGTCATTTTCCCCGTATACGTCGTCACCGTACTCCGTTTGACGTGCCGTCACTTCCTACATGTGTCTCGGGTCATTAGCAACCCATTGGCTTCACCTCCCGTGCCTTTTCTCACTAGCGCCACGGCCAAAAACAGTGAAAAGAGCCGCTGCCATTTACTGTTCACGCGGGAATATTCCTTCGGAATATTCCTGATTTTTCTTTTTCTAGAATTTTCTGATTCGACAATCTTCCAATCGCTCGTTCTCCTCCGTCCGAACTCCGAATCAGGTGATTCGAGTTTCTAAATTCATCTAAATTCATAATCTATTTTTTAGTATATATTTCATAATTTTTGGATTCTCTCAACCACCCTTGGTTGAGTCTCTTCACCGCCGGAACACCGTCGCCACTGCCGCTCGAGTTGCGCCACCGCTTCACCTCGCTGCCGACCACCTTCCAACCACTTCTAGTATTGCACAAGAGCACGAATGCACTTCTTGCAATCCCCTCTCTCTTTTCTTTACCTCGCCACCCCTCCGCCGAGCAATCTCGCCGCCGGGTGTCTCTTCCGTCGATGTCCACGTCGCCACCACTACCAAATCTTCGATGGGACCACGCGCACCTCCTTCACCCTTTTTCCTGAGCCAAAATATGACCGGAGTACCCCGCCGCCAATAACCTTCCTCAGGCCCGCGCGAACCTTCGACGCCCCTTCTCCGAGCAAGCTGTCGTCGGAGAGTCTCCGCCGTCGATAATTGTACCCCGCCTCCGCTACACCCTCGCCACCAATCAACTCTGCGCAGCCCAAACCTTGCGCCAAGGTGAAACCGGACTTATACTCTTCTCCCTCTTTTGTACACCTCCCCGGTCTTCGCCGCCGTTGGATCGCTCGGATCTTGTCGTGTGAAGTCGTCCGACTTCTCCCAGCCATCCGATTCTAAGACTCCGATATCCGAAGGCTCTTAAGACTCCGACGTCCAGAGGTTCTTTAGACTCTAACCGTTCGGAGGTTCCTTATACACCGACGGTTCAAAGACTTCCTTAGACTCCGTGACTCGGAGGCTTTTAGACTCCGATCCGCGGAGCCTTCGACCGACCTTCAAGACTCAATTTTGACTTTGATCTTGAGACTTCAACTCCAATCCTTTCAACCACAATTGTTTTTCCGACTACGGTCCTCTCGACCACGATCGCTCCCAACCACTGCCGTCTCCATCTACCTCCGACCGTAGTCGCCCGACCACCGTCACTCTTAGCTCTAAGTCTCCGAGTACCTTCGCTTTTCAGCAAGGAGTAGTTGGAAGAATACTCGTAGTCGAAGTCGTAGCCGACTCGAGTACCTTCGCTTTCCACCACCGCATTCATTGTCATCCCGACCACTCGACTCCGATTACCATTTGTTCTCGACTGTTATAGTGTTCTTCGACCACTATACAATTTCGAGTAAGTCTTCAACCAAATCTTAATCTTCGAATTCGACTGCACCCGTACTTGGAGTCTTTGTCTTCGGCTTGGACCTCCGCATCTTCAACCGTTAATTCGACTATGGTCTTGACCATGTCTTCGACTACACCTTCGATCATGACTTCGACCCTACACAAATATTGTAGCTTCCAACCACTTTTCCTTCATAAAGAAAAGAATTCCAATAATTCCTTTTATTCATTTCTTTGGAATTCAAACTTCCAGAAGTCGTCCTCCTTCGCCCTAACTCCTTTTGGACCAATTCAAATTCCAAAATTCATATTCTATCTCCTGGCATTTATTTTATAAAATTTGGATTTTATTTGGATTTTATTTGAGTTTATTTTGTTCTTACTTTTCGCGTGTAGACTACGACTATTTCGGAGAGTATAACTTCAGCGAACCTCGGCAAACTTCAAAGAAAGGCAAGTTACACCTTTGACCATGTTGAACCTAATACTTCAAATTTAATTATATTGTTTTACTGTATATGCATGCGTACTTCTATTCAAATTTAATTTAAATTCAGTTTAAACTTTAGTTATGCCCATGATCCTTTGATTATAGCCCATTTGAATCTCGAATTCATATACCTTGTCACCCTAGCTGAAAACTAGTTAGTACCATAGTATTGACTAGAAAATTTTATAGAGATGCTTAGCCTGGCTTAGTATAATTTTAGATGGGATCAATCTTTCATATGAAATGTCAGACTTTGGAAATGAATTCTTGACTTCGGTGAGTCAAGGATGGTTTATGAAAATGGTTTAAAAATAAAAATGGAAACTTATGATTTGGATTTAGGCTATTGGTTAGGTGGTAGGGTGCCGGCATGCCTCGTGTTTGGTGACACCTAGTTGATTGTCGTGCATGTGGGTATGTGGATTGAGCCTAAGTCAAATTAAGGACCGGTCTGTGAGCTACTGTTGTAAAGCCACATCGTACTACCACAAGACTGGTATGGGACAGTCCTGGCTGAGTAATTTGTGAGGTCCCAACTTTGGTCTCGCTATAGGTTGAATGTGAGCGTGGCATAGGCCATGGGAAGTCTCACACGGCACAAGAGGGGGCTCCAACTTGTGGATTCAAGTTGTGGTGAAACTTTAGCGGCGGCGTGACCAAGTTGAAGGCTTAGCATTGTAAAGGCCTTGTTATGGTTTTCTCAGTCGCACGCCTACGGAAGCGTGTAATGGCCGACAATATGAGATAACCATATCTTGTGGGTAAAGCTGTACAACCTCTGCAGAGTGTATAACCTATCCTGGATAGCCGTGCCCACGGTTATGGGCAAGCTGAGTAAAGTTTTTCATGGATTAGACTTTGATTTTTAAAAATAGTTTCTGAAAAAGGCATATGGATGGATGGATAGAATTCATGACCAGGTGGGATACCTGTGAATAAGTTGGTGTTTGGTCGGAGCCTGCACTAACAAAATGAATCCATAAGAGATTTTGAAAAGCATATGGATAGATGGAATCCATGTGAAACCTTTTGAAAAGATGGACCAGGTGGGATACCTGTGACTAGGTTAGTGTTTGGTCGTAGCCTGCACTAACGATATTATTTTGTAAATTATTATTTCTATCTCTTCAGATAAAATTCAGCTTTTGCACTTATGTTATTGTATTTAAATTCAAGATCTTGTTTTTAGCACAAATAAACTTAATAAGCTTTCCTTTGTTATCCCTATGCATGCATTCACTCTGTTAAAACTCCTGGTGTAACTTGCGTAAGTACTTTACGTGCTTACCTTGGGAGTACTTTATGTGCTCACCTTGCTAAAATCTGTTGCTAGAGGATGACGTCAAGAACTTCGGTGAGGATGGTGACGACTAGGCCGCGTCTTACAGTCATTCGCCTGTGGGCGCCGATGGATGAAATCTTTGCTTCATTGGTTTCCTTCATTTGTTTATATGTATTTTTGGTTTATGAACCATTGATGTAAAATTTGGCCACCAGGCCCATATTTAGTTAATGAATAAATGTCATTGTGCATGATATGAATCTTTGTTATCCACTGTGTGCACTAGCTTGATCCTGGACTAGTGCGATTTACACAGAGGATCCAGGAGTCGTTGCTCCGGGTTCCGACAATATACATATCAATATGACAATGTAGCATATATATATCAATATATGAAACATGAAACATGAATAACGTATCTTCATTATTCTATATGAAACATGAAATAACTACGTGAAACAAATCTAAAACCTAGCTAGAGTCGGGGGAGGAGGGCACCAGAGTCGGGGGAGGAGGGCGCCGGGCTCGCGGGGGAGGTGGGAGCTGGAGTCGGGAGGGCGCCGGGCTTGGGGGAAGGAGCGGTGTCGGGGAAGGAGGGCACCGGTCTCAGGGGAGGGAGCGACGTCGGGGAAGGAGGGCACCGGGCTTAGGGGAGTGGGCGGCGTCGGGCGAGGAGGGCACTGGAGTCGGGGGAGGAGGGCACCAGAGTCGGGGGAGGGAGCGGCATCGGGAGGGAGCAACAGCGGGAGGGAGCTGCGTCGGGAGCAACCGGCGGCGGCGTCGGGAGGGAAGGGCAGCGCGAGAGAGCAATAATATACCAGGGACGCTGGAGATCTAGAGTGCGTGAGTGCGAAATCTGTGCCCTAGCTGCGGGTATTTATAAGAAAAACTATCACAGACGGTTCCGTAAAGGAACCGTCTGTGATAGTTCTATCACAGATGGTTCTATAACTAAACCGTCTGTAATATTACGTTATCACAGACGGTTCTTAGTTAAGAACCGTCTGTGATAGTATTACTATCACCGACGGTTCTTAACTTATAACCGTCTGTGATAATATAATATCACAGATGGTGATAAGTTTAGAACCGTCTGTAGTTATCACAGATGGTTCTAACTTTATAACCGTCTGTAATAAGCCTTTGCCCGCTGGCTATAAGCCTTTACCGGCTGGCTATTGTAACTACACTACCAGCATTCAATAAGACCTCATAGAGTGTAATGAATATAACTACACCTACCAGCATTCAATTCACCTATATATATAAATGCAAATTCACAAATACATCACAGTTCCTGAGTCATTTTACAATTACAATAAAATATATATAGTTACATTTATTACACATAGCTATTTCATTTTAAATAAAGTCCTTCACGATGATTGACACACATATAGCTTGTTTCATCACCTTGTTCTTCCTCGAGCCTGATGCCATCTCTGAATGGAGGCAAATCATCAAATTGATTGTACTCTTCCTCATCCACAACATTCTCAACTCCGACAATCCTTCTTTTTTTCTGAAGAACTACATGGCGCTTCTTATTTGCCGGGTTGGTTACATAAAATACTTGAACAACTTGCCTCGCGAGTACGAATGGTTCGTCTTTGTATCCTACACATTCGATGTCCACGGTAGTGACACCGTACTTGTCGACTTTTACACCCCGTGGGAGATGGACCTAACGGCACCGAAATAGAGGAATCTTGAAAATTACGTAGTCAAGCTCCCAAATCTAATATATAAGCCCGTAGTACGAGCTTGGGCCAGCGATACTGACGTGCGCATCATAGGCATCTATGCGGACACTTGAGTTCTGCACTATGCTCTTTTTATCCTGATCTGTTGTATAAAATGTGTAGCCATTAATGTCGTATCCTTGCCATGTCACAATTGTAAATTTTGGCCCTTTTGCCAACCATTGTAGTCTTTCACTTGACGACCTCCTAGTCAATTGCGCCTTCAACCATTCGTTGAACTGACGGTTGTGTTGTCTCGTGATCCAAACTTCTGACTGGCCTGTATTTTCTTGACGTAGCATGTTCTTGTGCTCTTCAATATATGGGGTCACTTCAGTCATGTGTTGTAAAATCGTGAAATGGGCTTGAGCATACGTATTTTGATTCGGAGTTATTGCTTTCCTTCCGATAGTCCTGATACCCTCTAGCCTTCCCTCATGACGAGATACAGGTACACCTATCGGATCGACCTGAGCCATGTAGCCGATGCTAAATTCAATGACCTCTTCTGTTGTATAACCTTTGATGATGCTACCCTCCGGTCGAGATTGATTACGTACATAGGACTTGAGAATTCCTATGTACCTCTCGAAAGGGTACATATGACGTAGAAACACGGGGCCGCATATTTTTATCTCTTTCACAAGGTAGACAATGAGATGGACCATGATATCAAAAAATGATGTAGGGAAATACATCTCTAAATGACATAGAGTTGTCACCACCTCGGTTTGCAGAGCATCTAGTCTATCGGGATCAATGACCTTTTAAGCAATTGCGTTAAAGAAATAATATAACCTTATGATTGTCACTCGAATCTTGTTCAGCAAAATACTTCCAATTGCAACAGGTAGCATTTGTGTCATTAGCACATGACAGTCGTGGGACTTTATGCCAATTAATTTCAAATATTCCATGCAAACAAGTTTTTTGTGCTGGTGGAGTGACCGGATGGAACTTTCACACCATGTAAGGACTAGCACAGTTCAGTTCTCTCAGACTTAGACAGAGTGTAGCAAGCTAGGGGAAGATATGTCCGGCCTTTATCGGTCTCTATCAGTGCTAACTCGGTCCTGATGTTCATAGCGACCAAGTCACGCCTTGCATTAACACCATCCTTAGTTTTATCAGGAATATTCAGTAAGAGACCAATCAAACTGTCACATACATTCTTCTCTACGTGCATGACATCGATGCAATTGCGAACTTCTAAGTGCTCCCAATAAGGCAAGTTCCAAAATATTGATCTTTTTTTCCACATGTTCTTCCTCAATTTACACCCCTTTCCAAGCACAACGTTTATATCATTGACCATATCATACACCTCTTTCCCGCTAAAAGGTCTTGGTACTGAGTCATCTTCTTTTTTTCCATCAAATTGTTTCTTCATTTTGCGCTATGGGTGATACCTTGGAAGAAACTTACGGTGACGCATATACACAGTTTTACGCGAGTTGTTCAACCACACACTCTCCGTATAATCTAAGCAGTGCAGACACGCTTTGACTCCTTTTGTACTCAACCCTGACAGGTTACCAAGGGCTGAAAAATCATTAATGGTGTAGAACAACACAGCGCGTAAAGTAAAGTTCTCTCGTTTATCCGCATCCCATATATGTACCCTTTCGTTCCACAGTATTGCAAGATCTTCTACCAATGGTGCTAGAAACACATCAATATCGTTGCCAGGTGCTTCAGCCCTTGGATAAGTAGTGACATCAAAATATACTTCTGCTTCATATATAGCCAAGGAGGAAGGTTCTACATGCATAGAGTCACGGGCCAGGTGCTATGTCGGCTGCTCATGTTACCAAAAGGATTCATTCCATCTGTACTCAACCCAAACCTTATATTTCTCAGTTCCACACCGAAATCTACAAATATCCTATCGATGTTCCTCCATTAGGCAGAATCAGCAACATGTCTTATCATTCCGTCTTTCTTACGCTGCTCCAAGTGCCAACGCATCAATCTTGCATCCTTGCGGTTTGCAAATAAACGCTTCAAACAGGGGATTACAGGAAGATACCACAACACCTTAGCAGGAGGTCCTTGCTTCACCTCGATACCCTTTCCATCATCAGAGTCATTTTTACGCTTGTATCGGGATGCTTTGCACACCGGACAAACATTTAAGCTAGCATACTCTTTACGGTACAGAATACAATCATTCGGACATGCATGTATTCTTTCTACTTCCATTTCTAATGGACAAAGAATCTTCTTGGCTTGGTAGGTGGTTCTTGGCAATACATTTCCCTTTGGAAGCATGTCCGCTAGGAGACCTAACAATGCCGTGAAACTCTTGTCGGACTAACCATTGCTTGCCTTCAATTTCAGTAGTTCTAGAACTGATGACAACCTCGTGTATTGCGGCTTGCATTCCGAGAACAAAGGTTTCTCCGAGTCCTCTATCAAGCCCTCGAATTTACCAAACTCTCTCACCTTTGTAGTTCCTTCGCATCACGTAACATCTGATCCAGTTGTCATCCCGCAATCCATCCGCGGCCTCATGATCAAAAGCACGATCCACAACCGCATATCGTTGTCCCCTCGACTATGTCATAACTACCAGCTTCTTGTGTACACTTCTCTTCACCGTGACTGGTCCAACATTTGTACCCTTTTCTGAAACCCCTTCGAATCAAGTGAGCTTCGATCTGCGCTGAGTTGCTAAACATCTTGAGATTATCACAATCAATACATGGACAATACATATATTTTATCCCCTTCTTTAACATATCTAGCTCGGTCGCTCTTTTAAAAACAGACACGCTAATAATGTACTCTTCACTCACACGGTTCTCAACGTACATCCAGCTTCGATCCATCTACGCTAGCTACACAAGTAACAAATGGTTGCCAAAAATGATTATTACCGCTACTACGTACATAGCATATAAGTTATATCATCTCTGGCCTTCCATTACAAAAACATGTATATAAGCATAATTAAAAGTAATTGAGTACTAACCTCTTATTAGATCACTAAGAAGACGATGACATATTTTCACCCCCGAACTCCCTAAAGCCGGCTGCCTTGCTCCACCGATGTTGCGCAATCAAGACAGATCTGTGTCGACACCGTCCAAGTATTAATAGTGCAATTTATCATAGACGATTATTAACACGAACCGTCTGTCACAATTAATATCAAAGACAATTTGTTATACGAACCGTCTGTGATAACAGAGACATCACAAACGGTTCTTATTAATAACCGTCTGTGAAGGATCCAAACATAATTAATATCACAGACGGTTTGGCAGCCCCAAAGCGCACCACTACACATAGTGAGAAATAATGGCGATTTCAGGTCGAAGGATCCAGTAGGTATACCACTCGAGATCGCTTGATGGCACATATTAACATAACAATCCTAGCAACGTCTCGGAGTGGGTCAATCCAACACCATGTTCTCTAACATGTGTCCACATTATTGATTTGATATTCCTATATCCATGATCCGTGAAATATGATCATCAATCAATACATGTGCTAGTCCATAAATCATTGTTGTCCCACGTAATGACATAAACCAGGGATCTTTAGAATAACATTAAATAAAATAAAGAGTTTCACGAACAAGTCACATACTTGCTAATCAATGCATACAATCATTATTCAAGGGACCAAATAACACCTTATTCAAAATTTCATAAACATAGACTTAATACAATCATCTCCCACTCACACTAGAGTCAATAATGTAAGTATCTAATACCCATTGCACTCGTGTGTGCCTCATGTTTTGGTTGTGGAAGAGGCTTCGTCAACGGATCAGCAATATTCAAATCCGTGTGCACCTTGCAAATCTTCACTTCACCTCTATCAATGATCTCACGGATAAGGTGATAGCGCCGAAGTATATGTTTGGACTTTTGGTGTGACCTAGGCTCCTTTGCTTGCGCAATGGCTCTACTATTATCACAATAGAGATCCACTGGATTGGACATACTAGGGATCACACCCAACACAAAAATAAATTTTTTGATCCAAACAGCTTCCTTTGTAGCTTCAAAAGCTGCAATATACTCGGCCTCAGTTGTCGAATCAGCTACCGTCTCTTGCTTGGAACTTTTTCAGCTCACTACCCCTCCATTGAGACAGAACACAAACCAGACTGTGATCTGCTATCATCTTTATCAGTTTGGAAGCTAGCATCGGTGTAACCTTTTACAACGAGTTCTTCTTCACCTCCAAAAATAAGGAACATATTCTTAGTTCTTCTAAAGTACTTAAGAATATTCTTTACAGCCACCTAGTGAGTTAGACCGGGGCTAGATTGATACATGCTCGTAACACTTAGAGCATATGAAATATCTGGACGCGTACAAAGCATAGCATACATGATGGATCCGATGGCTGAGGCATACGGAATCGCACTCATCTTCTCTTGCTCATTAAGTGTTGAAGCACACTGAGTCTTGCTAAGACTAATGCCTTGTGACATAGGCAAGAAACCTTTCTTGGATTCTTGCATATTGAACCGTTTCAATACCTTGTCAATGTATGTACTTTGACTTAATCCAATTAGCCTCTTCGATCTATCTCTATAGATCTTTATACCCAAAATATAAGCTGCCTCTCTGAGATCTTTCATTGAGAAACTTTTTCTCAAAGAAGACTTCACAGTTTCTAGCATTGGAATATCATTTTCGATCAATAATATATCATCTACATACAAGACCAGAAAAATAAGTGCGCTTCCACTAGCCTTCTTGTAAACACAAGGTTCTTCTTCATTCTTGATGAAGCCAAACCCTTTGATTACTTCATCAAAACGAAGATTCCAACTCTGAGATTCTTGCTTCAATCCATAAATGGACTTCTGAAGCTTGCTATTCTCCCAGCATTTTTTGGATCAACAAAACCTCAAGCTGTGTCATGTACACATCCTCTCTTAGGTTTCCATTTAGGAAAGCCATTTTGATATCTATCTGCCAAATCTTGTAGTCGAAATAGGCAACAATCGCTAGGAAGATCCGAATGGACTTTAGCATAGCGACGGGTGAAAACGTTTCGTAATAATCAACACCTTGAATTTGTTTGAAACCTTTCGCCACCAATCGTGCCTTATAGATGTGAATATTTCCATTCATGTTTATCTTTTTCTTAAAAACCCATTTACACTCAATAGTTTTTACACCATCAGGTAGATCCACCAAGTTCCAAACTTGATTATCATGCATGGATTTTATTTCGGACCTCGTGGCTCCAAGCCATTTTTCAGAGTCTGGTCCCATCATTGCTTCCGTGTAGCTCTTGGGCTCATCATTGTGCAACAACAATATGTCACGTTGTCCCGTGGTTAGGAGCGTGAACTTTTCAGTTACGCGACGTGCCCTTATAGACCTACATGGGGGCGGTGCCTCCATAACCGCTTGTACAACATCTTGTACATCCTATTGAGGTTCAATAGAAGCTGAAATATTTTCAGGTGTTTCCCGAATTTCTTCAAGCTGCACCTTGCTCCCATTAACACCCTTTGAAAAAACTCTTTTTCCAAAAGACACCGTTCCGAGCGATAAACACTTTGCCTTCTTCCCGATTGTAAAAATAATATCATTTGGTTTTCCTAGGATACCCAACAAAGAAGCATTTATAAGATTTAGGATGGAGCTTATCAGATGTCAAACATTTCACATAAGTCTCACATCCCCATATCTTAAGGAAAGATAATCCAGGACGTTTTCCGGTCCATTTCTCGTATGGTGTCTTTTCTACTAATTTAGATAGAACTCTGTTTAGTGTAAACGCAGCAGTTTCTAGAGCATATCCCCAGAAGGACAATGGAAGATCAGATTGGCTCATCATAGACCGAACCATGTCTAATAAGGTCCGGTTCCTCTGTTCAGATACCCCTAATAAGGTCCGATTCCTACGTTTAGATACCCCATTCCATTGAGGCGTGCTAGGCGAAGTCAGTTGTGGAACAATTTCACATTGTTTTAGATGTTTACCAAATTCATGGCTCAAATATTCACCTCCACAATCAGATCACAGAATTTTAATTGTCTTGCCTAGCTGATTTTGTACTTCATTCTGAAATTCTTTGAACTTTTCAAACAATTTAGACTTGTACCTCATTAAGTAGATGTATCCACATCTATTAAAGTCATCGGTAAAAGTAATGAAATACTGAAAACCACCTCTAGCTACTGAGCTCATTGGTCCACATACATCAGTATGTACAAATCCCAACAGTCACTTGCCCTCTCACTATGACCGGTGAAAGGCGCCTTTGTCATCTTGCCAAGTAAACAAGACCCGCATGTCTCAAATGATTCAAAGTCAAATGAGTTGAGTAGTCCATCTTTACGGAGCTTCTGTATGCGTTTCTCATTTATATGACCTAAGCGATAATGTCAAATAAAAGCGGGATTCAAATCATTAGGCCGTAGCCTCTTTGCATTAATATTATAGACATTCTTATCCTCAAAATCAAGAACATATAACACATTCATTAATGGACAATGTGCATAGACTATATCATTCAAATAAATAGAACAACGTTTGTTCTTTATTACGAACTCATAGCCACCATCTTCCTCCAAACATGAAGAAGAAATAATGTTCTTACTCAATGTTGGAATGTAATAACAATTATTTAATTACAAAACTAATCCTAAAGGTAATGACAAGTGATAAGTGCCGACAGCCAGTACAGCAACCTTTGCTCCATTCCCGACACGCACGTCTAACTCGCCTCTCACAAAACGTCTAGTGCTTCTTAGACCCTGCAACGATTTGCAAGTATGAATCATCGATCCGGTATCAAATACCCAAGATTCACCAGAAGAAATTGCAAAATTAATTTCTATAACATTTATACCTGAAGCAGAAGTCTCGCTTCCCTTCTTCTTTTTCAGATCCTCCAAGTATTTCTTACAACTCCTAGACCAATGCCCCTTGACATGGCAGTGGCAACATTCATCATCAGGAGAAGGGCCAAATTTGACCTTACCATTTGGCTTTGACTTGGAGCTAGGGGGCTCATTAGGAACCTTTCCTTTGCCTTTGCCTTTGGACGTCCAACGCTTCCTATTTTTATTCTCCTTCTGAATCATCATCACATGATTGATATTTTTCTTAATGCTTTCCTCTGCTGTCTTAAGCATCCCATGCAATTCAGTCAATGATTTCTCCATGCTATTCATATGAAAATTCATAATGAACTGCTTATAGCTCGGAGGGAGATATTGAAGAACAACATCTATAGCCAGATCAGGATTAAGGGGAGAACCAAGCTTCTCCAAGCTCTCAATGTAACCAATCATCTTGATCACATGAGGACTGACTGGACTACCTTCGGCCAGCTTGCACACAAACAAGGACTTTGAAATGTTAAACTTCTCGGTCCTAGCTTGGTTCTCAAATATGTCACGCAGTCCTTCAATCATACTGTGTGCATCTGCATTCTCATAATGCTTCTGAAGCTCAGAGGACATGGTAGCAAGCATGAGACAGCTAACGTCGAGTGAATCATTGCAGTGCTTCTCATAAGCTTTGCGGGTGGCAACAATTGCACCCTCAGGGAGTTCATCGGGGTAGGGTTGCTCAAGAATGTATTCCTTTTTTTCTTGTCTGAGAACAATTCTCAGGTTCCGATACCAATCAATAAAATTCGTTCCATTGAGTTTTTCTTTCTCAAGAACAGATCGCAAGTTAAAACCAGAATTATTACTAGAAGCAGCCATGATCTACAACAGAAAATAAACAAGTAAAGTTCAGCACTATGTTCATATTTGATCTTCCATTAAACAATTTAACAAAAGGCACTCCCACTATATGTTTTGTAATCGTCTTCCCTCTAACGACATATAGTGATCAAGATCCATGTTCATCTAAATTCTAGTGAGCTTTGGCATCACCGCTAGAAACCTAGTGACGTAGGTAAGCAACGCTTGCTAATCACATCTTATGTGACTCTTGTTTGTTGGGTGGCATCCAATGCCCTGCTCCCAACACCATGCCCCAAGGCCCAAATTCAATTTGATAGCCTTGTCAAGTAAACCAACACTATGCATGTGGATGTCCGACATCCACCCTATTACATCAAGATAGTTGATGGTACTCTGCTTTGGCAGACCTACCAAACAATGATCGTAATTCTTATAGGCGTAGCACTTGGAAGGGCATCAATTAAATTCTTAATTTTTCTAAGGGAAGCTATTCTGTCATGAAAAATACATCCTCTACAGGAATGGCATGAAAGAATAGTACGACAGGAAATAAACATCACATGCACATAATCACATTATACTGTAAATGGTATGGCCTTCTGAATCGTAGTAGTCGCCATCGCCATGGTTCCACGGTGATCTTCTTCGCCACATTTCCTGTCCTCTTTGTCATCATGCTTGAAGTCTCCATAGTAAAAAACTAAACTATTACAATTAATAGCTAGTAAATGAATTACATGAGGAGCTCACGCATCACAAGTTGACACGCAGATCGTTATACAATTAAAGAACAACCTCAACCCAGCTGTGATTAATATGACACACAGGCCGCCAAAACACACATGCATCACATATACATCTATGCCATACCATTCACATCATTCCCTGCAAAAATAAGTTAAGCACAGAACGTATTCTACCGTCCTGACATGAATGTGTTTTGTATAACAATCTATGCGTGTACGCAACGGGCCGATCAAATCAACCCAAATCCGAGCTATTCAAAATGTTTCAATTTTCATTAGATCAATCATATTGATCATCGCGATCGGTATACTTGAGAAGACCGCAACACAAGACCTCGATTTGTTGGCTCGATCTACTGACTGCGCACGCAGTTAGCCCCGATGGTGATTCCAGTCGGTAGGGGCAAGTCACGCGTACATCAAAGAAGGAGCACAAACTAATCTTTTTGGCTACACGATGCTATTAACTCATACCTATTTCAACCCCTTATGACCGATTGATCTAATCAATCCGTGCATCTACAAGCGCATGATCCAGACCACATACTACGCAGTTTTGCTCTGATACCACTGAAGGTGAACGGGTATGCTACGCTAGCTACAACATTTGAATTTCTACCGCGTTCAACCAGAAAACATGCGTGTAGGGAGTCATGGATAGTTACCACTAGATGCGCTGCGCAGCGGAAGAAGAGTTGGAGCAGCCCGGTCCAACGTAGATGCGCATCGATGAAGAAGAAGTGGTCGATCGTTTCACGAACTGAACGTCTCCTCCTCGCATCCTTGCAATAGCCTTGCGCTTCTCGCCGATCAGCACAGCAGCAACCGCAGCGGCGCCTCCACGGAGTCCACACATTCGGGATGGAATGCCGTGCGCTGGTGTGCTAGCACCGCGCGCCCGACTAGGGTTTCGGGATACGACCGAGGGGAAGTGGCAGCTAGGGTTTTCAGGATAGATGCGTCACCCCCTACAGCCCCACCTCCACATATTTATAGAGTATGCTAATGGGCTTCCATGTTGTAGGCCCATTAGAACCCTAATCCATATGGATCAATATCCCTTTTAACCTTAATACCGAATTGTTTATGATTGCCTCTTGGGCACATCACTAACATGAATAACATGTGTTGTCAGCCAATACGTAGAGTGTACATCATTGACATGTATCTGATTGATTCGGTGTTTCTGAACAACATGCGTTGTCAACCAATTAACATGTGTTTCTTTTCGGCTGCGGCTTATGTCTTTTGACTTATGAATTCTTATTATTTGTGAAAGAGAGTACAGAGAGAGATAGTCGCGTGCGATTTTCACCAGTATAACTGAAGTCGGCACAATATCTACTACAATCAACTAGTAGACCTTATCTTGAAAAGACTCTATTTAAAAACAGATTACTACAGAAGCCATAAGGCAGAAGCCGGAAAGAATGAGGCCATAAATTGCAAGGCAAGGAGCTGCACAATATAATCTAACAAGGCATATAGATTGAAACAAATGCAGAACAGTGCAACTCACATGTCCCTTCCAGACAAGCGTTCTTCTCTTTTAGCCACTCCGCACCATTCTAGTGCATACATAACATGTTTGCAAAAACACATGCAATTTTAGAGCATTCGCTGATAGAACCAGTTTTTGGTTAGGATAGCTACTGCAAATCCGATGCCAAAACCTGAGCCAGCGAAGAGAAACAATACAAAGTCAGGGTGCTTCGAGGACATGCTTGCCCATGCCTCACTTGGTGTATTTGAGCTGCTACATTTGTTGGGTAAGGGTCCTCCGCACAATCCTACATTCCCTTCAAATGAATCGATTTGAAATGTTGCAAATTGACGTGATTCCAGTATTCTTCCGACCAAATCGTTGTTACATAAGTTCAGAGTACCAAGAAAGGTCAGATTTGTCAACTCTTGTGGAATCTCTCCAGAAAGCTGGTTCCAAGATAAGTCCAGTGACTCCAGTTGACTCATATTGCCGAATTGCGGTGGAATCTCCCCCGTGAAGGCATTATGCGACAAGTTGAGTTCGCGGAGTGACATGAGTCTTCCCAGCAATTCTGGGATGCTACCATCCAATGTATTGTCCGAGAAGTCAATGGCTGTCAAGGTAGTCAAGATCTTTTCAAATGTCACATAGGATCCTTTGTATGTGATTGCCACAATGTCTTGATAAAACCCTCTTGCCACATAGAGACCACCTACAATATTTCCTGTATTACTGAACTTCTTCTCCGTCATTGATTTCGACCTCTCAAACCATTCTGGACACAGATTGCCAGAGAGGTTATTTGATGCAAGATCAATTATTTGCAAACTAGAAAAGTATTCCCTGGATTTATCATCTCCAAGAACATCACATACTGACCCATAGAGCCGATTGGATCTTAAGACAAAGACACGAAGATTCGCAAGCTTGCCTAGCCAAGATGGGAAGGTATCAACAATGTAATTGTTTCCGAAGTCTATAACCTCCAAGGAACTGTAGTTAGAAAGCGCCCTCGACAGCTTCCCCACAATATTATTGCCATGTAAATCTATTGTTTGAAGTGCACAGCTGCCTATAATATTGTAAGCGAATGTCCCTTCAAATTGATTCTCCCTCACATTTAATATGCTTAAGTGGTCATCTTGTATTAGACAGGTTGGTATTGGCCCAGTAAACTTGTTATATGATAAGTCAAGGACTTGCAGCTTGCTTGCATTACAAATTGATTCCGGGATTCGTCCTTGTATCTTATTTCTGGAGACCTTGAGATAGGTGTTATTCTCCTAGAATCATCTAGGTCTAGAACTGAAGGTGTTCTTGTTTGGATTCGAGAGAGAAGAGGAGAGGGAGAGGGAAGTACCGACCGTTAGATGCATTGGAGGAGGAGTTGGCCATCGCTGGTTGGCTCGGTGAAGTCTGCGCACGGGCAGCGACAGTTGGGGAAGAGGAGGGCGGTGGCAGCGGCGGAGATCCGGTGACGGGGACGGAGATGGAGCTTCCCGCCGCTGACTGCGCGTCCCTCTAGGTCGGTCTAGGGTTTGTGTCGGTGGGGATTTGCACTCGAGCCGTCGGCCCCCACCCCTTTATTTATAGCGCAGCACGACGGAGGCCCATTAGCCAATAGTTGGGCTGAGCGCCCCCGATCAGGGCGCAGATCAAGGTCCCGATTAGCCGTTGGGCTAATCGGGGAGAGATCAATCTAACATTCTCCCCCTTGATCTCCTCTCATATCATACCTTTTCTTCTTTTACCATTTCATTACATATTAGTGCATAGAGCATGCTTCATCATCACGGTCAATCGCCGATAGATTTAACAGCTACAATACACATCTTTGTTCTGAAACAGATTCTTTAATTTTGGGCCCTTTATAGTCCAGGAATCATAGGCTTTCCCTTAAACCCATGCCGGCTACATGTTCTCTGAACACGTTGGGTGGTAAGCTTTTAGTAAGCGGATCCGCTAACATCTTTGCGGTACTTATATGCTCAAGACTTATAATTTGATCCCGAACTTTGTCTTTCACAACATATTACTTTATGTCAATGTGTTTGGCAGCACCACTTGACTTATTGTTGTGGGCATACATTACTGCGGGTTCATTATCGCAGTACAACTTAAGTGGTCTATTGATGTCGTCAACCACTTTTAAACCGGGTATGAACTTCTTTAGCCAGTTCATCTGCCCCGTAGCCTCATAACATGCTACAAACTCGGCATACATTGTGGACGATGTAGTGACGGTTTGCTTTGAGCTTTTCCACGATATAGCTCTTCCAGCGAGAGTGAACACATATCTGGATGTCAACTTTCTATCATCTCCCGCATAATCAGAATCTGTATACCCCACTATTTGGAGTGAATCTGATCTTTTGTATGTCATCATGAGGCTTTTTGTTCCTTGCAAATAACGCAAGACTTTCTTTACCAGTTTCCAATGTTCTATTCCAGGATTGCTCTGGAATCTGCCAAGTAAGCCGGTAACAAACACTAAGTCAGGACGCGTACACACTTGAGCATATTGCAAGCTTCCGACAGCTGAAGCATATGGAACCGATTTCATTTGATCGAGCTCGTACTGGTTCTTGGGGCATTGAAAATCCCCATATCTGTCGCCCTTGACTATAGGTGCAGGTGAAGGACTACATTTATGCATACCAAATTTCTTTAAGACTTTCTCTATGTATGCCTTTTGTGATAGTCCCAATGTCCCTTTGTTTCTATCCCGGTGAATTTCGATCCCTAGAACGAACGAAGCTTCACCAAGATCTTTCATATCAAAGTTTGAGGATAAAAACTTCTTTGTCTCTAGTAGCAGACTGACATCACTACTAGCTAGTAGGATATCATCCACATACAGGATTAGGAAGATAAACTTCTCATCTTTAAACTTTGCATAAACACAGTTGTCCTCTACATTCTCTTTAAACCCAAATTTTCTTATTGTACTGTCAAACTTCAAGTACCACTGTCTTGAAGCTTGCTTTAACCCATAGATCGATTTCTTTAGGCGGCATCCCATTCTTTCATTTCCTTCCACGACAAAACCTTTCGGTTGGGCCATGTAAACATTTTCCTCCAAATCCCCATTAAGAAATGCCGTCTTTACATCCATCTGATGTAACTCTAAATCATAATGTGCTACTAGTGCCATTATGATTCTGAAGGAGTCTTTACATGAGACTGGAGAAAGGTCTCATTGTAATCTATCCCTTCTCTTTGTGTAAAGCCTTTTGCCACAAGTCGCGCTTTGTATCTTTCTACATTCCCTTGAGAGTCAAGCTTTGTCTTGTAGACCCATTTACAGCCTACTGTTTTGGCTCCTTTAGAAATAATTTCCAAGTCCCAGACTTTATTAGCTTTCATGGACTTCATTTCCTCTTCCATGGCTTCAAGCCATTTTGAAGAATTTTCACTTCTCATGGCTTCTTCAAATGAGGTGGGATCATCCTCCATTTGAAATTCCTCTGTATGATAAATCTGATAATCATCAGAAATAGCTGATCTTCTTACTCTTTGAGACCTCCTCGGAGCCTCCTCATTTGGTACATCTTCTGTTTGAGGCTGCTGTTGCTCCCCCTCATCTGTGGCAATGGGTTCTGTAGGATCCTGAAGAACAGGTTCCTTATTCTCATTCATTGTTTCCACAGGAGGAACAATAACAGTTGCTGGCACCACGGTGTCTTGCACCGTCAGTGCAGCGACAGCAAGCGGTGCGAAGAATGGCTCTTGAATCATCGGAGTGGGCGCATACGCCCGCTTCTCTTCAAGGTCAATCTCTCGAGCTACCATGCTTCCCCTCATCAATTCATCCTCTAAGAAGACAGCGTGTCTCGTTTCTACAAACTTTGTATATCTGTCTGGACAGTAGAAACGAAAACCTTTTGACTTTTCAGGGTAGCCAATGAAATGGCAGCTTACTGTTTTGGGATCAAGCTTCCCAAGGTTTGAGTTAAATACTTTAGCCTCAGCTGGACTCCCCCCACACACGTAAGTGGTTTAGTGAGGGGACTCTTCCTGTCCACAACTCGTACGGTGTTTTGGGCACCGACTTACTAGGCACTCTGTTGAGAATATGAATGGCGATTTTTAACGCCTTCATCCATAAACTTAATGGCAGTGTGGAATAGCTCATCATGCTTCGCACCATATCCATCAGAGTCCGGTTGCGTCTTTCAGCTACTCCATTTTGCTGAGGTTCGCCCGGTGTAGAATACTGGGCCACTATGCCATTTTCCTGTAAAAACCTTGCAAAAGGTCCAGGAACTTGTCCATATGGGGTATGTCGACCGTAGTACTCCCCCCCCCCCCCACGATCAGATCGGACTATCTTAATCTTTAAATCGTGTTGGGCAGAAATAGAACTGCATGCCTTGGTTTCAACGTTGGTTAAAATTAAAACATACAGTTGTTTACACATTAAATCTACATCACCGTTGGGCAGAAATAGAGATAATGCATAAAACTCATCAATTAAAATTATAATACTGTTATTATCAACGTTGGTCAGAAAATAACAATATCATAATTCACAACAATTCGCAAAAATTATAATACTGTTATTATCAACGTTGGTCAGAAAATAACAATATCATAATTCACAACTATTCTCAAAAAATTAAATTCTCCCGTTGGTTCGAATTTAATTGAAAGAGTAATCAACATTAACTTTTGCAGCGGAAAAATAGCATTATCATTTTTTTTTCTTTTTTTTTCTTGGTATACACGCACTCGCGCAGAGTCCAGAGAAAAAAAAACTTATCTCTACCAATGTAGCAGGCATTCTCCACCACTCATTCAATGCCCTGCCTGGTCAAAAGACTTCCCCCAAAAGGTGCTCCACCACACACAAAAAGAACTGCTCCCTTGTTTTTCGGATCTGAGGCAGAGGGGCATGCGGCCGGTCAGGCGGCGCTGTCGTGCGCGCAGGCGAGTGGACCAGCAGGGAGGCGCGGCAGCGCCGGGCGCGCAGGGTGGCAGCGGCGGGTTGCTACCGCTGCGGCGGCGGCGGCCGTCGGAGCTTGCGCGCGGCGGCCGTGCACGCACAGCGCGGCGGGCGGGCGGGCTCGGTCGGCGCGCCTGAGGCGCGGCCGGCGCGCAGGGCACGAGGCACGCCACAGCGCGGCGGGCCAGCCACGAGGGCGGCCTGACAGGGACCGCGCAGGTGGGCAGAGGCCAGCGCGCAGGAGCAGGCAGCGGCTGGTGGGCGCAGGGCTGGTGCAGGCGGCGCACGGCCGGCGCAGGTGCCTCCTCTTTTTTTTTGTTTCTTTGCCTCGATCGATTTGGGGATTTTTCTTTTCCCGCTCTGATACCATTGTTATTCTCCTAGAATCATCTAGGTCTAGAACTGAGGGTGTTCTTGTTTGGATTTGAGAGAGAAGAGGAGAGGGAGAGGGAAGTACCGACCGTCAGATGCATTGGAGGAGGAGTTGGCCATCGCTGGTTGGCTCGGTGAAATCTGCGCACGGGCAGCGACGGTTGGGGAAGAGGAGGGCGGTGGCGGCAGCGGAGATCCGGTGACGGGGACGGAGATGGAGCTTCCCGCCGCTGACTGCGCGTCCCTCTAGGTCGGTCTAGGGTTTGTGTCGGTGGGGATTTGCAACTCAGGCCAACCTCGTAACTCGAGCCGCCGGCCCCCACCCCTTTATTTATAGCGCAGCGCGACGGGGGCCCATTAGCCAATAGTTGGGCTGAGCGCCCCCGATCAGGGCGCGGATCAAGGTCCCGATTAGCCGTTGGGCTAATCGGGGAGAGATCAATGTAACAATAGGCAGTGTGCTTAAGATATGAAGTAAAGTTAGGTAGGACAGATGAGAATCTGTTGCTTGAATAATCCAAGAATTGCCCAAAATTGCTAACTGTCGCTGATGGGTTTGTTACAGGGAGCTTCCCTTGAATCCTATTAGAGCTAAGATCAAGAGTCCTCAAATACTTGTTAGGGAGAACGAATGACGACAGCTCCATACCAGAAAACATGTTGTGTGATACATTCAGATATACGAGGCTATGGTTCCATATCTTCCATATCCAGTCAGGTATGGTTCCTCGGATTTGGTTGCACGACAGGTCCAACCAATGGATATAATTAAGATGCATCAAGGAACTCGGGAGCTTGGTCAGATTGCAAGATCCGAGGTCTAAAGCGTAAAGTTTAGGAAGCAAGGGAGAAAGAGAGTGATTACCTTCTCCATCTACCATGGACAACTTATTGTTTGAGAGAGACAAGACAGCGAGATTTCTTAACCTCCAAAATTGGGTAAGGTCGGCCAAACCTGATAAGTTGTTGAAGTGAAGATCAAGTTGCATCAAACTTGTGAGTTGAAAGAACGACCTGGAAATCTGTCCATTCAAATAATTTCTGCTTAAATTAATACACACCAACTGCGAAGATGTTGTATCAAACTCTGGTAGAGAGCCAGAAAGTTCGTTTGATGATAGCAATAATCCTTTCAATTTTGGAAGTGAGAATTACGGCGGTGGAATGTTTCCTACAGAAATCAAAACAATTTATGTTGAGAACTCTTAGATTAACATATTGCATATCACTACTAAGCATTATTGCATTATTATACGTAATAAAAGCATCTTTCTTTGATGATAGGCAGTTGACACAGTGGTATTTCTATTAGGACTACCCCACTTATCAAGTTGCACCGATACAGGTTATTAGAGAATGTGAGAATCACAGAAGGAAATACTATTTTGAAATGAGTTCTTCCAAGGTGCACTATTTTACCTCCCTAGAGATAAGAGTTCTTTTTAAATATTGACCCTTGATTCTTGATATCTAAATTCTCATTTGCTGGTGAGCGGATTCTTACTCAACTTTCTAGCTACATAAAAGTAGTAAGCAATACGACGTCCACGAGGGTGGCCAACCTTGCGCATGTGAAGGGCAGTCTGGCCCCATGCGGTGTCCTCCCTAGGCGGACACTTTCGCATTGATTTTTACTAATAACTATTGACTATAAGTTATGATTAAAAATAAATAGTAATAGCTAAATAAAAGTGATTTTTAGAATAAAAGAGCGAGCAGTAGAAAAAGTGAAAGAAAAATACATGCATGTTACAAAAGCAAGAGAAGTGAGGTACATAATACACCAGTGACACCTGCCTTATTTTTAAAGTGAGACAATAGTGAGAGAAGTGGATAAACCGCTTTGAGAAGTCAAGTGTGTGCATTGGCTTTTGATTTTTTTTTAAGCAAAAGATAATACGTACAAGGTCTAACCCCCTAGTGCGCCTCATCTAAAATTCCTCTTCATCATTTAAAGTAAAAAAAATATATTCTATCATCTCCGGCAACTCACGTATCTTTGGCATTCACGCTATATAAAACTATACCCTTGACCACCACTTCCCAGTTAAGCCCAATAAGACTTCACAAGAACAAACTGTTTTTTTTTCACGAAATAGCGATATAAACATCAGCACATGAAATATCTAAATAAATTTATAGAATTTAAACATCATTGAAAACAATATAGTCACAAAAGGTTTTTTTAAGGAGAAAGACCAAATAGTTAAGAGGCTCGTCTCTCAAATGAAATAGGTAAATGAATCCCACCAATAAAACTTTGAAAAAAAACGAACCAAGAACTTTTTTTTAAATAGCAAAGAACTATAAACATATGGAATTATAATATCTGCTATACAGAAAATAATTCACCATCGAGAGGCTAACCCCAACCATTTTGACAAGAAGGAATTCCATGAATAAAACACTTATTAAATTCCATCAGCTTGACCCTCTAGTGAAACTCAATACCGAATTTTTAGCTCGCATTGACTACACTCCAGCGAACCTCATAACTATTATTTTTAATCATGGATTCAAAACTGTTATCCTACTTTCATAAGCAGTCACATAAACATCTACAATCTACTTCCATAAGCAATCACATAAACATCTACAATCATCGATGCAACTTTACCTTCTTGTTCATAAATTGGTGCAAAAATCCCTTTAGCACTCCAACAATGTAATCCCTACGAATTATGGTCTCACATGACACTACAACAATTCTTCTCCAATCAATTTAGCTAGGGAGCTATCCAACAACACAATCTCCCACTCTCGATCTCCCAAACTCCTAGTAGAATTCTAGAATTACAATAGTGAAATCCTCCATCCCCTTGGACATAATTCAAACAACCAATCATGGTACAAAGTCTGATCCAGTCATCCATGGAAAAGATAATGAAGAATATTCATCACGACAATAATTTAACACGTTAACTATCCCAGATGATTAGGTTCAAGGTTAGAAATCCTGCTACCGAGGTAAATCCCGGCCGCCGGGCGGTACCGGTAACCGCCTGGTAACCGAAAATCCCGGATAAAAACTGGACAAAATTTGTCGAATGAAATTTGTGGGCGGGGCGGGATGAGACCGGTAACCGGTCCAGTAACCGGCCGGTTACCGGAAAAACCGGTGGAATTAAGACTCGAAGATTAAGTCAAAGCTATTTAGTTCTTTTCTCTATCAAAACTATTTAGACTTGTATTAGAAGAGAGTTTTTGCACTTGATAATCCGATCCCTGGTTACATCTGAAATAATAAAAATACAAGTTAATAGTAAGTGCTCCAACGCGAAGGTTGTGCGATGTGCTCATTGATATCCTCAAGTCCTTCAGAATGAGCCAGGTGGTAAACAATTCCTTCATTGGGAGGATAAGAGATGTCCGAGGACGAATGAGAATCATCAGCAGAAGATAGTAAGTTGGCATCTCGATGCTCATAAGTCGGCAAATAGTATGAGCTACCATATGATGCGTAGGAAGAAGAGTCTTGTGGTTGAGGATCATAAGTCGGCAATTGTCGAGACCCGAATATGCAAATCCGGACTCTCTGTGTATTCTGCACTAGTCCCAGGATCATGCTAGTGCACACAGTTAAACATAGATGTCACCACAACCATATACACGATAAAATAAAGGAAAGCTCAAATATCGATAAATCTTAAAAGGTACGACCTTATGGTCAAGCTTACAATAAACTGGCCCGAAGGCTTAACAAGAGTAGCAGCGGAAATCCAAAATAAAGCGTAGTGGTCAATCGACAAGCCCATAGGCTATCGAGTGGAGAACGAAGCCTAAACCACAAAGTCGTCGAAGTACTCTCCTTCGGGAACCTCCTGCTGGTGGTACTCCTCTTCCTCAACTGAGCAACATTGGGCATAAAGCCGTGAGTACATTAGTACTCAGCAAGTCGTTTGTAACAAATGAATGCAATATAGTATGCAAGGCTTACCAAAGGATAGCTGAAAGGTTAATTTGCATAAAAGGCAGTTCAAATACAAATAATAGATTGAAGGCGAACTTTAAGTAAAACAATAGTTAAGTAATTAATCAAAGGAATTAACATACCACTTGCGGACATCCCAGCCACAAGCTAAACCAACCACTTATGGACTTCCCATCCATAAGCTAAACCAACAGTGGATAAACCATCCACTAGCCAACCATAATCCACAAGTTTTCAAAAATAACTATCCCTCGTGTGAAATCACCGAGCATTGTCCATAACCGAGGACGCGGCTATTCGAATAGTTTTACACTCTGCAGAGGTTGCACAACTGTACCCACACGATGTGATTAGCCTAGGCCTAAGGTAATCACAACAAGGCCTTTACAAAGTTCAGTTACAACTTAATCCGCCCGCTAGGGTTTCGCATCACACTCCCCTTGCGCCATATGGAAATCAGCAACCATGTTCATCTCAATGGCAAGATTAAAGTTGAAACATCCCAAATTAGTCAGCCAGGTCCGTCCTATACCAGACATGTGGTTTGCATGATAAAGCTCAGATCAATGGCGCACAAAGTTAAGTCCTTAACATTACCTGGGCGAGGCTACCACATCCCCCAAAGTGCACCTGCACTTCCCCCTTTACTGCACGATCACTCGCCAGAGTGCAAAACCAAGTTTGTATAACCACCACCGATGACGCACCAACGTCATGGCACAAATTTTAGTATACGTGGCACCAACCACAGTTCCATATCTCATTAAGTCAAATTTATATTTCACATGTGATGATAAACCTGATCGTAAAAATAAGCGAGGCTAAGCATCTAATGTACCAACCCTTGTGACAAATATCATAATATCACTAGTATGTTTCCCAACCTATGGTGACAAGGGTATCATAACATTCAAAATTATCAAGGAGCGATGAATTCAATCGGGCAATAACTACCGAGTACAAGGGTTGAATATAAATAGCGATGCAATGTAATTTAAAACAAAGTAATTAAATAATAGATTGCAAATTGGGTTCAACATGATCAAAGGACACGACTTGCCTTGGTTATGCTCAGTGAGGTACTCCTGGTCTTCGGGCGTAGATCCTGCGTAGGAAGAAGAGTCTTGTGGTTGAGGATGATCTCGTTGGCGGTCCTTAGCCTTTATGTAGGTCTTTGTGATTATTCTTGATTCATGACAACCATGGACTTCATCCTGAGTAGCATGTGTGAAAGTTTTCTCACAGGTGAATTCCAATGGTTGACATGTGTCTTGTTGGCCTTGTACCCCATCATGAGATGTCCCACCATCAGCACCATCATTAGATGATGAAGCGGAACTATCGTCAGACTTTTGGTACTCCACTGCATCAGATGTTGGAGTTTCTGTTTCTTCATCACTTCCCACAATATCCTCATCAATGTCTTTTTTCTGCTGCTGCTTTGCTGCTCTGCTACTCTTCTTTGGCTCGCCTTGGTTGCCGCTGTTGGTTCTTCTTTGCTCTTCACTTGTCTGCTGGTTCTTCTGCTCTTCTCTCTCTCTCTCCTCTCCTTCCTGCTGTCCTGCTGCTGCTACTTTTCTCCCCCCACATGCAGAGCATATTTTTCTTGATATGCAACACCAAAAAGCATTACTTTCTTATGCCCATGGGCCCAACATGTCCCTAGACTAATTCTTAAGCATCCAATGTAGCTACAATGCCCCCTAGAACCCATCCAAACATCTACAAATTCAATTTTTTGAAATTTGCATCTCAGCCGGTTTTTCCCCTCCCGGTCGCCACCGGTAAAACCGGTTACCGGTGGTAACCGGCCGGTTACCGCCGATATTTCGAACCTTGATTAGGTTAATAGGTTGGAACACTAGTAACCCAAATCATTCAATGGGGTTCGATAAATTAGACAATCTTAATGTTCTAACTATCTCATCAATGATTCAAATACTACAATTCCAATAAGAAAGGGCATGCCTTAAATCATAACTCATCATGTGCATACTTCAAGACACCATAAATTTAGATCAACTTTAATTCCAAGGGCAATATTTAAAATCGATTATTCTCCCATCATTTTCACAACATGGCATTCCATGCATTGTCATCTAGTTTCTCTGTTTACCATATCTCACCTAAGCTTAACAAGAATGATCTTAAGAATCTATTAATTTCCTTCAAGAGACAAGGACATTAAACTTCAGCACTCAAATTACTCCAAAATTCTTAGAATCAATACTCCCACAGAATAATGAACTTGCCAAGGGTATTTTCCACTAAGAGCTATACCAAAAAAACTAATGGAGTCATGTCCCGCAATTTTAAATAGCCAAACTCCCACACAAAGGTCAAACTTGCAGCTTGGCAACTTTTGTAAGTAGCGAAAATAGACAATCCATATTTTCTTCAAAGAACTTAATAATGGGTTGAAACTCACCACCCGAGCCTATAGCAAAGATATCCTACAAAAAACCATCACTATTTATGTTCCCAAAGCGGCGGCACAGCCTTGATCTTCAGTGGTCACAACCCCTTTCTCACAGCATAGCTACGCAACACAATCATAACACGGTGCAATTAGACACAAGCAATAAATTGAACCAGTTCTAATTAATATAGACTTGTGGAATTGTAAATGCAATGCTTCACCCATACACATCCTACTATGTACCAATGAGTCAAATTTAATTTCACTAAACATCTTATGTTATCAATTTAAATTTAATTATAAAACCTATCCTAATTCAATTAAACAACCTATGTTCACTACAACACAAACCCCATGTAGAGATGTTTTTCAATATAGTAGAGGCATTTTTTCAACCTCTATATTGTTGTAGAGACATTTTTTAAAACTCCACATGAGCACCTTCCAATACATTGTCACTATGAATGTAGTGACATATTATTAAAATGCCTTTATATTTTTTTGCAGCATTCTATAAAGATGTTTTATTGTGCCTCCAAGGGAATAGGGGTATTTCATATTGATGTTAAATTGTGCTACTAGCATAGTTCACCATAGAAAATAAAATCTAAAAAATATATGAACTCTTACAAAGGCTAGTACTTGAACACTAGACCTCATGGGAAGTACATCTCTTAGACTTGTCAAACTAGCCACCTCAGCCTCACCACTTCACATATTTAGTTGCGCCTCTCAATACTTATATGTAGGGCATTTAACATATATCAACCAACAAAGAAATGCCTCTAGATAGTTATAAGCATCTCGAAAATGTCTTTACACAATAAAAAATTGTCTGCTATATAAATAGTATCTTTCTCTTTCTCATTCTCATTACCTTTCATGCTATACAATGAGGATGAGTCTATAACTGTAGTTTATACCGACATAGCAGAGTGTTTAGTCATCGATGAACCACTTTTGCCCTATCTTTTTCATACGGGGTCTTAATCTCTACTCCCGTGAAGTGCTTTCCAAAGTAGGTCTTTCTCTTTCCCCTCCTGTGGGATGCCTGTGAGACTTAAAACCTTATGCATAAATCGTAATCTGCTAGTCTTCGCTAGAACACCTAGAGAGGAGGGAGATCGAGACTTACGGTCGCCGATGAACGCCATGAGCGAAGACCCGTGCCTGCGTGATGCAGGCGTGAGGAAGAGTCGGTGCAGAGGCTTGTCGCCGGCGAGGTCCTGCGGTGGCGGTCGACGGCCTTCCCGTTGCCGACAGCGCAAGATAGATCGGTTCTCCTTTAGGATTTGTACGGGGTGGTTTTTGTTCTCACAAGTACGAGTCAGGTTACGTGAGATACCGGAACCCCTCCTTTTATATTGCGCTGCGCAACGGGGGACCGTAACCAAAGTATGGAAAGCTCCCCCGATCAGGGCGCTGAAATCTCTCTTTCTCGTTTTGGCCGATTGGCCTGAGATCACATACCTAACATTCTCCCCCTTGATCGTAAGGCTAAACATCATAAGCCCTCTCTCAATAAAAATTCACACCAAAGTAGTGCGTCACAACAATCAATTAAGTATCGCTGGACATCAGTACTTATAGTGCTCCATTCTATCTCGATCGGATAACATAATACTTCATGGAAGTTGGTTACTTTATTTGGTCCCCTTATTCCAGGATCACAGGCTCTCTAATAAACCCATGCCGGCAACATGATCACGAAAATTATTAGGTGGTAAGCCTTTTGTGAGCGGATCCGCGAGCATAAATTTAGTTCCAATATGCTCAACCTTAATTGTTTGATCCTGGACTCTATCTTCCACAACATGATACTTTATGTCAATGTGCTTGGCAGCCGCGCCTTGACTTGTTGTTACTCGAATAGAAAATCTGCGGTTCATTATCGCGAGACAAAGTGAGTGGTCTAGAAATGCTTCTACCACTCTTAATCCGGGATAAAGTTCTTTAGCCATACAAACCTGCCCGGTAGCCTCATAACATGCCACAAATTCAGCTGCATTGTCGAAGATGCGATAAGTGTTTGCTTTACACTTTTCCATGATATTACCGCTCTGCGAGGGTGAAAATATAACTGATGTGGACTTCTTAGTGTCTTTACACCCGCAAAATCAGCATCGTAATAACCGACAACCTCAAGGTTATCGCATTTTCTATATGTGAGCATGTGACCTTTAGTGCCTTGCATATAGCGTAGGACTTTCTTAACGGCTTTCGGTGGTCCGGTCCTGGATTTGATTGATATCGCCAAGCATCCCGGTAACAAAAGCTAAATCGGGCGTGTACATACTTGAGCATACATAATACTTCGGCGGCGAGGCGTAAGGTATAGCCTTCATCCGATCGATTCATAGTCATTCTTTGGGCATTGAAATTTCCCAAACTTATCGCCCTTGACAATAGGAGCAGGCGAGGCAGAGCATTTATGCATATTGTATCTCTTTAGTACTCTGTCTATGTATGCCTTTTGTGATAAACCTAATGTTCCTTTGGACCTATCTCGGTGAATTTCAATACCAAGAACATAAGATGCTTCACCGAGATCCTTCATGTCAAAATTGGACGAAAGAAATCTTTTAGTTTCCCGCAGCATGTCCACACTGCTGCTGGCCAATAATATATCGTCCACATAAAGGATTAAAAATGTGTAATTACTCCCCTTGAACTTAACATATGTACAATTATCGACATCATTCTCCTTAAATCCAAAATTCCTTATGACTTCATCGAACTTAAGGTACCATTGCCTAGAAGCTTGTTTCAGGCCATATATGGATTTCTTTAACTTGCATCCTAAATGTTCCTCGCCTTCCACAACAAAACCTTCCGGTTGTGTCATGTAAACGTCTTCATACAAGTCTCCATTTAGGAATGCAGTCTTAACATCCATTTGGTGCAACTCTAAATCAAAATGTGCTGTGAGCGCTATTATGATTCTAAAAGAATCTTTAGTCGAGACAGGAGAAAAGGTTTCATTATAGTCAATGCCTTCTCTTTGTGTAAACCCTTTTGCTACAAGTCTCGCCTTGAACCTTTCGATATTCCCTTTGGAGTCCCGTTTGGTTTTGTAGACCCATTTACAACCTACTGTTTTGGCTCCATTAGGAATTTCTACTAAGTCCCATACATCATTATCGCCCATAGACTTAATTTCATCTTTCATGGCATCTAGCCACTTAGATGAATCCTTACTCTTCATAGCTTCCTTATAAGAGTTAGGATCATCCATCTTCCCAAGATCATCTTCATTTAAGTAAACCTCATAATCACTTGGGATAGCAGATCTCCTCACTCGTTCTGATCTCCTGACAGGTACAATAGTATACTCATTAGGCTGTTCATTAATTGTTACAGAGGGCTGTGAAAGCTCATCATTAGGTACAGCACTAGTATTTTCTGAGCCCTCAACAGGAGGAGTGGCCACAGGATTAACTGGAGATGCAACAGGAGTTGCAACAACAGGATCAACTGTGGGCACAACCACTTGGGGTACAACCGCTTGGGGTACAACCATTTGGAGCATAGGAAAATCAGTCTGTCGGATTAGCGGTGAAGGGACATAAATCCGCTTCTCCTCAAGATCAATTTTCCTAGGCTCCAAGTCCCCACTGATCCCATCATTTTCCAAGAACACTGCGTGTCTTGTTTCTACAAATTTTGTGGTACGATCTGGACAATAGAATCGGTACCCTTTAGACCTGTCAGGGTAGCCAATAAAATAGCAACTCACAGTCTTGGGGTCTAATTTCCCAATCTGTGGGTTAAATAATTTAGCTTCAGCTGCACAACCCCACACATGTAGGTAGTTCAAACTTGGTTTTCTCCCAGTCCATAATTCATAGGGTGTTTTAGGCACTGATTTACTGGGAACCCAATTGAGTATGTGTGCAGCGGTCTTTAATGCTTCCATCCATAACTTTACTGGCAAGGTGGAGTAGCTCAACATATTTCGAACCATGTCCATAAGTGTGCGGTTTCTTCTTTCCGCTACTCCATTTTGCTGAGGATCACCAGGCATTAAGTACTGGGCGACTATACCATTTTCTTGTAGGAACCTGGCAAAAGGACCAGGAACCTGCCCATAAGTTGCGTGTCGCCCATAATACTCTCCCCCGCGATCCGAACGCACTATTTTAATCTTTAGATTATGCTGATTTTCAACTTCAGCCTTAAATATCTTAAATTTGTCTAGTGCTTCCGATCTCTCTTTAATGGGATAGATGTAGCCATAACGTGAGTAATCATCAGTGAATGTAATGAAAGAATTATAACCATCCACTGATGTCACAGGGAAAGAACCACATATGTCAGTGTGGATTAATTCCAAAATCGCTGTGCTTCGAGTAGCACCTTTCTTTATTTGCTTTACATACTTGCCTTTGATACAATCAAGACAATGATCATCCGAATCGTTGAAGTCTAAGGGGTGAAGAATTTCATCTTTAATGAGACGTTCAATTCTCCCTCTCGAAATGTGGCCCAAACGACAGTGCCACAATTTCGACGAAGTCTTATCAATTCGCTTGCGCTTTTTATTCACATCACATACATTCATGGATATAGGAGAATCTTGCAGGGATAACATATAAAGCTTGTCGTGTCGGATGGCACGACCAATATTATCATTATTGAAATAAATAAGACACTGTCCGTATCCAAAATTACATGAATATCCATCATTATCCAATAATGAAACAGAAATTAAGTTTTTTCTCATCGAGGGAACATAAAGAACATCATGAAGTTTCATTACAAAACCATTATTCAAAACTAAGAAAATTGATCCAATAGCTTTAATTTCAGCTTCCATTCCATTAGCCACTCTTAGGCTTCTTTCCCCTCTGAGATTTCTCAACATATGGAATCCCCGCAAGGAATTAAGTGAACGTGCAAAGGGCACCGAATCAATCCACCAAGAATTTATAGGAAAATCAGCATAAAATGCTTCATCAACGAAAGTAATTTCATAAGTACCTTTCTTGGCGAGCCATTTTAACCATTCAGGACAATTATCTTTGAAATGGTCCTTTGACTAACAAAAATGACACTCATCATTTTTCTTTTGTCCATTTGAGCTCCCAGGACCTGAAGCGTGTTTAGGCGCTTGAGGACGTTGTGGATGCTGTGGCCTTTTATAAGGGGAGTATGTGTTGCTCCTTCTTGCCCTTTCCTTTATAGCCTTCTCTATTTCTAGAGGAGCCAGCTCTGTTTGAGGAGTTGATGTGATTCACAACATCATCACCCCCTTCAGCCTTGAGCCTCTCTTCCTCTTGAGAAACATTGACGATTAACTCGCTCATTGTCCACTTGTCTTTAATGGTGTTATAGTTCACCATGAAAGCTTCAAATTGCTTAGGAAGAGACATCATAATATAATGGACAACAAAACCGTCAGAAATTGCCATGTCCATTGTCTTAAGTCTGGCAGCAATATTGATTATGGTCATGATGTGCTCACGGACATTTCCAGTACCATTGTACTTTGTGTTCATGAGCACTGCATCGGTGTGGTAGCATAAACCTTAGAGGATCCTTTAAAATGATCCTCGATGGAGGACAAGTAATCCTTCACCCTTTCCTTTTCAGGGATTGCTCCCCTAATAGCCTCACTGATGGAGTTTTTCATGACAGCAAGTGAAACGCGGTTAGACCGCTCCCACTTTTCAACATTAAGTTTGTATTCCTTCATTTTATCATCAAAATTGTCATCTCCTTCATTAGGAGCGACAGGCTCATCGAACCTAAACGCATAGTCTAGGTCCAAGAGCTGGAAAGTCGTCATAAGGGTGAACTTTCATTTCTGGAAGTTGCTGCCATTAAGTGGCTCAATTGCATTAACCTGAGCCGAAATAGAACCAGCTGAAAAAATTTTAAAATTTTTTTTACATTAGGAAAATACATAATTGATTTGCATGAAAAATTAATCTTACGTTGGTATGATTAACAACATGCTCATAATAATTTTTCGTATCACCGTTGGGCAGATGACGAAAAAATTTAACATAATTTAGGGTATGCTATTACAATTGACGTTGGTCAAAGAGTAATAGCATGGCCCAAAACAAAACATATCAAGAATAAACATAATCGATAACATGCTATTACAATTAACGTTGGTCCAAAAGTAATAGCACGTAAAATTAATTATACCTCTCTAATTGAATTTCTCGTTGGTTCCATTCAATTAGGGGAGGACATCATGCAGCGGAAATAATAGCATAAAATTTCAGCAGCTTAAAACATTATCCAGTAATATATTGCATGAGAGACATCAAATAACAATTAATTAAAGAACATGAGGCATATCATGATACATGAAATATATATACTGAAATAAAACCTAACAGTGTAAAAAATACACCATGAAACGATTTCATGTGTACATGTATATATATACGTAAAAATATACATAAATATATATATAATTTCTGTGAGATTTGAAGGGCCCTTTTGTAAAATGCACCTCATCTTTATCCCATTGTAAAACAGACATGAAGGAAACCAGTCAAAAGGATTACTGACACTCGGTCAAAATCATTTTTTTATTAGCACAAACCTTATCTCATCAGAGGGACTGATTCTCCACCACCCATTTCCAAAAATCCTCCCGTTTTTTCGGATCTGTGAGGGCGCAGGGGCTGTAGGCTGTGCAGGAGGCGCACAGGCGCTTGGCTCGCGCAGGGGAAAGGAGGTAGCGGCTGCCCAGGCGGCCGGCCAGCATGCGCTCGGGCTGGGAGCGCGCATGTGCAGGGGCGAGCGCCGGCAGAGAGGGAAACCAGCAGCGGGCGGCGCCAGCAGGAGGCGCGGCGCGCGGCGGCGGAGCAGCAGCGCGGCGCGCTCGGGCCAGCAGGGAGGCGCGGGCGCAGCGGCGGCGCGCGCGGCGCAGATGCGCCGGCGACGCAGCGCGCGCAGCAGGCGGCGCAGCCCATGGCGGGTGGCGAGCGCAGAGCGCAGCGGCGGCCGGCATTGAACGCGCAGGCGCCTGAGGCGCAGCAGCGGCGGCCGGCCCCAAGGCCCGGCGGCGGCCCGTAAGTCCCACCCCCCCTTCTTTTTTTTGTTGCCGTACAAAAACTGTGGGTTATTTGGGTGCCCAAAAATTGGGGATTTCTTGAGAGATTTGCAAAAAAAATTTACGATCCCCTCCTTCTAAATGCTAAACCAACCTCTAATCCCAGATCCAAAACCGGGAATTGATTTTAGGGTTCTAGTAAGAGCTAGCAGCGCTCTGATACCAAATGTGAGACTTAAAACCTTATGCATAAATCGTAATCTGCTAGTCTTCGCTAGAACACCTAGAGAGGAGGGAGATCGAGACTTACGGTCGCCGATGAACGCCATGAGCGAAGACCCGTGCCTGCGTGATGCAGGCGTGAGGAAGAGTCGGTGCAGAGGCTTGTCGCCGGTGAGGTCCTGCGGTGGCGGTCGACGGCCTTCCCGTTGCCGACAGCGCAAGATAGATCGGTTCTCCTTTAGGATTTGTACGGGGTGGTTTTTGTTCTCACAAGTACGAGTCAGGTTACGTGAGATACCGGAACCCCTCCTTTTATATTGCGCTGCGCAACGGGGGACCGTAACCAAAGTATGGAAAGCTCCCCCGATCAGGACGCTGAAATCTCTCTTTCTCGTTTTGGCCGATTGGCCTGAGATCACATACCTAACAATGCCTACCCGAGTAAGCCTTGTATATGAGTGCAATGCAATGATGCAACACGGTTTCCAATATTAACATAATTCCAGGTAAGCATCATCATCATGTAATTGACATGAAGACAAGGATATCATCTCAAAATACTACTGTAAAAAATGGCATGGAAGAACAAGTAACAAGCGACCATCACAAACCACTATTGTATCATGCACTTGTCTATTAACCAAAAGAAGGGGACAGTAAATGGTTGAAATCTGGTCGCTCAAATGCCCTAGTCGGATTAAAATGTTTCTATGGAGATTTGCTCACAACACACTGCCGTTGAGAATGAATCTGAAGAGAAGAGGAGTTAAGGTGGATGATTGTCGATGCTTGTTCTGCCACCGGATGAATGAGGATGGAGGACATGTATTCCTGAGATGCAAAGCCGTGCGGGATTGTAGGATGGGGGGCATGTATTCCTGAGATGCAACATGGTCTGAAAATGGAGGAGGTGCGTGCAAAACTTGTTGCTTGCCCATCAGCATTAGAAGTACTCGGGTCGATCTGGGAGTTACCTGAAAAATAACAGATGGTGGATTGGTGGTGGTGGTATTTTCTTGGCTGCGGTGGGAGAACAGAAACAGGCGACAACCGACAATATCAGTCACCCTGCAATCTACTACAGCGCAGAATAGGAGTCTATTTAAGTATATTCCAAAATAGAAACCACCAGAATGGGAGTTCCTCAAGGCAAACATAGATGGTGCTTTCTTGGAGAGAACTGGTGTAGGCGGCTGGGGAGTTGTTATCCGTAATCGTCATGGCGAGGTGATTGCTGCCGAGTCAGGGAGGCTGACTCGCATCCCTGATGCCTTTTCTGCCGAGCTTTCAGCCCTTTCTGAAGCCTTCTTTCTGGCGTTGGGACTTGCTGTTGAGAGTCTAGTGATAGAGAAGGACGCGCATCTGTTAGCCCAGGCCATCAAGAACAGAGAGCAGGACATGTCGATGCATGCAGCAGCGCCTCTTCAGGAACCCAACATTTTAATTGCAACTTGTTTTAAGAAATGTTCGGTGCAGTATACTGCACGGTCCTGTAATCAAGTGGCTCACGCTCTGGCAGACCGGCAAAGCTCGGGTGTTGGTGAGGCTCCGACCTGGGAGTACTCAGTCCCAATTTCTGTAGCTAGTCTTGTAACAGGCGATTTGCCTGCCCCAGTTGAGTAATAACATCCCAAGTATTACTCTCTGGCAGATCATGTGGATGGTCGTGAATAATATGATAATGAATAATTGACATTTGGTTAGTTTGGATTTTGCGTTTGTGAAAGTTTCGGTCGATTGCAGTTGAAGGTTTCATATTCGAGTGGTTTTTTATTCTGCTGCGAGTGGTTTTGGGTCCGAGCAGTTTTGATTTCTCTGAGTGTCTTTCTCCGAGCAGTTTTTGGCTACATCGAGTAGGTTCAGACCAGTCCAATCAGGTAAGTGACATCGGATGGCAGTCGAGTAGTGACGGACATCGGACAACGCTTCTGTTTCAAGGATGTTCGGACCAGTCCAATCGAGTAAGTGGCATCGGACGGCCGTCAAGTAGCAACGGTCATCGGACAATGCTCTACTTCAAGAATGTTCAGACCAGTCCGATCTGGTAAGTGGCATTGGACGGTAGATGAGTAACGACGGACATCGAACGAGCTTTGCTTCAAGGATGTTCGGACCAGTCCGATCGGCTAAGTAACATCAGACAACTTTCGAGTAGCATCGGTAGATTCAATGACTTCGACCACGGTAGCTTTCGACCACGTTCGACTTTGACCACATAAGTACAATATTTTTTCATGGTTGTAGCTATAGTACTTTTTATGGTCGTATTTTCTATAGTCGTAGCTACAGTATTTTTTGATGGTCATAGATTTTACTGGTCAATGGTCATAGACTTTTCTTGTCGAGGTTGTAGCACTTGCAAATTGCTTCTCGAAGTTGTAGTTTTCATATATTACTTTTCAAAGTCATAGACTCAGGAGATTGCCTTCTCGAAATCGTGAACTTCACAGACTTCTTTCTCGAAGTCGTAGTTTTTGCAGATTACCCTCTCGAAGTCGTAGATTTCGTAAACTGCTTTCTACTCATATTCTTTGCAAACTGCTTCTCTAAGTCGTAGACTTTGTGATCGATAATCATAGACTTTGCGGTTGATGATCGTAGATTTTGCGGTCGATGGTCATAGACTTTGTGATCGATAGTCGTAGACTTTGCGATTGATGATCGTAGACTTTGCGGTCGATGGTCGTAGCCTTTGTGATCATAGTCGTAGACTTTGCAGTTGATGATAGTAGACTTTGCGGTTGATGGTCGTAGACTTTGTGATCGATATTCGTAGACTTTGCGATCGATGATCATAGACTTTGCTTCTCGAAGTCATAGTTTTTGTATACTACCTTTTCGAAGTCATAGGCTTCACAGACTGCTTTCAAGTCGTAGACTTCGTAGACTGCTTTCTAGTCGTAGACTTCGCAGACTGCTTTCTAGTCTTTGCAGACTGGTTTCTAGTCTTAGACATTTTGTGATTGGTAGTCTTAGGCTTTTACAGTCGGTACTCGTAGACTTCATGGTCGCTACGAGTACTTCAACTCTTGCTATTTTTGAGTACTTGTGTTCAGCCAGTGGTAGGACTAACTGGTGCATAGTGGTTAGTGTTCGGTGTGTAGTACTCGGTAGTCGGAAGGACTCGGTACTCGATAGTTGGAAGAGTGGTACTCGAAAATCGGTAGCGATGCGGAAGTTTTGCTGAGTGTTTTGAACGAAGCGATGGGATTTCCTGAGTACTTGTTGTTTTCAAGTACTCATTGCAATAGCGGTTGTAATGAGTGGTCTAAAGGCTGAGTTTTTGATAGCAATGGAATTGGTGGTTGTAATGAGTTGTCTGGAGATATTTCCTGGATATCGATGAACCATGCGGTCATGGATGACCTAGTTGATGATCGTGGATGAGGTTGTGGAAGGTTTTGTTCTTATCTGTGATAGACAAAGGGGTGTGTGTGGTGTGTTGTGCTGATGATGGTCAAGTTGTGGAGAACTTGTGCCGAGAGAATGTTTCTTTGGTCTTTGCATATGCGGGTGGGTATGGAAGCAATCATGATCAGTGACATGGAGGACCGAGACTAGAATAGAAAAATCTGAGGTCCAAGAAGTCGGGATGTCATGCGAGGTGATCGGGCTCATGCTGGAGTACATAGAGATCGAAGATGGATGGTGTGTGAAGGCGTGGAGACGGTTATGGTCGGTGATGAGGAGAACTGAGACTAGGATGGGAAAATCTGAGGTCCAAACGATCGGGATGTCATGTGAGGTGATCGGGCTCATGCTAGAACACGTGGTGATGAGTGGAGAAGATATGGGAGGTGCGGTCTCGGAGGCTTCGACACATGATGGTGATGGTCATGATGAAGATACAGGAGGTGCATCTTAGAGGCTTCGTCATAGGGTGAGATTTGAGTAATGGATGGAGTCCATAACTTAGAAGAGATAAAACTCATGTTAGGAAGGATTTCAGGTCCCTTGGTTTAAGGAAAGATAGGGTTGCATGTCCAGGTTGTTATGTATATGGTTTGAGTTGTTCATGTTTACGGTGAACATAATTTAGGACTCTAGCATATAAAAGTAGACCAAGGCTCTGTGGATGGACAAGGAAGTCGAGCGAGGGTGTGAGATTTTTTGTGCTAGGTTTTTAGGGGTGATATATGGGTGTTTTGTAACCAGATACATTTACAGAAATAATAGATCAGATCTATTCCAATAGAAGCTAGTCGATTTCGGTGATGTTTATCTAAGCACTGTTCTTCTTGTGTTCTCGGTGACGGCGTGCCAACACTTCTCAGTTTTGTGCGACGATCGGATTTTAAGTTGGTGAGTTAGATTATTTTTCTGGTGGTCTAAAATTTGATTTCAGGTGCCGACAAGCGACGACAATCATTCATCCCCCTCTGATTGTTGTCATCGATCCTACACGCCCAAAAAAAATTCTTGCAAGCTCCAATTCATTCTAACTAATGTTTCAAAGATAGCGAAAGGGCCGTAACCTTTTTGGGTGACATAGTTGTCCCCTCTAGCATCTATCAACATGCATGATGGACACCTTGGATGTTGTTCTCTGACATGTCCAGATAAATCAACTGACTGAAATTAACAACCCAACGAGGTAGTCTTCCAGAGAAGCTGCAGTTGTGAAGCGTAAGCACGGTCAAATTCTCCAGATTTCTAATTTCGGAGGGTATTGGACCAGAGGAGCTGCAATGGAAGATTTCCAAAGTTGTTGAGGTCGCCAATCCAAGGTCTTCTCCACAACAAGTTACAGTGGGAGAGTTGCAACGTTGTCAAGCTGCGGAGACTCCTAATCCATGAGAAAAATAGCCCAAACTTTGTTGATAAGGATAGCTGAGATACCTGCAATTTATGCAAAGACTTGAGCATGCTGAGAGATGAAGAGAAGAACTCCACAGAGAGAGATTCCCCGTTGAGGCCTAGCTCCTTGAGACACTTGAGATTGCCCAAAGCACTTGGCCTGGCGTTGGAAAAATTAGTCCCCTGCAGATTCAAAGTCATTAAGGGGGTGATCGGTTTGGCTTTTTTTGGCTTCAGCTTTTAGCTTCAGCTTTTTTTCACTATTCACTACACTATCCACTAACTCAGCTACAATGTTTTTTCAGCCAGCTACAGTGTTTTTTCAGCCAAAAGCCAAAAGCCATCGCTATTCCGATCACCCCCTAAAGGACTTCCTTTCGGAAAGTTTGGCAAATATCCTGACAGACTGGGGTTGCCGGACACATCAAGGACTGTGAGATTTTCCAGTTGAAAGATTCTTGGAGGGAAGCACCCATCAACATTACATTCAGCAAGCCGAAGAGTACTTAAGCTGTGAAAATCAGCGACGAATTCAGGAACCGCACTGGACATGTGGAAGTTGCCCTTGAGGTTGATCTCAACGAGGGAGCGAAGACCTGAGAGAGAGGGATGAATCGGGCCATGCAGAGAACAGTGCTCCAAGCTAAGAACACGGAGCCGAGGAACCGATCTAGCCAGCGCATTGCACCACTCATCTCCGCTGCTAGACATGGCCACTCCGTAGAGGCGCAGCTCCCTCAGGTTGCTCAAGTCACGCACTAGTGCGGCTGGAACTAGCGAGGTTACGGTAGTCCAAGTCGCTGGAAAGATCCAAGGAGACGAGGCTTGTGAGCCTGCCGATACCAATTGGGATCTGCCCGTAGAAGCCTGAGCTGGAGAGGTTGAGATGAGTAAGCGAAGAGAGCTTCTCGAAACTGCTACCTGGGAGGTGGGATCCGCCAAAATCGTTCCCGCTGAGGTCAAGGTGCTGGAGGGAGGAGAGGTTGAAGAGCGCGTCGCTGAGGCCTTGGCTGTACAGGGATAGGCCGGCGAGGTTCAGAACGGTGACGCGGCTTGCGGAAGAAGCGTCGCAACCGACGCCCTGCCAGAGGCAGCAGTCCGTGCCTGTTCGCCACGACGGGAGGATGGTGCTGAAGTAGTCCAAGGAGAAGGACTTCTTGAGCTGGAGGAGCGCCGTAGCCTGGTCTGGACGGCACCGGAAGGGAGGACGAGCGTCGCCATGCGTAGCATCGAGGGCGGCGAGATCGTGGTGGAATTGTGTTAGCAGTAGCACAAGGAGTAGCCGCACTGGCCAGCTAGTGGAAGCCATTGGCCCCTCTCAACCGGATTACGGGGGTGATTGTTTTAACGATGACTTTTAATTTTTAACTGAAATTTCACTATAGTTGACTTTTTTTACTGTAGCTGAGTTAGTGGATAGTGTAGTGAATAGTGAAAAAAAAATTGAAATTAGAAGTTGAAGCTTTTAAAAGTCAAAACAATCACTCCCTACGGGATGAGGAACGACTGTATCTTGGTGCGACAAGTCAAAACACGAACATACAAATTTATATATACTTTTGATCAGAAAATCATAGCTTCTTTCAATAGGAAAATCATAACTTTTTCCAACAAGAAAGTCATAGGTCAAAGGTGACGAGTCAGTATCCAAAGACATTTATTTGTGACTCAAGGCAGTAACTGGTTAGCACAACTATCTACCCATAGGAGATCACCAGGTCTTTACCTACGAATAAACCATTAGTCCTGCTCCTTTCAGCTTTTTTTCAGTTTCAGTTTCTAGATTCAGTTTTTTTCACTATTCAGTAATTCGTCTTTTTCTGAATTTTTTTAGATTTTTTGGGCTTTTTTATATTTTTCTTTTTTCCCGTGTTCCTTTGCGTTGTCCGTGATGGGTTAACATATTTTTTTTTCTATTTTTACATTTTTTAAATTTAATTATGCCCAAAAAGCCAAATCAGCTACAGTAAAAAAAGCCAACTACAGTAAAATTTCAACCAAAAGCTAGAAACCATTGCTAAAACGAACGCCCCCTCATGGTCAGAAAACAATGACATTCCAACAAAATATTACTATTACAACATTGATCAAAGATATATTATTTTTAATATTTAGATTGAATAATATATGAATGTCCTTGTTGGAAAAGACGGATGAAATTTTTAAAGGAAAACTAGGGCAGGGAGTAGCTCGCGACTTATTACTAACAAGAGATTTTCTCTGCAGATATAAGATTTTTTTAAAGATAGTGATGCTCCCTCCAATCAAAATATGTGACGTCCTACAATGGTGGTCAAAGGTGACAAATAATATTTTAATTTTGACAATTAATATGAAGAAATGTTTAAATTGGATCTATAAAAAATATTGAATAGATTTGTCCCAAAAATACTTTAATAATATTACAACTTTAATATTTACAGATATGTTACAATGGAAAATGTATAGAAAATGGAGGTCAAAGCTGACGTGTCAGTATCCAAAGATAGTTATTTGTGACTCAAGGCAGTAACTGGTTAGCACAACTATCTACCCATGGGAGATCACCAGGTCATTTCCTTCGAATAAACCATCTAACTATGTGCTCCCGATGGTCAGAAAACAATGACGTCCATACAAAATATTACTATTACAACATTGACCAAAGATATGTTGTTTTTAATATTTAAATTGAATAATATATGAAAGTGACAGGAATAAATCTGCCATAAAAATTATTTCATAATATTTTACTATATTGTTTGAGTAGTTTTCCTCAAACGTATTTTAGTGAAATATAATGGTCAAAGTTGTGCCTTGTTTACTTTGAAAAATAAAAAATTCATTCTTTTTTACTAGTGTTAGCAGTTGGTGGGAATCAAATCTAGCCTTCAATCAAACAATAGAATTCGTTTGCATAAATTTCCAATTTTTAATTTCAGATGTGCTAAATTTACAAGATTTTAATTTTGACATGCCAATGTTTTAAAATACTTAAAGAAAAGCAAAGTAAGTACAATATTTAATTCTTAAAAATCTGATAGAGGTGATTTGGTCTGCACATAGTCAACGGCGGTCAACAGTAGCATCAAACAGTTGAAACACAATTTGAAATGTTGTAGAATTAAAATGTTTGTAATTGCCAATTAACAAATTTCTGTATACTACTACCAGTCAAAGTCGGAATCTGGCCGTGTAGGGCCATATAGAAAGTCGGACCACTTAAGACCACTGTAACAAACGGTGATAGAAAGTCTTCGGGTCAAGTCATTAGTCAGTATTACATGTATTAACGCTAAGACCCTTTCAAAGCATATATTTCACGTGAAACGGCTTAATTTCTATAGAAATTGGAAAAAAAATTCTTGTGTTTCAGACGGGGATGTGAAACAGTTCAATTTTTGTAGAAATTGGAAAAAAAATCATGTATCTCATACGGGATGTAGAATTTTCTCACGTTCTAAAGAGGACTTAAATATTAATTGATAGATGGAGAAAGACTCTTCTTCAGTTGAAGGGAGCAAACGTGACAACCAAAAACAGCGGTGGGATATAGCCACGTAGCTGTCGAATAAAGGAGAAATGATAGGCAAGAACGCCAACACATGTAGCTGAATTACGGCATATACAATGCAGGATGTTTATACATGAGTGTTTAAAGAGAGAATATAAGCATGTGTAGGACTGATATGGTAACAAAAAGAGGTGATTGGTGTTTTCAAATTTTTCACCAATTATTTACCAAATCTTTACTTCAATATCTACGAGAAGCAATGAAGATCAAGGATCCAAAAATTCAAAAAATCACGGTGCTATAGTAATGTCAACCCCGTGAATAGTGAAAATATAGTACTATTTCAAATCCAAAAATATATGAAACTTTTGACCCATAAATCTAAAGGACTTGAAATTTGAACCAATACTAGATCATAACCTTAAAAACTTATTCTAACTAAAAATCTAGAATGAATTTAAGAGAATTACGATCTTTTGGTTTGTGTAGCTTTGTTAATCAAAATCAGGCAAAAATATAAAATTAAGCTAGTTCTCAAACCAAAATTCTAAATCGCTTGAAATTTGATATGTACTTCCTCTAGTATGTCAGGAACCTATTACAATCAACGATTAAGAAAACCTTTGCCAAAATTTTGATATTTTTCTGTTTAAAGGAAAGTTACACCAAAACCAGATAAAAATAAAAAACGGTGATATGACTTGCTCGTGAGTGGATGATGGCTAAGATGGCTGTACATGTGTTTTCATATATCACAGCAATCAAGAATACCAAAGAAATCAAGATAAAAACAGCTGGATCAAGAAATTACTCGGAGTAGCCAAAAAGAGCAGAAAGCGGGTTTCTTCATAACCTTGCCAATCAAATGTCTAGATAGGTGGAGAATGATTTTCAGAGGTCATCTCTATCTCTCACACGTTCTTGACACAGCATAATCAGATCAAAACCAATCAAATCAAGAGCAAAATCAACTAACATAAGAAGGATCCATGGAAGATGAACAAAGTTAATATATTGCTACTTAAGAATGAAGGTTTTATAACCACTCCACCTAAAAGACAAGAGAGCATATCACAATACTCAATTTCTCTCAAACCCTAATTCTAGAACACTTGGACCCAATAAGACGATAGTTAACTTAAAGTCTTCATTCCAACTTGTTAAATAGATAAGTTAGCCAACCCCATTTAACTCTTAATTGATACTATCCATTAAGCACTTCTTGGGGAAACCCGATAACCCAACACACACGGGTTTTAACTTACACACTATACTTATAAACGTTTTTCAAAGCGTATAAGTCTAAATCCGCAAAGTCCTTAACCTTGATCAAACTTGATCTTCTTAGTATTTTCTTAACCTAAACCACTCTCCTAAGCACCACTCAAGCATCACGGTTCCTTCCAAAGTAGTTTTTGGTATTTTAGTTAACTTACTAAAATACTCTTTCTTGACAAAATAGTTTATGGTATTTTGGTTAACTTATCAAAATTCCCTTTCTTGACCTGATCTTCATCTTTCATTGCAAGCAATTGCCATGCTTATCACGTGTAGATGCACTATTGGCTTGCCACGCGTCAGCAAGTCTCTCCTGTTCTGGTTCTACTAGATAACACCTTACTTGGACCGACCAAGCCACATGGTGCAACCTATCGCTCAAACGTCTCTTCAATATTTCCTGTCTTCTTTGTGCCATGTTTGAGGTTAGCTATCTCACATGACATCTTTGATCATTGTGAGCCTTGGCTCCTCCATAAGCATAGTGATATTCCATTGCTCATGGTTGACTTCAAACAATTTTGCACATCTAAAGACTAAGAAATCATTTCTAGACATAAATTTTTCACAACATGTTGTAACATACATCATGCAATACATATGCACTGACCTAGTTCAAACTAAATCCTTCTATGACTCAAATTTCCCTAAATCATCTATTTTTACAAGCTATCTAGAAAAATCTGTAAATTTTAAATTTTCACTCCTTCAAAATGACAATGGTTCATCACCATAAAAACTCTAGACCTTCTCACATATTCTCCAATCTCCCCCTTGATGAACCCATTGACAATTTCTTAAAAATACAAATAGGATGTGGTTTTAGAATTTGGAGAGAAACTTTTGCAAATAAAGCTCAAAATGGTCACACAATGCATGTAAAGACTGAAAATGACCATATGAGGTAGAAATAGATTGAATCTACTGAAAATGGTAAGTTTTCCACAAAAAGTTTCGAATGCATCAAATGAATTGAGAAATCTTACTCTAGATTCATATGAATGAATAATTAATGTATTTGACTTTGATCATAGTGAGAAGAGATCAAAAGATTAAAAGAATTACAACAAAACATTAAATCTATAACTAATACGAGGTCACATGATCTTCTCGACGTAGGATCAAGGAAACTCATGTGAGGCTTACTAAATCGTAGTGATATTCCATTGCTAATATAAGGATTAACACTCTATAATTCGTAAGAACACACGCGTTGATCTCACGGAGCACCAAAGTAAAGATCTATCGTGCACTGAATTCCAAGTGGAAAGATTGAATGATATTGAATAAACTCCCAATACCCATCATGTTTGGTTCGGACAGAACTTGGAACAACAAGAGTTGCAAAGAAATCTGTAGTTTATTATCAAAAGTGGTCTAAACCAAAAGGGCATGAATACATGAGTATATATGTCCCCTAAGGTCGGCCACAAGTCATCCAAACCAACTCCAACTCATCCCTATATGTATTGGACTGAAACTCACACAAAAAGGAAACCTAAATTTACAACCATTATATTTTTTCGGTCACAACAGTATGACCATAAGGTTTTTAAGGCTGGAATCGTATCTATTGCGTGGGTCTTGGAATAATCTTTCCAACAAGCACAAGAACACCTGAATCAGACTTCGTTTATGAAAGTTATGGCCTTTTTATCATGGGCCCTATGGGCTATCCTACCGAACTAGAATTGAGTTCTGAATTTAATTTTGGTTCAGCTTGAGGAAATTCCGAATTTGGCTTATCCAAAATATAGGGTTTAGGTTCTTGGGCTTCTCCTCTTTCCATCAGTGTGGCTGTTTAGGCTTTCTCCCTTGTAAAGCCGCAAAGGCTAGCTCCAGCCGCATAGGCCATGCGCTCTTGCTTCCTCTCCGCATGGGCTGTTCTCCCATAGACTTGGCAGCAAGTGGTTGCCCTCCTTCTTGTGTTTCTCCATTCCTTTTACCCTAGCTTCTCTGTCCTCCTTCTCAGATTCAAAGTTTTATATTTGTCAAATCTGAGAATGTACAAAGTAGTGACATAAGGTAGTATTTCTTTCTCATAGACAACATCATTAGGAATAGATAGAAATTGAAGATCTACGGGTAGGCTATGCAAGCATAATTTCAAAAATTCTACCGCGTAAAAGGGACCTCCTCTAGTAATAGATCACGGGATTACCTCTAGACGCGCAGACTCGTATCGGAAGTAGAGTCGATGTAGCGCGTTGATGCAGTTGTAGTCGTTCTTGCAGAACGTCTCCTCCTTTAAGTCCTTGCGTTCGTCACAAGTTGCGGATCGTCCTAGTGTTGAAGCTTCGCATCAACACCTCCAAGGTATCCACACGTACGGGGCAGGAACACCACGCGCCGAAGTGCTAGCGCCGGCGGCGCGGTATTAGATGGGGATGGTGTGGCAACTAGGGTTTCGGGAATTCCAAAATTCTCTTGGCAAACCCTATGCCACCTCCCCTCTATTTATAGGCATCCATCATAATGGGTCTCGAATCGAGGCCCATTAGGAACTCATGGCCCATAAGAATTGGATCACTATCCGAATTAAGTCCCACCCTTTAAGTGTGCGACCCTATAGGTTCACATACACTTAGACATAGCCCGAGTACTCCTACTCGCCCATTAATCGGCAGCTGCCCTTAGCAAGACATACCGACTCTAAGTATATGCAAAGATCATATCGGACGAACCTCAACAAAACTTATGCATTTCCTTTGCCTCACGATATCGGTTAAACTCAAGGCGAGTACGTGTCATCCTTGTTTGGTTAGCTCAACCACTCTTTCTCGATTATGTGACTTGAATTCCGACACGATTAACTCTTTAACCGTGAATAGCATGGCCATGCATTTCTGAATCCAATCACTCGAGAGGTCTAGAGATATCTCTCCGTTGCTTGGAGGGCAAATCCTATTTTGATCGACCATGCCTCAATGCATGCATCATAACAAAACCCGAAAGCTACCTTTATGACTACCCAGTTACGGAGTAGTGTTTGGCAACCCCTAAGTCAGTCATTATGCATCTTGAGTACGTGCGACGATCTCAAGTCTTAAGGACATAGCATACGCTTTGTGAATGAAACCAACTGATGACGGTAAGAATGCAACATTCTCGCAGTGTTTCATGGTGGGTCGATCCAACCCCATGTTTGCTAACATGTGTCCATATTATTGGTTTAATATCTTTATATCTATGACCCGTGAAACATGGTCATCAACCAATACATATGTTAGTCTATTAATATGTGTCCTCATATGTTTGACTAGGGATCATCTAAGAATAATCATCGCAGCAATATAGCGTTTCACAATCAAGTCACACACTTGATAATAAATATTGACGATGTTATTCAAGGAACAAAATAAATTATCCAATAATTCATGAACATAATAAACAGAATCATCTCTATGATTATCTCTAGAGCATATCTCCATCAGAAATGAGTTCACCTCAATGTTTTGCTTATTTGTAAAAGTTTCAATCCTTTTAGTAAGCTCATATTATTCTGAAGTTCTTGATGGATTAAAAGGAACAACATAGCTAAGGTTCATGATAACTTGTGCAATCTGGATCAATAAAATGGTTCATGATAACTTGTGCAATCTGGATCAATAAAATGGTGAAGAACAATCTCCACCTCTCTTAATCTAATATACTACTCTTTGGAATCTCTAGATGACGACACAACACGTTGTCGAAGGACTGAGACTTAGCTGCTTATATATAGCAGATCTGGTTTGGCGAGGTAGTGCTTCTAAAGGGTGGTACGGTCAGGTGTGATTGTACCCTAACCCTATTCTGTTCTGGAGTTGAATCTAGCAGCACTCCAAAATAGAAAGTTGCTCTTAACCATATCTTCTACATGTCAGGGGCCTTAAATCTTAGGATTTCCACCTATATTCTGCCATATGCTCAACAAATACCATTCTTGCAATATAACAATAAAATCAATGAAATGTGAACTGTCTAAATTGGTTGAAATGTTATTAACTTTTGGCGACTTGTGAATCTATAGTTATTCCAAGTTTTGTACAATTTGGGTATGTGATTTGCTCGGCGTGAGCTGGACTTCGAGAGGGAAACATATTGTTGTTGCTTTGTTTTAGTTGAAGGCTACCTCTTGTTAGATCTTGCTATAGTGTTTTTAATCGAAGGTTGTGTGTACCTTGGGTTGCTGTAGCTGTTTGATATACCCCTATTGGGTATCATTATTTATACATTCCTTAGCACATTTTAATGTAAAATGCCTTAAATACACTGCAATATATGATTTATAACTAAAGAAATAATGGATGCTGGAAATGCTTTCCAGACATTTGAACATATTTTGGGCACTTAAATGGACTCAAATGGAAAATATTCACAACTAAAAAGTTATAGGTCTCGTAGAGAGCTACAATATGTACTAATCATTTGTCTAGATCGAACCTCTGAACTAAGAAGTCATGGTCTCTAGAAGATAATACCTGCACGCAGAAAAAAAACACAGACACTTGTTGGATTAATTGGGCTTGGTCCATTTAATTTAGCAATTAATCAAATGAAATTCCTAGGCCCACATGGAAAAACTGTTTAGTCCCATATGGAGAGTTAAATGTGAGTTACATCACTTTAAAAGGTGGAACGCGGTAACCCCCCTTGTGGAATTGGAAAGAGCCAACACACGTGCGCGCGCTCGCTCGCTCGCTCGCCTCGCCTCGCCACGCCACGCCACGCCGAGCCGTGCGGTGCGGTGCGTGTGCGTGCGTGCGCGCAGGCGTGTCGGGTGCGTGCGCGTTTTTCTTTATCTATTCGAAAATCGTAACGCACTGACTCGCTGGTAGTAACGGTTCAGTTACTAGTGAATTATGGCTGCAGTTACTAGTGACTAATGGCTGCAGTTACTCTGGCTCTTCGTTTTTGCTGTTACAAAACTCTCTCCACTCCATACGGGATGATAAAAGAGGATTTTGGTTCTGTTTTGTGCTGTGCTAAGAAATCTCCGGTCCAGAACTTTACGTGCAAAGAGTTCTGGGCGAGTAGGCCTCCGAAACTCCGTCCGTTCGCATACCTGCACGGTAGACGGGCAATCAAGTTTTGGGGAGCGCATTGGCGCGATCGCTCAATCTGTGAAGAACGCCATCTACTTCGGTGGTGAATCGTCGCGAGATCGCACGGCGAACATCTTCCCGCATCACGCCGCCCCGCATCACGCCGATCGACTACATCGAATAGACCATCATGTCGACTGATGGTAACGGCGCCTCCGGTGTCACCGACACTGGCCCCGCCCGAGGGTATAACATGAACACTTCTCTGGTGTATTTATTTCTGTATGTTATGAATTTGATAATAGGTGTTGCTGTTAGCTTGTTCATAAGCAAATATGAATACATCATTGTTGAATCACTCATGCTTTTGTATGTCATGTTTTATATGCTGAATTTCTGGATTAAAATATGCCAAAAATTGAGTAAATATTCAACACTCCAAAAACTTGATAGGTCTTTTTCGGTAGTTGGCTTTGCTGCGTCGCTTGAGCCGCACCCTCCGTTTGATGGTTCAAATTTTAAGAGATGGCGTGCACGTGCGATCCTGTGGTTTACTACCATGGAATGTTTTCATGTTGCACAAGGCAAGCCCGCTGAGCCTCTATCTGCTGAGGATGAACGCAAGTTCAATGTAGCGGATAACTTGTTTCGAGGTGCACTTATTAACATACTGGCAGATAACATTGTGGATGTGTACATGCATTGTGGGTTGACACTGGTGCTAATATTCATGTGTGTGCTGATATTTCCTTGTTTTCATCTTATCAGGTCTGTCGAGGTTCCTCCTTGTTGATGGGAAACGGATCGCATGCAGCTGTTCATGGTGTTGGTACGGTCGATCTGAAGTTTACTTCGGGAAAGACCGTGCAGCTGAAGAATGTGCAGCATGTCCCCTCCATAAAGAAGAATCTCGTCAGCGGATCTCTATTGTGTAGAGATGGTTTTAGGCTTGCATTTGAGTCCAATAAATATGTCGTGTCTAAGTATGGAACATTTGTTGGTAAAGGCTATGAGAGCGGAGGCTTGTTCCGTTTTTCTTTGATGGATTTCTATAATAAATTTGTAAACCATGTATGCAACGATGATGATGAATCTAATGTTTGGCATTCACGACTTTGTCATGTTAATTTTAGGTGTATGACGCGCTTAGCTAATATGAGTTTAATCCCGAAATTCACTTTGGTCAAAGGTTCTAAGTGCCATACGTCTGTTCAATCGAAACAACCTCGCAAGCCTCACAAGGCAGCGCAAGAGGCGAGGAATTTGGCACCGTTAGAACTCATTCATTCTGATTTGTGCGAGATGAATGGCGTGTTGACTAAAGGTGGGAAGAAATATTTCATGACGCTTATAGATGATTGCACTAGATTTTGCTATGTGTACTTATTGAAAACAAAAGATGAAGCGTTAAATTACTTTAAGATCTATAAAGCTGAGGTAGAAACCAACTTGAGAGAAAAATCAAGCGGGTAAGGTCTGATCGTGGGGGAGAGTATTTTTCGAATGAGTTTATTTTATTCTGCGAGGAACATGGAATTATTCATGAGAGGACGCCTCCCTATTCTCCCGAATCAAACGGGTTGCCGAAAGAAAGAACCGCACTCTAATCGATTTAGTTAACGCTATGTTAGACACTGCGGGACTTTCTAAGGAATGGTGGGGTGAGGCTATATTGACCGCGTGTCATGTCCTGAATAGAGTTCCTACAAAGAATAAAGAAGTAACACCATTCGAGGAATGAGAAAAGAAGAAATTGTCTCTATCATACTTGCGACTGGGGATGTTTGGCCAAAGTTAACGTACAATTGTCAAGAAGCGCAAACTTGGACCAAAAACCGTAGATTGTGTATTTCTTGGTTATGCTATGCACAGCGTGGGTTATAGGTTCTTAATTATAAAACTGAGTACTGACATGCGTGTTGGTACAATTATAGAGTCCAGAGACGCCACATTTTTGAGAATGAATTTCCTATAAAATGTGATGTACCTAGCTCATCTAGTCAAGAACCTATAATTTCCCTTGATTCTTTTGTGCCGATAGAACATGCTGAAGAAACACCTATGAAAAATCCTGAGGAGGATAATAATGAGGTTACTCGAAAGAGTAAGAGACAGAGGATTGCAAAGTCCTTTGGTGATGATTTCATTGTATACCTCGTGGATGACACTCCAAGAACCATGGAAGAGGCATATTCTTCTCCGACGACTATTGGAAGGAAGCGACGGAGTGAGATGGACTCTATTATGTCTAATGGAACTTGGGAGGTCGTTGACCGTCCTTATGGGTGTGAACCTGTAGAATGTAAATGGATTTTCAAGAAAAAGCTTAGGCCTGATGGTACAATTGAAAAGTACAAGGCAAGACTTGTGGCCAAGGGTTACACCCAGAAAGAAGGCGAGGATTTCTTTGATACTTATTCACCTGTTGCCCGATTGACCACAATTCGAGTACTACTTGCCCTGGCTGCCTCTCATGGTCTGCTCGTTCATCAAATGGACGTTAAGACAGCTTTCCTAAATGGAGAGTTGGAGGAGGAGATTTATATGGATCAGCCAGACGGGTTTGTGGTAGAAGGTCAAGAAGGAAAGGTGTGCAAGTTGTTAAAGTCTTTGTATGGCCTAAAGCAAGCACCTAAGCAGTGGCATGAGAAGTTCGACAGAACTTTGACATCTGCTGGCTTTGTTGTGAATGAAGCCGATAGATGTGTGTACTATCACTATGGTGGGGGAGAAGGAGTGACCTTGTGCTTGTATGTTGATGACATACTGATTTTTGGGACCAACCTCAATGTGGTTGAGGAGGTCAAGGACTTTCTGTCCAAGAGTTTTGAGATGAAAGATTTGGGAGTGGCTGATGTGATTCTTAACATTAAGCTACTGAGAGGAGGTGATGGTGGGGTTACACTTGTGCAATCTTACTATGTAGAGAAGGTCTTGAGTCGCTTTGGTTATAGTGACTGCAAGCCTGCTTCTACTCCTTATGATCCTAGTGTGTTATTGAGGAAAAACCGAAGAATAACAAGAGATCAATTAAGATACTCCCAGATCATTGGCTCATTGATGTATTTAGCTAGTGCTACGAGACCTGACATCTCGTTTGCTGTGAGCAAGTTAAGCCGATTTGTTTCAAATCTGGGAGATGATCATTGGCGTGCTCTTGAGAGAGTAATGCGCTATCTAAAAGCAACCGTGAGCTATGGTATTCACTATGCTGGGTACCCAAAGGTACTGGAGGGTTACAGTGATTCAAACTGGATCTCTGATGCTGATGAGATAAAAGCCACGAGTGGATATGTGTTCACACTTGGAGGTGGTGCTTGTTTCTGGAAGTCTTGCAAGCGCACCATCTTAACGAGGTCAACCATGGAAGCAGAACTCACAGCATTAGACACCGCAACTGTTGAGGCTGAGTGGCTTCGCGAACTCCTTATGGATTTGCCGGTGGTTGAAAAACCGATACCGCTATCCCGATGAATCGTGATAATCGATCAGAATTATCAAGGTGAACAGTTCTAAGGACAACATGAAGTCATCTAGGCATGTTAAAAGGCGGTTGAAGTCTGTCAGAAAGCTGAAAAACTCCGGAGTGATAGCACTGGACTATGTCCAGACAGCTAAAAATCTGGCCGACCAATTTACAAAGAGTCTATCACGTAATGTGATAGATAGTGCATCGAGTGAGATAGGCCTGAGACCCACATGAGTCATACCACAGTGGTAACCTGTTTTACGTGATCGGAGATCCCGTGAAGTAGAATGGTGAAACAAGCTGTTAGTTGACTGGGAGGAGAGACCTTTACAGGGTCCATTTCTTCAATAATGCGCTTCTCTCCTATTCTGTATGGCAGGTTGGTTTTTACCTCAATGTGATCCGAGTGGCTTATTTAGAGCAGAGATGTCGGCCTACAGGACATCTTAGAAGGAACACACCTATATGAGTTCGATCGCTGGTCACGCCTATGAGATTTGGGTGATCTCTAGATACTCATGAATAGGCTTGGAGTATGACTTATACGCTCCAACTAGAGGGGATGCTTTTGGCACCTAGTACTAGTAAAGGAACTGGTAAAGCTTGTTCGCACAAAATCACAATTCAAGGCATAGTCCATTGTTCGGTTGTGGATGAGTGTAACTCCTTTCCTAGGTGGATGTTCAACTTAACAGTCTCCATCAAACACCGTATATCAAACAACAAAGAGAATCGAGAACATTTCTCGTGTGCCTTGAAATTTGGTGGGGATTGTTGGATTAATTGGGCTTGGTCCATTTAATTTAGCAATTAATCAAATAAAATTCCTAGGCCCACATGGAAAAACTGTTTAGTCCCATATGGAGAGTTGAATGGGAGTTACACCACTTTAAAAGGTGGAACGCGGTAACCCCCCCTTGTGGAATTGGAAAGAGCCAACACGCGCGCGCGCTCGCTCGCTCGCTCGCTCGCCTCGCCACGCCACGCCACGCCGAGCCGTGCGGTGCGGTGCGTGTGTGTGTGCGTGTGCGTGTGCGTGTGCGTGCGCGCAGGTGTGTCGGGTGCGTGCGCGTTTTTCTTTATCTATTCGAAAATCGTAACGCGATCGACTACCGGCGAAGAACGGTTCAGTTACTAGTGAATTATGGCTGCGATTACTTTGAGTAATGGCTACGCACTAGTGACTAATGGCTGCGCATACTCGCTCTTCGTTTTTGCTGTTACAAAACTCTCTCCACTCCATACGGGATGATAAAAGAGGATTCTGGTTCTGTTTTGTGCTGTGCTAAGAAATCTCCGGTCCAGAACTTTACGTGCAAAGAGTTCTGGGCGAGTAGGCCTCCGAAACTCCGTCCGTTCGCGTACCTGCACGGGTAGACGGGCAATCAAGTTTTTGGGGAGCGCATTGGCGCGACTGCTCAATCTGTGAAGAATGCCATCTACTTCCTGGTGGTGAACTGTTCGCGAGACTGCACGGCGAACATCTTCCTGCATCACGCCTCGTCCTGCATCACGCCTCGATCGACTACATCGAATAGACCATCATGTCGACTGATGGTAACGGCGCCTCCGGTGTCACCGACACTGGCCCCGCCCGAGGGTATAACATGAACACTTCTCTGGTGTATTTGTTTCTGTATGTTATGAATTTGATAATAGGTGTTGCTGTTATCTTGTTCATAAGCAAATATGAATACATCATTGTTGAATCACTCATGCTTTTGTATGTCATGTTTTATATGCTGAATTTTTGGATTAAAATATGCCGGAAATTGACTAAATATTCAACACTCCAAAAACTTGATAGGTCTTTTTCGGTAATTGGCTTTGCTGCATCGCTTGAGCCGCACCCTCCGTTTGATGGTTCAAATTTTAAGAGATGGCGTGCACGTGCGATCCTGTGGTTTACTGCCATGGAATGTTTTCATGTTGCACAAGGCAAGCCCGCTGAGCCTCTATCTGCTGAGGATGAACGCAAGTTCAATGTAGCGGATAACTTGTTTCGAGGTGCACTTATTAACATACTGGCAGATAACATTGTGGATGTGTACATGCATTTGCCTACGGGCAAAGAGATGTGGAAAGCACTTGAGGCCAAGTTCGGAGTTTCTCATGCTGGCAGTGAGCTGTATGTCATGGAGCAGTACTATGACTACAAGATGGTCGATGACCGTTCTGTAGTAGAACAAGCTCATGAGATTCAAGCGCTGGCAAAGGAGCTTGAGAACAATAAGTGCGAGTTACCGAACAAGTTTGTGGCTGGCGGTATTATCGCCAAGTTACCACCTTCTTAGTCGGATTTTGCTACCTCTCTAAAACACAAGAGGCAGGAGTTCAGTGTTACTGATCTCATTGGCTCTCTTGGTGTTGAAGAGAATGCGAGGGCAAAAGATACTCGTGGCAAGAAAGTTGCTGCTGAGGGAGGTTCTAGTGCCAATTTGGTGTAGAAAAAGAACCCTCAGGCTTTCCACAATAAGAAGAAAAATAAGTCTATTGGCAAGCCCAAGGCTACTACTGAGTTTAAGAAGAAAAGCAAAGGAAAGGGCGGCTGCTTTGTGTGCGGTAATTCTGGCCATTAGGCTAAGGATTGTCCAGACCGCAAGGATAAGCAAAAGAAGTCTGCCAACATGGTTATTAGTGATGCTGGAGGAACATCGGGGTACGGTAATTATTTACAAGTTAATTGTAGTACACATTAAAAGTCTAACATCTGTACAATCTAAAATCACAAGCGATTATCTCTCTGTCCGTAATCTTTGTCGCAAACAGCTAAAATTCAAAACTTTCAGCCAAAAGTCATAAGCCACAGCCATATCAAACAAGCCTTAAGTTTCATCAAACTTGTGAGCTGAAAGAACGACTTGGAAATCCGTCCATTCAAATGATTTCTGCTTAAATTAATATACACCAACTACGAAGATATTGTATCAAACTCTGGTAGAGAGCCAGAAAGTTGGTTTGATGATAGCAATAATCCTATCAATTTTGGAAGAGTGAATAACGACGGTGGAATGTTTCCTACAGAAATCAAAACAATTTATCTTGAGAGCTCTTAGATTAACATATTGCATATCACTACTAAGCATTATTGCATTATTATACGTAATAAAAGCATCTTTCTTTGATAATAGGCAGTTGACACAGTGATATTTCTATTAGGACTACCCCCACTTATAAAGTGATATTTCTATTAGGACTACCCCCACTTATAAAGTTGTACATTCTACTCATCTCTTAGTATAAAGCAAGGGATGCGCGCTCCGTTGCACCGATGCAGATTATTAGAGTATGTGAGAGATAAGAGTTCTTCCAAGATGCATTATTTTACACCCCTAGAGACAGTGGCGTAGCCAGCCGCTCAATGGACCTCGGGCACAGCCCATTAGAATTTTCATCTGGTGCAACGCATACTGATGTTTGCTACAGTATCCACTAAAGAATTTTGATCTGGACCTCGGACCATTGCCCTGGCGGCCCGAGGTCCAGCTCCACCTCTGCCTAGAGATAAGAGTTCTTTTAAATATTGACCCTTGATTGTTGATACCTACGTTCTCATTTGCTAGTGAGCGGATTCTTACTCAAACTTTTAGCTATAAAAAAGTAGTAAGCAATATGATGTCCGCCCAGGGTGGCCAACCTTGCGCATGTGTGGGGAGGTCTGGGCCCCATGCGGTGTCGTGGGCGGACCCTAAACCGCTAGTGCGCCTCACCTAAATTTAGGGGTGAGCAAAAAGCTTCAGGCACCGTAAACCGCTAGTGCGCCTCACCTAAATTTAGGGCTGGGCAAAAAACTTCAGGCTCATGAGCTACTAGGGCTCGTGATGGGCTCGGCTCGAGCTCAGAGCTTCCCTCAGCGAGCCAAACCTATGTTGTAGCTTGGCTCACTAACGAGCCGAGCCAGAACCGCTCCCGAGACACTCACGAGCCCGATCGAGCCGGTCTCCAGAGCCCACTCCACCACTCGCATCCAGTCTCCAATCGCTCGCATCCGGTCTCCAATCACTCTCAGCTTGGTCTCTACTCTCCACTCGCTCGCTCCCCACTCTCGCATTCCCCACCCGCCGGTTGCCCCCACCCTGCGCCGCCTCCTCCCTCCCTGGTCCCCCGCCACCTGTGCCGCCGCCACCTCCCTCCCCGCTCCCCCGCCCCCTGTGTCGCCGCCGCCTCCCTCCCCGGTCCCTTGACCCCTGTGCCGCCGCCGCCTCCCTCCCTGCTCCCCGCCCCCATGCCGCCGTCGCCGATCTGTCCTCCCGCCGGCCCTCACCGCCGATCTGTCCTACCGCCGTCCTCCCGTCGCCGATCTGTCCGCTCGCCCGCTCTCCGCCGTCGGCCGCCCCCCGCCACCGATCTGTCCTCCCGCACGCCTCCCGCCCCCCTGCTGCCGCCTCCTCCCGCCCTGCTCCGCCCCTATGTCCCGCTCCCTCCCTCATCTATCCTCCCGCCACCGTCGTACTACTCCTACTGCCCACCCCCTCCACCGCCGATCTATCCTCCCGCCCCCCGTGCTGCTGCTGCCTCCCTCCCCCGTGCCCCCGCTCCCCGTGCGCCGTCTCCCTCCCTCACTCCCCCGGGCAGAGCTACATGGACCCCCCATCGAGCATTGAGTCTCGTGCGTGTGGAGAAAAGAAGTCTGCCGCCGTTAGCCTCATGGATCACCTCGCTGAACCAGCGATGACCCCTGAAGCCTCGATTAGTCTGACTCTCTACAATAGAAAATGGAGTACTATTTCTTTTTCTTTCTTCATTGTTCCTATTCCTGTGTTTCGTGCATAACATTGTGTTTTGTGCGGTCTGGAGGTGGGCGACATGAGACGCCGTCTGGAGGCGCTTGAGGCACGCTTTTCAGGGGCTGGGTCAGAGAAGAGTGGTGAGGAGAGCAGGCCTGAGGCTTTGGCAAGGGACTGATGGAGTGCAATAGTGACAATGCAATGTGCTCTGGAGACAGGAAACAGCTTGTGCCATTTCGAGTTTCCTTGTATATTTGTTATGATGATAATGCTGCAGAACCTGTAGTGCTTAGCTGCTGCTGCTGAAAGTGGTAGATATGGAGGACGAACTGAGTTGATGAATCTGTTATCTCAAGTGTTCTGAAAACTTGTTTGGGTGGTCTTTGCTGAAAGTGGTCTGAAAACTTGTTTGTTTGGGTAGTCTTTGCTAGCAAGGTTGAATGATCTCTCAAATGCTTTACTAGAATGGGAGCTGCCCTTTTCTGTCCGGGATCTGTTGTTTTCTAGAGTAAACCGCATTGCTTGTGATATGTAGTACGATTAGTATCCATAAGCTACAATACGATGCAAGGATTGCAAGTAAGGATGTTTCTCGCTTTCTGATCATGTTGTTTGTTGTTTCTCGAATGTTTCTTTTGTCCAGTTGGATGGCAACTGAGTTATACGGTCCATTTACCTCTTTTTATGCAGTGTCTAGTTGATGCTATACTTGGCTTACGAGCTATCCGAGCCAACTCAAGCCCAATTTTAAGCTGAGTCGTCCTTCTGGCTCGTTTCACAAACGAGCCGAGTCGAGCTGCACTCAACAACGAGCTCGGCCGAGCCTGACTCGAGCCGGCTCGGCTCGGCTCATTTCCAGTCCTATCTAAAATTGGTGATCGAAACAAATAACCTGCTAGTGCTATAGGGCATATTATTATTAACTTCTGCTTCTAAAGAAATCAGAAATAAATATAAATATCTGATTTTTCGAAGCGACTTCTTTACTCCACCTGCTTTCATCTCGCTCCAAAGATAAGACAGAAGATTATGGACGTATTACGCATCCTACTTCTTTCGCTCCCATCTCGCACACATATATCTCACTCACTTTCCCTACTACTCACCCCCTACTTAAAAAATCCACTTATTTTAACCATTACTATTTATTTTCATGCAAAAATTATCAGTAGTAGTTAAAAGCTATCAATCGCAGTCAACATGAACACCGCAAATAAGAAGTATTAAATGAATTTCAATCCTCAAATTAAGGCGATAATAACTTTACTAGTGTTTTCCTAACCGGTCAACAAATACGGCTTGTGCACGTACGGTTGCGACGCTCCTAACCTAGACATTTTGCATATTTAGACTGTTCAAAATTTTGGGCAAAAATACCGCCCGGATTGTCCGATGCCAAGAAGAAAGTCGGACACCATCGGAGCCACCATATCTCAGCCATCCAATCTCCCCTCAGAGTGGACCAACAAATTGCAACAATCACAACAATTGGTCGCTAGGTGTGCAACGAAATCCCCCTCTGATGCAACAAACCCACTGTGACAAAAATGGTGCGACAAAAACAAATGCTCTGGAGCAACAAAGCAACAATACCATTGCAATAAATACCTCTTGCTATAAAATTTTATAAAGACACACTGTAACAAAAAAAACACTCCTAGAAAACTGAGAAAGGGCGATACAACAATTAGACAGGATACCCACATCAAGCCTACCCGGAGGATGAGGCATGCAGACAAAATAGGAAGATGATGTTAAATTAGTTTAACTGAAAGTAGTTGTAACACCCCAGGATCCACATCACCCTGGGATGCCACTAAACCACTCTACAGCTAGCCAAAAATTTTAAGATAATTTATTCCGGCTACAAATTTCTAGACATGAAGCATTAAGCGGAAGCATAATCAACTAAGAAAATAAAGATAACGGTAACAAGTTCAATATTTGAAACAACCTCTAGCAGACTAATCAATAGATCACAAGTTCGTCAGTATTAACTAAAACAATCATCCACGGATAGCTAGGCATTTGGCTAGAATTCCATCGACTTTATTACATCATGAATTTATGAACCAAGTGCATTATTGTGGTGCCGCTCTACCCATCCCATGAATGCTCACGAATCACCTGTAGGGGGGAAAACAAGGGTGAGATAAAATCTCAGCAAGCAAACTGCTTAATGAGCTATTCAGACTACAAACAAATATACAACATCATTAAAGTATCCATTTGTCCACATCCACATTGTGCATCCACATTCATTATCAAGCTAATTAAACTACAATGATATTAAGCATCAATATCCATTTCCTACAATAACCACATTTATAGCCTCAATCATATTTACTACCAACAGTAATAAAACATTAGCATATAAATCTGGATTAACTACTTCATATCATTCACCACTACCACTACCAATGACCATAAAACATTAGCATGTTTTACCTCACTAACTTTATTATTTCTCGCGTCCACAACTCATCAACAATTACCACAAGAGAAAAGAATCTCATACATAATCACAACCCCAACCATACCACAAGGGATGAATCCCAAAACCACGACCACAACCACTTTCCTCATACCACAAGTGACTCCCATGAGCCAATTCCGCATCACATCTATAAAGTTGCAGTTGTTTGTAAAATAACTTCACCACAATATATTGCATAAGTATGCAAATGATCTTTCCACAATGCAATGCATATGCATGCTATGCTCCACTACACCTTTACCCAACAAGGTAAAAGTGTGCATCGTGCTCTGCAATGCGACGATGTCAGATCGGTCGATCGCGGCTATAAGCTGCGACATCCACAATGCAATGTCATGACATGTTATGAATGATATGATAATCATAAACCACAAGAATTTAACCACGAAGGTCAACCACATATTCCACATTCGGTTCACCAAGATCATAATCAATCGATCTATAGTGTATCCTACCACAAAAACCACAATACGACCACAAGTATTCATTAAGAATACTACCACTAAAGCCACAATAATACCAACTTCAAGGGCATTAATATGATTCTCATGAATTTAACAATAAGAAAATATCATCATAACCACCACGCATTTACTTTCATATACCACAATTAGCTCATTAAGCAAATTACCACAATACTACCAAAACTCAACCAAACATGGCAATTGATTAATATCTTGCTACCACATTCTTCCTTAGAAAACATGTAATCATGGCATATCTTTTATCAATACGAAAAAATCATGCATATTGCAAGTAGTAAGAATAACGAGTTAAGCGGTAGCACATCCGCTACGTTTACTTGCATCTACCGTGACGGCGAGATCACGCTCGATCGAAGCAAATCCGCCTGTCCAAAAGGTACCTCTCAGCACAATACACAGCAATACAATCATGACTCTCAAAGAGAAGTATCGCCAAAACCCTAAACCCCACAACATCCTTCCCCGTGTAACGGTTCTACAATCTTCCCACTGCAGCGGCGCTGCTTAACATTTTTCTATCTTTAAAAATATAAAACTAATCACAGCAAAAGATATATATCTAGATTTCTCACTTAATTACCCACACTTTTCATGTAGATCACATATTTTTATTTTGTTCTTAGCATGGTGTATCTCAATGCCCTAAACAGAGATCATCCTCTGTTCTGACAGTCAGGACAGTCAGAATCAAACGCCTCCCAACAACAGAGTAGGGCTATAGAAATTCTGATTTTTTTACAACAGCTAGCTTACCAAATTCTCTACAACTTTCTCAATGGTGACCAAAAATATAAAATTCATCTTCTATCCCTAATTCCCCTCTGAACAGCGGTCTATCCCCGTCTGCGCCCCTGACGGACAGCGAGATTGCAGACCCTGGTACGACTAAATTACGCAGCCAAAAATTGTGAAAAAAATATAGTAGATGCGTATCGTTGTCCTCTACGTTTTTCCTTTTGGGGAGACCCTTGGGAAAAATCGTTTTAGGGGTCGAAACTGCAGGAACAGTAACATCACGCGATTCAATCTACAGATAGCAAGATCAGGATTCTCTAATCGGGTTTTCCAAAATGCTAATCCCTTCAAATCTGGGGGCTAAGAACCCTAATTTCAGCATAAAACAGAGAGATTGAGGTGGGGGAAAATTTACCTAGGGATTGGGATCACCCCTCTCTTCCACTTCTTCTCTTTCCCTTCTTCTCCTCCTTCTCTTCCTCTCCTTCTTCTCCTTCCTCTCCTCCTTCGCATCCATGGGCAGCAGCAATGGGGAAGAGGTGGAGGCGCAGGGAGGAGATGGGGGTGGCGGCCAGGTGGGGAAAGAGGGGAGAGGAGCCAAGGGAGGGGGTTTATAAAGAGGGTGCTAGGGTTTGGGAGGGGTGCGGGCCCCGTTTGGGCTGTCACGGCCCAAAATGGTGGCCCACCCCTCCGGATAACCCAAAACCTCTTAATCAATTATTTTAATTCTCTTTTTATTATTTTAGACTATTCCGAAGAATTTATTTTCACCTCCCGCGATTTATCGAAAATCCGGGCAACTCCGCGATTAACTTAGAAACCGACGCCGAAACGACGTTCAGGATATTACATTCTCCCCACCTAAAAAGGATTCGTCCTCGAATCTAACTCCTCATCCTACGAGACAAAAAGCAATCAAGGAAAGAACAACTAAAGGATAGAGCATCCTAAGGAAACCACAACTACAGGTACTCTTCCGCCTCGAAGAGCTCGGGCTCTTTTTATGCATCCGGTCTTCAAGGTTCCACGTCGTCTCCTGCTCGGACTGATTCGTCTAGAGGGCCTTCACATGCTTGATGGCCCTTTTCCTCCCGGCTAGTTCCGGCGAGTCCACGATTCATGTTGGTCTAAGCCGAACGTCCGCATAACACTTAGGCCAGCTCTGAGCGGCCAACAGGTCCTGCCATCTTTGCAAAAAAATTTTGCGACGACTATTAAACCACTTTCTAATACCATCTTCCTTCTTAAACTTTTTTTTCTATTTATTATAATCGGGATAATACATTGTACCCTTTTAAAAGAATTTGACCACAGATTCCACTCATATCATTCTACTTGAAGCACAAACAATATCTTTTACAAAGCGAACCCATTAAAAGGAGAATAAAGGATTCTTAAGTAAAATACTGGCAACTAGCTGCCCTTTCAAGGACCACGATCCAAACCAAAGGATTCACCATAAAATATTTTTCTACTCTCCAAGTAGACAATTGGAGAAACCACACCACATAAGCCAAGAGTGAAAATCACTCGACAGACCAAAACAATCATTGTCTTTTCCTAGCTGGAAAAGACTACGCTTCAATATCAAACAATTCAATTTGCAGATGACCTCTGCAAAACACACAAAGATAAACAAGAATCAAGCGAGCATTTCACTAATCGAGATAACAAATATTTTCCACTTTATTTCTTTGAATAAATTAACTTCCTTGAACCAAGGATTTCCAAATCATCGCCCAACACACCAACTCATTTATCTCAGGTTGGCCACCTCAACAATTAGCTCAACTGAGTACATCATCTACACTATTGGAATACCACTCTGATCCACTATTCCCACATGGAGACACTGAGTCTCTAAGGTTCTAGCATAACAAAAGGTAAAGCTCCAACTCAGCTTTCAAGGCTCCTACAACAACTCCCGTATAAGATGGGAAAACCTCAGGTGAAAACCCTACTATTTCGCAATTAACATACACTCAATCCTTAACGGGAGGAGGATTGAGACCTAATGGGTAAAGTGTTTGTAAACTCATTAGTGGAGGCTATAAATAGAGGTACTCTTTAGTGGGAGAAGTGCACTTGAGCAATTGAGAAAGAGAGATGGGTGTGAGTGTTAGGGTTTCCTAATGCTTGTGCTTTATGATAGAGAGAATTGTGCTAAAGAGTTAGGGTTTTTCTCTAGTGCCATCTCTATGGGTGTATGTGTTGCCCAGGATATGAGATTGGCTTGAGTTGGATGTAGAACCCTTTGTAATCATTCCTCGTTATTAATCGTTCATCTCTCTTCCTCTTTTGTGAAATCTTGTGTTGGTGTTGTTATGGCTATTTTCTTTTGTGTTCTGTTGCTTTGGTTTTCTAAGAATTAAAACTACTGCTTGTTGTTCATTATATTGGAAATTCTTCTCAAGGTCAGTTGACCAGTTTCCTTCCAAGAACACAAGAACAGGCTTCAAGGATTCTATCTTCTCTCAGTTTTGTGTACTGAGTTTTCTTTTTACTTCAGTCTCCTGGTTCAGATTTGCTGATTTTCGGCTAGTAGTTTATCTCATTTCCCGGTTGCTAGTTTTTGTGTAAGAAGAACAGCAGCTTTCCTCCTTAGTTTCTTTTATCTTTAGTCAAGTTTTACTCTTCTTGGTTTGCTGCAGTCTGCTCATGCAGTGTTCGACTAGTACTTAGTTTGTAATCTGCATGTTGTAATTTCGGTTAGCAGGGTTAAGTCTCGGTTCTGCACCTTTGCTGATCTTCAGTCAGTGCGTGTATGCAATCCTTAGTTTTGGACAGCAGCAGCACTCTCTCTTGGGCAGAAAAGTCATATCAGTTTTTCCCTTCTTGTGATGCTTTTAGTTGTTGATTTTCTGCTGTTGTGTCTGCGTTTTGAGAGGTCAGCCAGCCTGTTTTCAGCATTGCTGCAGTTCGGTTCATGTCCTAGCAGCGTGCAGTTTCTTGGTTCAGATGTATCCCGTGCAGTTCCTTCTGCTTTAGGTGGTTTCGGCCAGCAGCCTTTTCGGCAGTCTGCACTTCTTCTTTTGGCTGCTGTAGTCCATCCCTGTTAGCAGGTTGCTTTGGACAACAAAACTGCAATAGTTTGTCTTCCTTCTACTGCAGCAAGATCATTCGGTTATAGCTTTTGTATGGCTGCTCTCTGGACTGCAGTAAGGTCCTTTTTATCCAGTGTTTGTTGCTGTTCCAAGTTTCGGCCAGGCATGCAGATGTTAGTTTTTCTTTCCTTGTTGTTTGCTGTTCTGGTTTGATCTGCAGGTTCTTCTTTTTGTGCTGTTTTCGGCCAACAGGGAGTGAACATTTTCAGCTGCAACCCTGCTTCTTTCAGTCAGCTTGGTCTGCAGCTAGTACTACTTATGGTTGCTGTTCTCCGCTGTAGTTGAAGTCTTAAGACAGCAATTTGTGCTCTCTCTTTTCTGCATATTTCAAGTTTCAGTCCTGCTATCTACTTTCAGTTATCCCTTTTTCTTTCATTTGGAGAACCTTGTGCTGACTGGTTTTGTCTCTCTAAAAATCTGGTATGCAGAACTAGAAAGTGAATCATGTTTCAGTTCTTTCAGCAATCTTGCTTCTGCTTTCCAGTGAATATTTTTACTTTGTCTTCCTAGCTTCTATAGCTATCGGTGAGGGTTTGTAGTGTGTAAGATTTCTGTGTGAATACTCGGGGCAATTATTTTTAAAGGCAGCATTCACCCCCCTCTGTTGCCATTTCCGATCCTTCAGGGATATAAAATCCCTCTCCTCTCACTTCCAAATATAATTACGTGCTAATTGTATATTAGTGTTACTAAGCATAATGGTACAAGAGGAATTACTTCTAAGCATCAATATAATATTTCTGACCACATCTGCATTTCACACCTGCATGCATTTAAGCAAAACATTACTTCTTGGTCGTTTACATACATGTATTAAAGCAGAGCATGTAGTAGAGAATTGATGCTTAGTAATGGCCATCAATTCAAGCCACACCTGCATGCATTTTCTTGGCTGCGTAAGTAGAGCATATAGTAGAGAATTGATGCTTAGTAATAGCCATCCGTTTCAACAGCACTTAAATTTGATAAGTCATTTCATTTGCTGTCGAAACGGACGGACATCAAGTGGAGTTGACTAGCGTTTCAACGCACTTGCTCCTTGAGTCCTTGGCTATATATATGCAGGCCTCATGTACAGCTTGAGTAATAGAGCACACACACTTGAAAGTAATCACTGTTCCTTAACCATCAAGGGAACTATTTTGGTAGAAGGAAGAGATGTGAGAAAACTCGACATGCAAGGAGTTAACATGTCACAAATAGGGTTTGTGCATTATAGCATATATAAAGGATTACTTCCCAGTTGAATCAAACTGTGCTAAATAATCTTATAGCTTCTGCATGCTCACATTTGGTATCAGAGCAAGACTTAGCACTATTGATTCACCATCAAAGTTGTTTTTGTGTTCATTCATTCTAATAATTTACTTCCTCTTTTATTATTCTATCAAGTAAAGGTGAATGAAACATGAAAGTTATGTTCCGTTGCATAAAGTAAATGAAATGATCTATTCTCTGGTTAATGATCCACCTTTTAAGCTTTGATTGAAATACATGTGCTTTATTCAAATATACTCATATATATATCACTGTTATATACTTGCGTAAGAAGAATTAAATTTTGTACACTAGTTAACATTTGGTAGCATTCTTGCGATGCATCAGCTCAGAATTATTGTTCTGCTCTTTGTTCATTAACTCTGAACAAACTAAAGGATTAGATATTGTTAATTTCATGTACATCAAAGAATTATATTTGTCTAGTACTGTTACTGGATGGAATTTTATTCACAAGGTCATGGTTTATTCTTATGAGCATAACTGAAAATGACATACCACTTCAATTTTTATATTATAAAAGCATGTTTGTCACCAAAGTGGCGTTGCTTAGAAGTTTCTTAGATATTTAATTGTGCATATCATTTGTTCATATTTTTCAATGCTTATATATATATATATATATATATATATATATATATATATATATATATATATATATATATGAATAATTGAGATCGCTAATTGTAAAGCTAAGAGGTCACCCAAAGGCAGACCATTGCTTACGATTGGTGACAATAAAAGAGATCAATCAAACACACTTAGAAAATATGTTAGTTTATCTAAAGATAACATGCATGTTGACTTGGGTATGCTTGATTGTCGATCTATTAAAGTATGATGTTAGCACCATTTTGATTTTCCATAGTGCATTTAAATTTTATCCAAAGATGTGTTAGATGAACAATTGAAGTTTATTCTTCAATGGATCTATTTAATTTACTCAAAGTTTTAATCTGTGAGCATATTTAATATTTGCAGCATCCATTAATTTAATGATTCAAAACTATGGCCTTGTGAAGTTCAACGGGCTAAACTATGTTGATTGGTCTGAGCAAATCCGGTTTCAACTAGGCATTATGGATTTGGACCTAGTACTAGTTATTGAAGAAAAGCTCATGGCCATTACTGAGGAAAGTACCGATGATGATCGATCCCTTTATGATTCTTGGGAAAGGTATAATAGCCTGGGTTTGAACCTAATGCGACTAACAATTGCTAAAAATGTCAAGCCATCATACCCAAGACAGATGATGCAAAAGAATTCATGATGAAGCTAAAAGAATACTCTCAATCGGACATCATTGACAAGTCCTCATGAGTGAGTTGATGACCAAGAAATTTGATTGGTCACAACTCATTCATGATCATGTGACAGGCATCACTACTACAGAAAGCCTAATACTAGATGGCAAATCACAGACGGTTTCACAAAACCGTCTATGATGTACACTATCACAGACGATTTTAATTTGGAAACCGTCTGTGCTACTGAAGGATTATCGCAGACGGTTCTTACAAATAAACCGTCTGTGATAGTGGATCATAGACGGTTTTTTAGTAAAATCCGTCTGTGATAATCTGGACTATCACAAACGTTTTTTTATTGAAAAACCATCTGTGATAGTCCACTATCACAGATGGGTTTTAGTCAACAACCATCTGTGATAATCTGGACTATCACAGATGGTTTTTGACTAAAACTCGTATGTGATAGTGGACTATCATAGACAATTTTTTAATAAAAACCGTCTGTGATAATCCTGCTATGTATTTATTACGCTGCTCAAACCGCATATGCATCTGTCTTCATTTCGATCCAGATCTAGCCGGTGCTGCAGCTGGAGGTGGCAAGGCTTTCATGCCATTTTATTTGCCTGGTGGAAGGAGACTTATTTGGTAGGAGTGCTTTGAAGGTTCGTTGAGTTCTTGGTTGCCTTAGATATGGTTAGTAATGAAATTTGTTTTTGGTTGCAATATCAAAATTGATCTAGCTAATTAATTTTCGGTGACTGTTATATATATACTTTGAAGATCTAGCTAATTTAGATTTAGCTAGCCTCAATGCATGTGGTATATATGTAGTAATAATTAATTAAATTAATTTTAATACTAAGTTGTTATATATGTGCATAATATAGGACCGAAGCTAGATGTATACCACAAACCGTGTGAGTTTAGAGTACATTAATGGCGTGTCTGCTTTTACAAGAGCTACCGAGGAGGATATATTGAATAAGGGGGTGGAATATATGTATTATCCATGAACTGACTGCGAGAATTTAAAGATGTTTAAGAATCAAGAGCAAATTGAAGCGTACTTGATTCGGAGTGGTTTCAAAAAGGGGTATACATGTTGGACCAGTCATAGCGAAGTCAATGATATGCCGCCGGATGACATCGCCGGTGAAGTCAATGATATGCCGCCGGAGACGTCACTGGTGAAGTCAATGATATGCCGGATGACATCGCCGGTGAAGTTAATGATATGCCGTCGGAGGACATCGCTGGTGAAGTCAATGATATGCTGCTGGACGACATCGCCGGTGAAGTCAATGATATGCCGTCGGACGATATCGCCGGTGAAGTCAATGATATGCCGCCGGATGATGATTGTGGTTCGGATTCGGATAGGCTGCATGATGACAATCTGGATCAGATGCTTCGTGATGTAGAAGAGAACTATGATGAGAGAGAGTATATTAAATTTTGAAGCTTGATGGAGGACTTGGAGAAACCTTTATTCACGTGCGGCAGGTCAAAGTATACAAAGTTGTCAGCTGTGCTTGAACTGTTGTCAAAGTACACGGTTTTTTTTACAAACCGTCTGTGATATCCTATATCACAGACGGTTTTTCCTTACAAACCGTTTGCAATGATAGCTATCACAGACGATTTTTAGTTACAAACCGTCTGTGATATTTACTCCACAGACGGTTTTCAAACCGTCTGTGATAACCTTCGATTATCACTGACCCATAAATTCAGACGGTTCATAAAACCATCTGTGATGACGTTTTTGAACTGTCTGTGATACGGTTTTCTGTAGTAGTGGTCCCTCCTTAAGACGGTGCATCACAGACTAGCGATAGCTTGCGATCGATGAGGTCTGATAACATCATCCATGGTGATCGGTGGTGATGGTGGCTACGATGATTTGGATGGCCTGTCGAAGTGTGTGTTGCTAAGGGATACACTGCTTTGCATAAGTACATGAAAACATGTGACCTGGTGTGTCTACCATCTACAAGTCGAGGAGAGATTTCTGATAGGCACGATGTGCTTGGCAGTGTCTATGTAATGGCTCCACTAGGCACGTAAATATTGTGTGTAGGGGTAAGGCACAGATGATGACAGCTGTGGTAGTATCGTGGCAAGGCCAAGGACCATAAGGCAACGAGCTCCGAAGCATCAGTGTTGTGGTCTTGGCGATGAACTCGACAATGACGGGTGGGACAAAATCTATGTAGTAGAAGCTTCGAGAAATAGGCCCATATAATTGAGGCCTATTTCCTATAATTCCAAGGCAAAACCAGCAATAGCCTACATCTCCCTGATGAGCTCTTTCTCTCTCTCTCAAACTCCATACCTTGGACCTGATCGATCATAGAGTTGGAGTTACATAGACCGGTCACTCCCAAGACATGGCGATACTCTTGGTTAAGTCCCCTATGGAACCTCTTGGCCTTCTCGCGATCATCGCTAGCCACAATTGGCATAAAGAGAACCATGTTACTGAACCTATCTCGTACTCCGCAATGATCATCTTCCCCTATACAAAGGTGGACAGGGAGTGCTCCATCCTCTCAAAAAAGGACTCTGGGTATAACTTCACGTTAAACTGCTTGATGAAATCCTCCCAGGTGATCGGTCCTTGGGCAGGGGTCCTAGCTGACAGAACCCCTTCCTACCAAATGTCTATCTAACCCTTCATCTGAAAGGTCACAAAGCATGCCTTCTACTGTGAGGTCATCTCCAGGGCCCTAAACTGCTGGCCTCTCCATGTAGCATAACCAATCTGCTGCCTAGATCGGCGTGCCCGCTCCATCGAAGGTGTCCAAATGGAGGGCCATCCACTCATGAAGGCTTATCCTTACCTCTGGTGGGGCCAGTGCAGTAACAGGGACAGCAACAGGTGCACCTGTAGCAGGAGAAGCTACCTGCACCTACTGACAAAGCTCTTGGACCTCCCTCTAAAAGTCCTGCAATAGGGTGGCTGAAACTGTCTGAGCACTAGTGGCTAGCTAAGCAGTCGAAGTGACCTCACCTACCTCAATAATGTTTTCCTCATCCAGGGGCAGTGGCACCATCGGGCCACGCCCACGACCACAGCCGTGGTCTCCACCACATCCACATCCATGGCCTCTACCTCTCACCATAACTAACCACCAGGAAGAATAACCAAGAATTCATCTCAAGAACAATAATCTCAATCATAGAAGTAATTTAAGTAACAACTCAATACTCATTTACAATTGTACAAACTAACAGAAGCATAAACACAATGCATGATCCAACGCAGTCTATTGTGCACTAGTGTGTCAAATTTTTGTGTTAAGTAAATTAATCAGCCTAAGTCAAATTTTTAGCCAGAAGAAATCCTAAGTTATTTATTATTATAACTATTACTATTACTATTGTTATTAAATTACCAATTCTATGTCAAATTGTTAGTTGATTACCTATATAAGTTATCATTTTATTCACCATAGACCTAATGTCCATTCTGATATCAACTATAGCACCCTCGCTTAACAAAGCCTAGAATGTCACGCACAACTACGATTGCTACCAATTTAAACCACTAAATACATAATACCAGTGGCTAGGCTTCAAATATAATATAGCTATGAACATAGAAATTTCAGTACAGGAATTAGTAAGCAGCATTAAGGTGAACCAATTGACAATAAGATGAATCAATAATAAGTTTAACCAAGAGAAATTTACAAATAGCAATAATAGAAAACCAATAAGTACTAAAGGTAATCATTATTTATCTATGGATTGCGTGGATAGTATGATTTATTTCTAATAATGAATAATTGATCACTAAGAGAAAGGAAGAACTATAAAGTGCAATAACAATCTTGTGCCACTTCCCTCCTATGTATGTCGTCATCAACAATCATCTAAAAACAACAACAAAGCAAGGGTTAGTCCAAGAGTCAATAGAATATGTTTCTTTTTGATCGGATTGAGACAAAAGTCCCATTTGGCTAGGATGTTCGCCAATTCTTCCTCTTCTTTCTCTCATCAAACTGGAGATACTAGCTTCTAATTTGCATATTTTTGCAAATCCTTTTCCATTTGGATTTTTGAAAACATTAACTTACCTCTAGAATTCCACTATATATAATGTTGACGTTCCACCAAAACGTGCCAGAGCGAGTGAAAGGCAAGCCTACCCACAGTGTTAACTTGCCATCCCCAACAAATCTGCTAGCAGCAAGTACATAATAAAAGCCAAATCACTCGTCGTATTCCATCGTGTAGATGGAAATAAAATGCGCAGACTTGCTAAATTGGTCCGCCACTACCCATATAGCATCATTCCCTCGCTACGTGCATGGTAAACCAACCATAAAGTCCATGGAATATCATCCCACGGCCATACTGGAACCTCTAAAGGCTGCAACAAACCTACTGGACGCTTATATGTCTTGACGTGCTGACAAACCCCACATGAAGCCACATACTGAGCAATGGGGTGGCTGAAAGGTGGAATTGTACTCTTATGGCAATGGTTAGGAGAATGTTAAGTTATAGCAATGTGCATTTATCCTTATGGATGCATGCATTAAGGAATGTTGTATACTTGTTGAATAGGGTTCCTAGTAAGTCGGTTCCTAAGATTCTTTATGAACTATGGATAGGAAGGAAACCTAGATTAGGGCACTTGCATGTTTGGGGTTGCTCGGTGGAAGTAAGAGTATACAAGCCGCATGAAAAGAAGCTCGATGCAAGGACCATTAGTGGTTACTTCATCGACTACCTTGAAAAATCAAAAGGGTATAGATTTTACTGTCCTAAACATAGTACAATAATTGTTGAGTTTGGAAATGCTTGGTTCATTACGAATGGACAACCTACAGAATGTGAATATCAGAGAAATTCAGCCCAACTCTACTTGTATCATAGTCACACAACATTGTAGAAGACACATTGTTGAACCAGCTACTAATGTACAAATGACAACTAAAAAGGAATTACCACATGAAAAGATAGTGCGAAGGTTTGTACGGAAGAAAAGACCCACTATTTCAGATGATTATGTGGTTTATTAACTTAAACATGAATGTGACTTGAGTGTCAAAGATGATTCTGTATCATTTAAGCAAGCCATGGAATATGATAATTCTGAAAAGTGGTTTCATGCCATGAAAGAAGAATTGAAACCAATGGATGACAATAAAATTGGGAACTAGTCGAGTTGCCTCAAGGTTCAAAACAAGTCAGGTGTAAATGGCTCTTTAAGACTAAATGCGACTCAAAAGGCAACATTGAAAGATACAAGGCTAGACTTATCACCAAAGGTTATACTCAGAAGGAAGGTGTTGATTACCTTCTCTCCAGTTTCAAAGAAAGACTCTAAGAATTATTTTGGCTCTGATGGCGCATTATGATTTGGAGGTTCACTAGAAAGACTCTTTTGAGATTGCTTTTTTGAATGATGATTTGGACAAAGAAGTGTATATGAACCAACTTGAAGGATTCTTGTCTCCGGGGAAAGAAAATTTGGAGTGTAAATTAAAGAAGTCAATTTATGAGCTAAAACAAACTTCCCAACAATGGTACATTAAATTCAATGATACCATTACAATGTACAGTTTGGTAGAGAATATTGTTGATCGATGTATCTACATGAAGGTCAGTAGGAGTAAGTTCATTATTTTGGTCCTGTACATTGAAGATATTTTGCTTGCTGCAATGATAAATCTTTGTTGCATGATGTAAATAAATTTCTCTCCAATAATTTTGAAATGAAAGATATGGGCGAAGCATCTTATATGATTGGAATAGAAATACTCTGTGATAGAAAACAAGGATTGTTGGGATTGTCTCAAAAATATTACATTAGCAAAGTATTAGAGAGATTTAGAATGAAAAATTACTCCGCGGGAATTGTCCCAATTCAGAAAGGGGACAAGTTCAGTGAAATGCAATGTCCAAAGAATGATTTTGAGTGGAAAGAGATGGAATATTTTCCGTATGCATTAGTTGTTGGGTGCCTAATGTATGCTTCGACATGTACTTGGTTAGACATTAGCTTTGCATTTGGAATGCTTGGTCGATATCAAAGTAATCCTGGAGTGGATTATTGGGAAGCTGTGAAGAAGATTCTTTAGTATTTGCAAGGCACGAAGGACCACATGCTCACGTACAAGAGATCAAGCCATTTGGAGGTGATAGGATTCTCAAATTCAGATTATGCCAGATATGTAGACTCAAGAAAATCTACATTCAGCTATATGTTCCTACTGGCTGGAGGGGCAGTTTCATGAAAGAGTGGAAAGCAATATGTCATTGCCACTTCCACAATGGAGGCTAGATTTGTGGCATGCTTTGAGGCCACTATTCAATAATTGTGGCTGTGAAATTTTGTATCCGGTCTTCATATTGTTGACAATATTGAGAGGCTGTTAAAGATTTATTGTGACAATGCTGCTACGGTCTTCTTCTCTAAAAATGATAGGTATTCAAAGGGAGCAAAACATATGGATTTAAAGTACTTATCAGTCAAAGAGGAAGTTCAAAAGCAAAAGGCATCAATTGAGCATATCAGTACAAAACTGATGATAGCGGATCTGCTAACTAAGGGATTGATGCCCAAAACATTCAATGGCCATGTCGAAAGGATGGGCATAATAGAAAAAACCTTATTTGCATGATGTATATGCACTTGAATATCTTGCTTGTACTGTTTGAAACATCTGAATTCAATAAAAGTTTTGTTTTGTATGTTATCCACATTATAGCATATATGGTTATGGTTGTAGTGACATAACAATATTGGTTTCCCTATTAAAGTTGGTTTGGGTTTCATCTATCGTGATACATGGAAGGAATCAAGTCAATAAATGACTTGTGACCGCCATGATTCTGTCTTTTCAATTCAACTTAGTGTGGACTTGATAAATTCAATGACGGTGCATACCTAGAAGTTTTTTTAATAGTCAAGTTTTTACAGGGGCCAAATGGGAGATTGTTAAATTAGTTTAAATAAACATGGCCCATGTAAATTATAGAAATGGTTCTTATAATAAAAAGTCCTTAGTGTGATGGTTGCTAGACTAAAGGATTAAGAATCATGGGATATAAAATCCCTCTCCTCTCACTTCCAATTATAATTATGTGCTAATTGTAAATTACTGTTACTAAGCATAATGGTTGTCAGACCCAGATTTGACAATCTAGAGTCCTCTGTGATTCCACCGCACTACTCCTTGGATCAATTGATACTGCTCACAGATATATTGTTGAATCATTTCATACATCACACACCCAACCATACATTAATATTTCATAATTCAAAATACATCATATCTAACGGCAGTTTACATAAGGGGCCGGATAGGCCCAATACATATTTATCCAAAAGTAGAATTAGTAGAGTTGTAAGCAGCAGAAACTCCAAAATTAGGGCAGAAACTCCAAAAGTAGGGCCCTATTAGTCCACAGGAAAGCAACTGGGGGTAAATTGTGAACTATAGATATCATCCAAGGCAACATAATATATGCGCACATAGTCTCCAACCAAGCCTGCTTATCCGGGTTAAAACCTAAATGACATTCGACCTAATTTTCTTCTCCTTCGCCCTCCTCCTAGTTGGGAGCTTCTTCATAGGCATATTGATCTTGTCCTTTGTGTTCTAAATTGTTTTAGATAAGGAGTGTGAGCACAAACCACCGTGCTCAGCAAACCAACACACAGAATGCAATTATAATTATGCATGGCTTTATAAAGGATGGCTCAGACTATTTTTAATTTTCTAAAAGCCTTGATGAATTACAATAACTAGGAATTCCTGGGACTTAGCAAGTTTTAAAGAAAATAGGTTTCCAAATGTGATAATGTTTGTCATAAGAGTAACATACGTTATTTCTTTTCTAGCATTAATATCCGCTTAATACCATCACTGGGATAGACATCTCAGGGAAACTCAAATTAGGGTCACTATTGTTGTAACATCCCATTTTCACTCTATGTTATTTTCTTTATTCTGTGTTAATTGGAGTTTTTAGTTGTAAAATTTTTTAGAGACCCTCAGCATCTTATTTAGAAATTTATGGATCCTGAGTTTTTCCTAAAATTTTATTTCCTTCCTTTGCAAAAATCCCCAAAGAAAAGAAAAGAAGTTGAAAAAGAAAATAAAAGGAAAAAAAGGAAAACCCCCCTCTCTCGAGCAGGCCCAGCCAAGCCCGATCGGCCCAACCGGCCCGCCCGCTCGCCCCCTCCCTTCTTCCTTCTTTCCCTTCCCCCTCCGCTCTCTCTTTGTTGGCCGAAACCGCTGGTTGTGTCCCCTGTTTTCTCCCACGCACGACTGCCACTGGCCGCGCCTCCATCATCCTCCCCACTCCCACCCTACCCAGCTCGAGGCTTCTGCGTGGCACTGCTACCGTGACCCCGTACTCCCCTCCTCGTCGAGCTACTCGTCCTCTCCCCCCTAGCCTCACCGCCCGAAGCGCCTCGTCGTACCTCCGTCGCCATCGCCCGTCAATCCCTGTGTCCCTTCCGTCGCATCCGCGCCTTCGCTCTCGAGGCCGAGCCTCGAGCCTCGCCCGCATTTACAGCCCTTGCGTCGGCCTCGTGCCCCTCTCCGCCGTAGCATCACCCTGTGGCGCCGCCGCCGCCGCCCCGTCGTACCCGTCTCTATCGCCTCCGTGCTAGTGCTTTCATTGTGCCGCACTGTGGGACATTGAAGAGCAGTGAAGCCGCGCTGCATCATCTCCTCGCCCTCTTCCGCCTAGCCCCGTAGAGCACTTGAGCGCGCCGCCTGGCTTCAAAGGCCATAATCGTGAGCCAACGCTCTCCACTTGAAAGCATCTAGGCCCCTAATTTAGTATTTTGGTAATTAATGACAAATTACGAATATGGGACTAACATGTGTGTTAAAAATGTATAACTAAGGTTACAGATGTGCAAAAGTGAAGAACAAGCTACAAATGAAATTTGAAGCACAAGAAGCATCAAGATTGAGGTATATAAACTTTTAGGGTCTCTTTTTCGGTTTACCGGTCTTAGGAGAAAAGTTGGAAGACCGGATTATAGGTTAGATGCCATACTATTAAGAGGGATCATTGAAAGTAGCTTGATAGCATGTGTTGGGTGCACACTGGATCAATCTAGGATCATACATGCATTTGAAAATGTGTTTGAAAACTCACTGTGCTCTCTCAGGAAAATCGGTAGCACCGCACACTCCAGCGGTACTACCGCAGTGTGGTAGTACCGGCGTATAAACAGCGGTACTACCGCACCACGGTAGTACCGATTTATCCGCGGTACCTTTTTTTCAGAACGCATCTCCTTGGGGACTTCACCGAAAATAAATCGGTAGTACCGGAATATGAATGGCGGTAGTACCGCAAAGCGGTAGTACCGCATGGCACAGCGGTAATACCGATTATCGGAACATTTTTTTCCAGAAAGCTCCCCAAAAAGAACTTAGCTGGAAATAAATCGGTAGTACCGATTTATGCATGGCGGTACATCCGCAGTGCGGTAGTACCGCACCAACTTGCGGTAGTACCGCAGTGCGGTAGTACCGCACTTTCAACGGCGGTAATACCGCACTAAAATCCAACGGCTAGTTCGACCACTTTGACATAGCCGTTCTCGTTTGTTACTGATAATAAATCGGTAGTACTGCACTTTCAACGGCGGTAGTACCGATTTCCCTGATTTTTCAGGATTAATTTTATCCAACGGCTAGTTTTGGTTGGTGAGGCTATAAATACACCTCCACCTGCACTTGGGCAGGTTGCTGATGTTCATTGAACTCATTTGAGCCCTAGAGCATTCACTCCACTCTCTTTGCATATTTGAGCATTCATTTTGAGCTAGTGGAGAGATTTTTAAGTGCATTCAATTCTAGTTGATCCATTGTGCACTTGAGAGCCGTCAAGTGGAATCAAGGTCTATTCTCTTGGTGCTTGCCGACACCTAGACGGCGGGAAGATCGATTGCCGGTGATTTCTTCAAAGAAGCTTGTGAAGAAACCCGGGCAAATTTGTGAGTGGTGTGGAGCTCGCCATCTCCGGAGCGGAGGAAGAGCTACCAAGAGTGATCGAGGTGCTTCGGCTTAATTCGTGGAGCCGGTCTGATTAGTTCGGGCTAACCTCAACGTTGACTAGTGGAAACCGACAAGTTTCCGATACCACGGTAAAAACATCAAGTGTCTCCAATATTGTCTCTCATTTTTATATTAACTTATCTTGCTCTTTATTGCTTATTATCAATTGCCTTGATCATTTATCATTGTGTAGAATTGCTCATAGGTTAATTGATTGCTTAGTGTCATCTAACCCTTAATTGTTAAGTTTAGTAAAGAAATTTTAAAACATCCTATTCACCCCCCCTCTAGTCGGTTATCCTTGATCCTACACCGCTCCCATCGTGCTTTAAAATCCATGGCTAAGCATCCCATTGCAGCTCACCCCACTCTCGCTCTCCCCTTTTCCCCTACTCTGTAGCGCGTATTTTCACAAATTCGCACCGCCGCCCAAAGCCCCTCCGGTCACCTTCAACGCCGGTCATCCGCAGACTTTCGTAAGATTCCCCAACCCTCTTAAAGTGTTTTGTGGACTCTCATTATGCTTCTGGGAAGCCTAATTGAGCTCTGGAACCTTGCAGCTCACCGGCTTGTTTTTCTTCCCCAACTCCGACCGATCTTCGTCGCCGCTGACTCCGACCTTCTTAGTCCGATTCTGTTCCGTCGGAGCTTTCCCCAGCTTGCTGAACCAAAACTCGGCACCAATTGGGGGCTTCCTCAGCCCGTCCTCCGTAACGCCGAGCGCCCCCTTCTGCCACCGACCGTCGCCGTCGCCAGCTCGAGTCCCGCCACCCCGCATTCGTTTAGCTTCTCCGGTGAGCTCCCGAGAACCTTTGGAAGCTCCCCTAAAGTGTGATTGAACTCTCGTCGCCATTCTCGCTGTCGCCCTTTCTCCCCTGTTCTCGCCGCCGCTGAAGTCGCTGCCGACAAGGCCCGCGCCGATTTGGGCCACATCACTCCAGCCGAAGGTGCACCCGGGTCCCGTGTGCCTGTTTCATGGATATTTCCGCGCGACCGAGCCTTCCCTCGCGCCGCCGCCTGCTCGGCCGAGCTACCGGCCCTCCGTTCTGACCGATTAAATTAACCAAATCCATCATTAACTGCTAATGATTGTAATTAATAACCATTTTAATTATTAGCTAATGTTTCACTGACGGCTAGGCCCCACCTCTTTAATTAAAATATTAAAACCAGATTTAAACTCTTAAGAGTCACTGACAGGTGGACCCCAGTGTACGGTTAATGCGCCTGGGACCCACATGTCAGCCTCTGGCATTAAAATGGATTTTCTGAAATTTAATTAATCCATGGGCCCCACATGTCATACTCTCACCCATTTAAAAATCTAAAATTTTAATAAAATTAATAAAAACTTGTGGGACCTACATGTCAGAGAGAGAACCCTCTCTCTTGAAAATAAAACTTTAGAGAGCTCGTTCTTCCTCGTTGTAACTCCGATTTAAGTGAAACTTATTTCTAAAATTTTCTAAATTCAAGCTCTTTCTGTTGGTTCAAGTTTTGCTTGGTTTAGAGTTCATTTGAATTTTATTTGAGTATTTATTGTCTTCTTGCCTATTGTTCTTTCCGGTATTTTCGCACGAATAGAGTACGAGGATAATCTTGAGCAAGCTTTTGACACTTCACCAGATCCGCAGGACCTACCAACATCAGATCCAGGCGAGTCAACACCTTGACCATGTTGAATTCCTAAGTTTTAAACATTTTGTTATTTAGAATTATTCAACATGCATGCGTTATTTTATGTACAATAGTTTACCTTTCTTTCGTTAGTTACTTATCTGCATTGCTATAATATCACGAAGTAGCTATACCCTCCATGTGATAAGTTGTTGCCCCTTACCATTGTCGCCATTGGTACTACTAATAAAAGCATTTCCAAGATAAGCTAAATTAAACTGCCAAGCGGGTCCAAATTTGTCTCAGGACACTAGCATGTTGTGATCGTATCTTCTCCACAAATACAAGTCATTTTGGGCAATCATGGGAAGTACATGATTGATAGTTTGTTAAAAGCTTATCTTATGCTTCTCAAAACCCTCAAAACAAAAAAAAATATTGCTTACCTGTCTGGGCGGATGGTAAGAGTGGTTGGTGTTTGTAACAACTTCGGTTGCGGAAGCACCGTCTAGACAAATTAAGGATCGAATCCTGTGTAGACCTCTCCATGTAAGACAGTACAAACCACAAGCTAGCAAAGTGTATGCATGACTAACTAATTTGCACTCGCCAGTAAAGGAAAGCACTTTGGATGAACTCATGATTTTCATCGCTGGACGTAAACCGTCTTGGATGTGGTTGTGTCGCCGGATAGAAGCGGGCGCAAGAGGGGGTCTAGCTGGAGCCCCAAAATGGGCTTTCCTGTAGACGAAACATTAGCGAGTGCAATCCTTTACTAGATGCATTGTAAAGGTAATGTGATAATCCGGTTGATCTGAATGTCTACGGAAACATGTGGAATACAACAATTGGGTTATCTCTTGTGGGTAAAGATGTACAACTCTGCAGTCTAAACTATTTGAATAGCCGTGCCCACAGTCAAGGGCAGACATGGGAACTTCCTCGAGTTAGTTCTATTTACAAAATCATTTAGAGGTGGGAACAAAACTAAGTAGAGAGAAGTACTTCACTTTGTTGGATTTTTCCTAGAGGGACGTACTCCAATGCAGGCTAATTAGGGTGGATGTAGCCCAGTAACCAAAAACTAAGCAATGGTAGATGGAACCATGTAATCGGTGGATGGAACCGTCTACGATATATTTATTGCACATTTAAATGTCATTCATGTTATCAAAAATCTGCTAAGTCATAGGATTTTAGTTATGTATTTGTCAAATGTCGCTTTATGCAACTAAAAAGGAACCTCAAGCCAGTTATTGAATAAGCTGTGCATTCTATACTATTGCATTCTGTGTGTTGGCTTGCGGGGCACAGTTGCAAGTGCTCACTCTCACTCTCAACCCCTTCCAGAAATGGAGCAGCAAGGCCATTATGACTACTACGAGGAACAGGACCAAGGAAATGAAGGAGGCCACGACGATAATTAGCCTTAGTAGTTTTAGTGCTCTCCTTCCCCCGCAAATCAGCCGACCATTCTAGATAACAAGTGATTCCACTATGGTCGTATCGACTACATGTTGAATTCACTTGGGCTATCCCCAGTCGCTGCCTGTAGGGAATTGCACCTTCCTATCTTTTTGCCTTTTCCGCTGCCCTTTTGTTGTAATGAAACTATTTGGCTTGACAGCCTATCGTATGGAACTACTTTATCTCCATTATTGTAATAAATTGTACCGTGTATGATATGATCCAGTTATGTATTTGTGAGCACTATCTACTGATCCAGGGAATAGTGCAGATAAATCACAAGGAGTCAGGTTGTCAAAATCTGGATCCGACAGGGCTGGTATCAGAGCATACGACTGTAGGAATCCTTAGCTAGAATGGTCGTGACTAGGATAAAAACTTACTTTCGAGTAATAACTCAAGACTTTACAAAATTATGTGTAATTACAAATGCTTTACTTATCCTTCTATTTGTTTTGATAAAATTTCTTCATCTATATCTAACACTGTGTTTTAAAATTGTAGATGGCAAGTCCTTCCACACCTGCCTGGGATCTTCTATCTCATTTCGAGGCAGAGGGAGACTTCGTAGACCTACTACGCCAGCTGATGCAGTACCTGCGCTACCACCGGTAGCCCATTTTTCATGGGCACTGCATGAGGATCCAGGATCGTGAGTCTTGGGTGGTACACGTCTTTATTTATGCCCGAGATGGAGGCATGATCCCCGTTGTCACCCCTGCCACCTTTCCTCGAAGTCACTGCCGTGACGCAGTGCAGGATGCCGCATTCTATGCATTAGCTCGTCTCATGAGCACGGGAATGAGCTACTCCAGTCCCCGTTCTACCTCTATCCCATCCTACGCATGGGAGAGACCGACCCTGAGCTACAGGGGGAGCCGATCGACGACCCACAGCTCTCGCACCAGGTGTATCTCACAGAGGCCTAGGTCGACTCCCACAACTGAGCACTACGAGTGATTAGAGAGCTCCTTACCCTCCTGACGGCTAGTCACCGGAGGATCGACGCTCTGCAGGCTTAGTAGGCATGTAACAGCCCAGCTGTTTATTTCAAAATAATTGATTTAATTTAAAATAAAACATTTAATTTTGGTTTCTTAAGTTTTTTAAAAAAATTTAATTGCCTGATTTTCAGCTTTAAAAAAATTTAATCGCCCCCTCCTTCTTCCTTCTTTCCCTTCCCCCTTCGCTCTCTCTTTGTCGGCCGAAACCGCTGGCCACGCCCCATGTTTTCTCCCACGCGCGACTGCCGCTGGCCGCACCTCTGTCATCCTCCCCACTCTTCCCACCCTACCCAGCTCAAGGCTTCCGCGTGGCGCTGCTACCGCGACCCCGTAGTCCCCTCCTTGCCAAGCTACTCGTCCACTCCCTTCCTAGCCTCGCCGCCCGGAGCGCCTCGCCGTACCTCTGTCGCTGTCGCCCGTCAGTCCCCGTGTCCCTTCCGTTGCATCCGCGCCTTCGCTCTCAAGGCCGAGCCTCGAGCCTCACCCGCATTTGCAGCCCTTGCGTCAGTCTCGCGCGCCCTCTCTACTGTAGCATCGCCCCATGGCGCCGCCGTCGCCCCGCCGTACCCGTCTTCGTCGCCTTCGCGCTAGTGCTTTCATTGTGCCGCACTGTGCGACATTGAAGAGCAGTGAAGCCGCATTGCATCTCCTCCTCGCCCTCTTCCGCCTAGCCCCATAGAGCACTTGAGCACGTCGCCTGGCTTCAATGGTCATAATCGCGAGCCAACACTCTCCACTCCCGTTGTGCTTTAAAATCCATGGCTAAGCATCCCATTGTAGCTCACCCCACTCTCACTCTCCCCTTCTCCCCTACTCTGTTGCGCGTATTTTCGCTAATTCGCGCCGCCGCCCGAAGCCCCTCCGGTCACCTTCAACGCCGGCCGTCCGCAGACTTTCGCAAGATTCCCTAACCCTCTTAAAGTGTTTTGTGGACTCTCCTTATGCTTCTGGGAAGCCTAATTGAGCTCTGGAACCTTGCAGCTCGCCGGCATGTTTTTCTTCTTCAACTCTGGCCGATCTTCATCGCCGCCGACTCCGACCTCTGAACTCGGCCACCCTTGACTGTGGGTACAGCTGTTCGAATAGTTTACACTCTACAGAGGTTGTATACTTTATCCATAAGATATGATTATCTCATAATATTGGCCATTACACGCTTCCTTAGGTGTGCGACCGAGTAATCATAACAAAGCTGTTACAATGCAATCTTCTAGTGTGGTTGCCTTCTCTAAGGTCTTTCTTCTATAGGATGAGACCATCCATTGAGAAGTTTTACTCTTGAGCTATCATGGCAAAGGTAGGGATGAGACCATCCTTCCCTTTACACGTGCGCACACCTTCATGTAACCACGCTAGAATTACGCAAATTAGTGAGCCCTGCCTATACTTTGCTAGCTTGTGATTATATTATTTTATACTGGGAGGTCAAAATTGGATTCAATCCTTAAGGTGTCTAATCGGTTCTACCACATTCCCCACTCTCGTGCACCTACTGCACCACACCCCCAGACTGTCCGCGCAGACAATTATGCAAGTTGGGATTTTTAGGGAGCACAACATAGTCATTTTCCATTCATATCCTCCCAAAACTAGCTTTCATGTTGAAATGATGATGGGCCAATTTAATTGGCCTAGAGTAGTTAGACAAAGTTAAGCATGGCATTTTAAACATATTATTATACTTATCAATAATTTCTAGGGCGACAAAGGGTATTGGTACAATTATTTCAAAGAATGGAAATATATAGGCACATAGTAGCAATGGGTATGTAACTAGAATTCTAAAGTGAACATACTTTGCATATGAATCAACAGCATGAATTTTAAAAATTTAAATTGAAATAATTTATGAAAAAGGATGGGTTCAACATGATCAAAGTGTTAACTTACCTGTTACTTGGTCCTTCAAATCTTGGTTCGCTTCAGCTTCCTCTTCTTGTGCGTTTTACGCTACTTGTTTATTTGAGCAAAAATTTGGATAAAAACATAAGTAAATAGAAACCATAATTTAATAAAAAAATTCAAATGAACTGTAAAAATTATGATTTTGGTTCCATTAGATAGATCTTGATTTTAGATAAATTTAGAAATTTGTTTCATCTAATTTGGGCTTGAAATGAGAAAATTTGTCTAAATTTTAATTGCAAAAATAAAAAGAAGAGGGAGAATTCTCTCACTGACATACTAGTCTCATAGGGATTTTAATTTCTTTTCCATTTTTCTTTTTTGGAAATAACTCTGTATATGATAGGTGGGGCCCACAACTTTAATTCATTTCTGAAGTTTTCTTTTAACTGAATTCCAGTTACTGTGACTAACATGTGGGCCATCTACTATGCGCACAATGTGCTCGGGCCCATATGGCAGTGACTCAGCATACCTAACCTATTTTTAAAAGATTTATTTAATGGGAGGGCCCACATGTCAATGGCTTTATGTAATTAAGTGGAAGGGCCACCGGTCAGTGATAGGTTAGTACTTAACAAACACCATTAGTGTTAATTAATCATTGGTTTAAATCTAACCATGCTAGCATAGTATCATCTTCTTCTTGCCGAGAAGTGAGAAGCTTGCCGCCGGTGGAGGAAGCAGCGGTTGGACATGAGCATTTGCAAAATTGGTTGCTCATGTTTGAGCGCGCCTCTAGGTGAAGCCTCGCCGACTATCTTGGCCAGAGCAATGGCCGGCGATGACCACAGGCAGCAGCGGAATAGGGCACAGGGCGTTTTGGTGCTACACGACATATTAGGTCAATCCCTTAAACAGAGAGCATCTAGGGACTAATTTGAGACCACCCGAGGTGGTGGTTAGTCTCGATGTTAAGCGGAGGAGTCTGTCGTCAGAAGCCTAAGGCAGCGGAGGGATGGTCACGGTGCTGGCAGTTGTAACAGCCCAGCTATTTATTTTAAAAAAATTTAGCCAAAAAATTAATTTAATTTAAAATAAAAACAAGTGTTATTTGGTTGCCTAAATTCTGGAGTTTTTGTTTGCCAAGTTTCTGGCTTTTGAAAAAGGCTTTTTCTTCTCAAAAGTAATTTAAAGTAAAAAATAAAAATTAAATATAAAATATTATTTTGAATTTCTATAAAAATCGTATTTCAAATTAGTTATTTTGAAGCATTTGGCTTTTATCTAGATGTTCTGTGTTTTCTAGAATTTAAAAATCAATTTCAAAGCTAAAAATTATTTTTGTAACAATTTAAAGACCAACTTTATGTTGAAAATATTTTTCTTAAGTCCAGAATATATTCAGGAATTTCTATGAATTTTTCTGAATTGTTTTGACTTTATTTGCTATTTTCTAAGTGTTTTGAAGCTTCCTAGTTTTTTAAAAATCTAAAACAAAATTTAAACCCAAACTCTCCTGGGCTGACATGTATCAAGCCCACATCAAATCCATTCTGCCCAATTCAATCTCAGGCGCCCATCTTCTTTTATTCGAGCTGACGGTTGAGATCTACTCCTTTGGCCACAAGGCGATCATCCGGCCGCGCATCTCTTCCCTTTCTCTCACTCACCGACATGTGGGCCCCCAACCTTCTTCTTCTCCTTCCCTCTTCTTCTTTCCCCAGCCAAGCCACCATGGCCACACGTCGGAGCTTTTAAAAGCTTCCGTTTCACTTCTCCATTCTCGGGTGTTTGCTGCCATTAATATTACCCTTCACACCCGCATTCACTCTTATGCATTTTCCCTTCTTTAAACCCTATTTCCTTCGTCTTTACTCACCAACGCCTCGACTTTCAATTTCAGCGAGTAACCGTCGGCATGCCCCCATCTCTAAGCCCTATAAAAGGTGCCTCCTAGCACTACTCCCCCTCGCACCGCCTCCCTCCGCTCACATTCCCCTCTCCCAAGCTCTGCCCCTACCCCGCACCGTGCACTTTTGCCTTTGCCGCTTGCCCATATTTCGGTGAGCAATTGCTGCACCTCGGGTCACCACCGAGCCTGTCGGGACCCGGAACAACAACTCCGAGTCTCTCTGTGAAAATCGCACTATCCCAGGAAAAGCTAGTGCACACAGGGTCACAGTAATGTATATCATGCAAAATCACCACAAAATATTATTAATCGAAAATACAGCCTTATGGCTAAGTCTTACAATAAAATGGCACAAGGCCAACTGAAAATAAAAGCAGCGAAAAACAGAAAAGGTGGCAGATCAGCTCATCCAGCCTCCCACAAGCGAATGACTGTAAGACGCATTCTACTCGCTGAAGTAGTCCTCACCGTCGTAGTCGCTGTCGAAGTCTGGCAACAGATTTTAGCAAGGTGAGCACATAAAGTACTCCCAAGGTAAGCACACGAAGTGCTTACGCAAGTTACACCAGGAATTTTAACAGAGTTCATGCATGCCTAAGGATTAACAAAGGGAGGCTTAATAAGTTATTTGTGCGAAAAGCAATACTTGAATTTTTAATATAACTATGCAAGTATAAAAGCTGAATTTTAATACAATATATGAAACACTATTTGAAACAAGTAATATTGTTAGTGTAGGCTCCGACCTACACTAACCTAACCACGGGAACCCCCTTGACCATTACCAAAACCACTGTCGTTTGCCGAAAACCAAATTTTATAAAATCAAGTCTAATCTGTGAAGACTCTACTCAGCATGTTCATGACCATTAACACGGCTATCCAGGATAGGTTTCACTCTGCAAAGGTGTACAACTTTACCCACAAGACATTCTCTCACTTGAGCCACGTGATAAACACACTGCCTTAGGTGTGCGGCGGAGAGTTCATGATGACGCTGTTCCGATGTTCCATAGCCAAAATAATCACGCCGCCACTAAAGTTTCACCACAACTCGAATCCACGAGTTGGAGCCCCCTCTGGTGGCATGTGAGACTTCTCACGGCTTATGCCACGCTCACATTCAGCCTATAGCGAAACTATATTTGGAATTTCATAAATTACTTAGCCAGGTCCATCCCACACCGGACTTGTGGTAGTACGAAGTGGCTTCGTAAAATGAATCACAGAAACGGTCCTTAATCCGACTTAGGCTCAACCACATACCCATATGCACGACAATTAACCAGATGTCACCAAACACGAGGCATGCCGGTACCCCACCACCTAACCAATAGCCTAAGTCCAAATCATGAGTTTCCATTTTTATTTTTAAACCATTTTCATAAACCATCCTTGACTCATCGAAGTCAAGATTTCAAAAGGAACTGTCATTTCATGTGAAATAGTTGATCCTACCTAAAATCACACTAAGCCAGGCTAAGAATTTCTATAAAATTTCTAGTCAATACTATGGTACTAACTAGTTTTCAGTTAGGGTGACAAGGTATGTGAATTCGAGATTCAAATTGGCTATATTCAAAGGATTATGAGTATATCTCACATTTAAACTGAATTTAAATTAAATTTGAATAGAAGTACGCATGCATATACAGTAAAATAACATAAATAAATTTGAAACATTAGGATGCCTAAAAAAGGATGCCAGAAATGGATAGATCATGATTTTAGAAAAATTTAAAAATTTGAACGGGCCAATTTGGAGTTAAAATGAAAAAGTTATAGCCCTCCAAAGTTTTAATACAAATTAAAAGAAAAATACCCATTTTCTGAAATTATTTTTAAACCGAAAAAAAAGGATTATGACGTCAGCATGAATTATCTTTTTAAAGGAAAATAAAAGATTATGATGTCAGCAAGGTAATTAATTTTCGGCCGAATTATTTTTAAACGGAAAAATTGGGTTTATGACGTCAGCTGACGTTAGCCCTGGGAATTAAATAATCGAACGAGGGATTGACAGGTGGGGTCGGTCTACGGTGGACAGAGTCCACGGACCCGAGGGAGGGTGAGGTGGCACGCGGGTGACGGGGGCGCGAGGTGGCGCTGGTGTGGCTCCCGACTGGCGGCCACGTCTGCTGCCACCTCAGCCCGACGGCTGACGGGGCAGGGCGGCCGGCGGTGGTGCTCGGGGCCCGATGGCCGTCGGCGCTCCGGCGGGCGGCGGTACCGGCCGAGGGGTGCAAAAGGTAGAGGAGAGCACGGGGAATGCATCGGTACCTGGCGCGGATCCCGAGGGTGGTCGGAGAGGAGAAACGGCGAAAAGGGGCGGCGGCCGGAGGAGGGGTTGATGGCGGCGGAGGAGCTCTAGTGGCGCAAAAGCTCAGGGCAGAGGCCGTCGGGGATCGCCGGGGCACGAGCAACGTCGGGGAGGTGCCGGTGGGGCTCAGGGAGGCTTGAGGCGGCAGCGATTGCTCGCTGGAGTCGTCGAAGCTGCTGAGAGGAAACGAGCACAGGGGGCGTTGCGGGCTCCGAGACTTGAATTGAGAGGCGAGGGAGAGGCGGTGCGGAGAGAGGGTCCTTGAGGTACCCTTTTTATAGGTGGGGAGAGGTGGTAACGGCCGCGCACAACTCGCCGGTTTTGGAATGGGCAGGGAGGATCAATGCGACGGCGTACAGGGCATAATTGGGGGAAATAATGCCAGAAACGGACGCGGGGAGGTGGCAATTTGAATTTGCAGTGGTGCAGGAGAGTAATTGGCCAAGAAACCGAAGCTTTTAAAGCTTCGGTTTTCTGTTTAATGGCGGCGGCAGCGGCGGCGATCGCGCAAGGAAGAAAGGAAAGCCATGGGGGAGACGGATCCGACAGGTGGGGCCCACCGGTCAGCGAGAGAGGGAGAAAGGAAAGAGGGAGAGCGGGCGGTCGGATCTGCGACAGGTGGCAGGGGAGAGGATCGGGGCCGCTAGATCAAAGGTGAAGCGGTAAGTGAAGCGGGCAGGTGAGATTCAATCCGACAAAGAAGGTTGAATCCGGGCCGCTCGGGCGGGGCCGAAGGGGTAAGTGACTACGGACGCGCGGGATCTAATCCGACAACAGCGGACAGCTCGGATCACTCCACGTGTTGGCCAGAGAGGAAGGGAAGGCGGGGTGAACCGGTAAGTGGAATCGGACAGTTAGGAAAGGATCCGGTGACGCGGACTGACCCGATGTGTGACACTTGTCAGGGACGGGGAGGGTTTTGGATTTTAATTTTTTTTCGATTTTCAGAAATGACTAGGGGGCTTTAAAATACTCAAAAAAATACCAAATAAATTTTGAAAATTCCAAAACAATTCAGAGAACCTTCTGGGACTATTTTAGACTTAATAAAAACATTTTCAACCCATTTTGATAATTGATTTTTACACCAACACAAAATTCTTTAAAGGGAGGGTTTTAAATCTTTATAATTTCCTGAATATTAAAGTAATTACAGATTGACTATAGGAAAATGAAATACATTTATTTTGACTTTCATGAAATGCAATAAATTCAATTTGGCCTTTATAAATTAAAGTTTTTTAATTTTCTCAATTTAGGGCTTGGAATAAAATCCAGGAAAATCCAATAAATTTCAAAAAATACTTTAATAAGGGAATAAAATTTTTGAGATATTACAGAGCCCCGCCGACGGTCCGTCAAGCTTTTTCATGAACTCCCCCATCTTGCCCGCCCTTCCTCCACCTCGAAACCTCACCAGAACACCATATTCACCGATGACCGAAGCCCTATCGTCGCCGACTGCCTCCACTCCTCAAGCTACATGCAAGGTACCAGCGAGCTCCCCGTCCTCCTCTATCATGGGCACCATGCCACTCCTCACGTCATACGGCACAGCTGCCACACGGTGCCAAGTGTCCAGCCATATTAGTAAACCGCGCCATGCACCAGGCCACCTCGGTGCCACCTCCTCCCTTTTGAATGATCGGACGGTCCGAATGTGCCCATTTGCCAATCGGACAATCCAAAATTCCCTTGCCATTCAGATGGTCCGAATGTTACTTTGCGATCAGACAGTCCATTACCAATCGAACGGTTTGAAAGTCCTTTGCTATTCGGAATGGTTCGAACATTCATTTGAATGATTGGACTATTTGAACATTTCACCCCTTAGATAAGACGGTCCGAACATCCTTTGTCATTCGGATGGTTTGAACGTTGCTTTGACCGATTGGACGATCCGTTGTTGATCGGTTGGCTGAAAGCCTCTTGCCTTTCAGACTGGTCCGAACATTCCCTTGTCGATCGGATGGTCCGAACAATCCTTCACCCTTCTGACTAGTTCGAACTTCTCCGTGATCACAATTGGCCGATCTCTATCTAACGGTTTCCTCTAGCCTCCTCTCGGCCCACCTGCCAAGCACATGTCCACCGCATGGCAAGCCACGTCCACCCTAGATGCACGTGGTAGCCACATCAGCTGCCACATGTCGCCACATTAATGCCACATCACATGCCACGTCAGCAAAGAACCGACCATATGCCACGTCAGTGCCACATGTTAAGACACCTAGCAGCCACATTAACAAATCTGCCACGTATAGGGCTGATGTCGGTATGATGTCATAATTTAGATTTTTTTCCTTTAGAAATTTATTTCGGCCAAAAATTCAATTCTTTGATGGTATCATAATCTTGATTTTCCTTCAGGAAAATAATTCCAGTAATTTTCTGGTAACATCATAAATACATTTTCCTTTAGAAAATAATTCCAGAAAAGCCTCTTTTTCCTTTTCCTTTAGTTTTAAACTTATGGGAGCCCGTTCTCCTTCATCCTAGCCCCGATTGGACCCGTTCATATTTCTAAATTCTTCTAAAATCCTAAAATATCTATATATGGACTCTTTTTTGAATATTTGAATTTATTTTGCTTTGGTTCTTCATGTATAGATTTCAATGACTCCGGAGATTACGATTTCGACGATTTGCAGCACCAAGACTTTGATCCCTTTGATCATGTTGCTCCCAGTAATTTAAATTATTTATGATAATTTTAAATTATTATGCATGTGTATTTTTATTCAAACTTAGTTTAAATTAGATTTAAATTCTAATTATACTCCAATCCTTTGTGTATGGCCAAATTTGACCTTGAACAACCTTGCCTTGTCACATTAGATTAAAACCTAGTTAGTACAAAGTATTAACTAGATATTTATAGAATTTCTTAGCCATACTTGTAATAATTTTGCTAGGAATATTTATTTCATATAAAATGATGGTTTCTAAAATGTATTCTTGACTTCGATGAGTCAAGAACGTATATGAAATATTTCAAAGCAAAATATAAAAACTTGGTTTGGACCTAGGCTAATGGTTAGGTGGTGGGTGCTAGTATGCATTGTTGTTCAGTGAAACAATATTGATTGTCAGGCATAAGGGGGTATGTGGTTGAGCCTAAGTCAAATTAATGACTGGTCTGTGAATTACTGCTATAAAGCCCTTATCGTACTACCACAAAGCTGGTATGGGACAGTCCTGACTGATTAATTTGTGAGGTCCCAACCTTGGTCTCAGTTGAATGCAAGCGTGGCATAGGCATTGAGAAGTCTCACACGGCACAAGAGGAGGCCCCAACTTGTGGATTCATGTTGTGATAAAACCTTAGTGATGGCGTGAACAAGTTGATGACTTAGCATTGTAAAGGTCTTGTCATGACCCCCTCGCGGCACACCAAAGAAAGTGTGTTTATCCGGTGGCAATATAGGATGATCATGTCTTGTGGGTAAAACTATACAACCTTTGTAGAGGTGTAAAACTATCCTGCATAGCGATGCCCATGGTCATAGGTAAGCTAAGTAAAGTTTTTCATGGATTAAACTTTGGTTTCAAAATAGTTTCTAAAAAGGCTTATGGATGGATGGAATCCATAAGAGTTCTAAAAAAACATATGGATGAATGGAATCCACATGAGAGCATTTTAAAGAAAGATGGATCAGGCGGGATACCTGTGGATAGGTTAGTGTTTGGTCAGAGTCTACACTAACGATATTATTTTGTTAAATTAATATTTCTATCTATTGTATCAAATTCAGGTTTTGAATCTATTTACAGTATTTTCTTAAATTCTGCTTTATGCTCAATGAACCCTATTAAGTCTTCCATTGTCAACCCTTATATATGCATGAACTCTGTTAAACCTTTTGGTGTAACTTGTGGAGTACGTTATGTATCCATGTTGCTTCATTCACTATTTTCAGATAATGACTTCATCAACTTCAGTGAGAATAACGACAAGTAGACCACATCTTACAATTATTCGTGTAACACCCTATTTTTCAGAGTCTTTTTGAAGCATTCAAAATAAAATTCATTATTTATATTTTTTGAAATTAATTAAAGCTTAAAATATTTTTTATGAATTAAAAGGATTTAATCTGATTAAGATAAATATTAACATATTCTATAAATCTTTTATATGAATTCCTTGTCTCATGGGTTTTTCTAAAATTTTTAGAGAATTTTTTGGGTTTATTTGCTATTTTCTAGAACTCCTTTTATTTTATTTGAATTTCTGAAAAAGAAAACCCCATAAAACCATGTGAACAGCATGGGCCAACCCACTATTGTTCACTGGTCCACTTCCCCGCAGCCGCCCGATTGCGCCGCTGCGCGCGTCGCCCATCCAGCCGATCCCGCTAGCCGTCGCCCACATCCGCGGGATCTACCCCTTGACCCACGCATCAATCATCAAGGACGCCTTGCACTGTGCGTCTGTGAGTTCTCGGGCGACCGTTCGATCTGCTCGACCGCTGCGTTCGCTTCGTGCGCACCTCGGCGTCCGTGTCCGAGCCAGTATCCGCCTTCCACATCTCAGAGCCGCCGCCTACCTCGCCATGTGCTTGTCGCCTTCACACAGTTCACTGCCCTTGCTAGAGTTCGCTTTCGTTCGCGACCGAGAAGCTGAGTGTCCGCGCCATTTCCGTGACCCGACTCCACCGTTCATCGCTGCCGGTGAGTCTCTGCCGTCGTCCAATGCTCCTCGTCGGCCTCGCCGGAGCCCCGACAACCCACACCGTCGCCCTGTTCTGTGCTCGCTGTCACGTTCACCCACGTCGCGCCGCCCCTCAGTTCTCGCGCCCACTTCTGTGACACCTCGCGCTACGTGCCAGCCACGCGTCGTCCTATGGACCGTCTGGTGGATCCATCCGGACTGCTCATCCATATCTGCACTGATGGACACGATCAGCCCAAGTGTCACAACCACCACCGTCGGATCTCGCCGATGTCACCCCGCACTCCGCTGCCCGTGTTGCTTCGCCTTCTTAGTGGACCGCGTCCACTGTGCACCAAGTGGCTACCAGCTGGGACCCACCTGTTAGAGCTACTGTTCCGTGAGCTTGTGCACTCGTCCGAGTCTATAGCTAGCTCAGCTGACAGCTCAGCCTTAGTCACCATGTGGTGCCATGTGTCAATGCCACATCAGCGCCATGTTAGCACCCGGCCGTCCCAGTTGCCACGTCAGCAACCCATGTCAGCAACCATGTCAACCCTAGTGCCACGTGTCAGCCACGTTTAGCATAGCCAACTGCCACGTGTCCACCGTGAACACTCTTTTCCGTGCACCGAGTTCACAGCATAGTACCTTTTCTGATTTTTCAGTATTTTCCTGCCAATTAATTTTTCAAGAGCTTGTTCTTCTCTTTCCTAGCTCCCATTGACCCCATTCTCTTTTCTAAATTCATCTAAAATTGAGCTCCATCTTATGGTTATTCTTTTGAGTTTTTTTCGAGTTTATTTGAATTTTATTTGATTTTATTTTTATACCTCAGTCGTTTTATCTCCCGTTAGATCGCGTCTTCGGATAAGCAGGAGCATCGTTAGAAGATCCAGAGTTCCTCACTGAGCTAGGCCAAAGCAAGTCATATCCTTTGATCATGTTGAACATAGTTTTTAATCTATTATTTAACTATTTTATTTTAAATTATCTAGCACTGCTATTTCGTTACAAACTCTTATATTTGGTAGTTACCGTCCCAATTGCTTAGTCCCTCCTTGATACTTTAAATACCATGATGCCATTGTCACCATAGGTTGAGAAATTATTTAGTGATACCATACTAGATGTCACATGGGTAGTAGGATTAATATGTTTTGCCATGCTTATATTACGGTGGGTTCGTCATCACATGTGTTCAATTTGACTTAATGAGATATTGAATCGTGGTTGGAGCCACAGAGAATCATGGTTGGAGCCGCGGTTATAAACTTTGTGCCATGGCATTGGTGTGTCATTGGTGTTGGTTATACAAAATTGATTTTCACTTGGGTTCACTTCGAGAGATGTGAAAGTCTCGCCTCAGTAATATTAAGGACAACTTTGTGCGCCATTGATCTAAGTTTTATCGTGCAAACCAGATGTCTAATATGGGATAGACCTAGCTGATTAATTTGGGATATTTAAATTTCAATCTCGCCTTTGTGATAAACATGGTTGCTGATTTTATAAGGCACAAGGGGGGATGTGATGTGAAACCCTAACAGGCGGGATTGTGCTGACGTTGAACTTTGTAAAGGTCTTGTTGTGATTTTCTTTAACGTGAGGATTATCACATCATGTGGGTACAGTTGTGCAACATCTACAGAGTGTAAAACTATTCGAATAGCCGTGTCCCTGGTTATAGACAATGCTCAATGATTTCACACGAGGGGTAGAATATTCATAAACACTTGGTTGGTTATCGTTGGAAAGTGAATGGTCAGTTCACTGTTGGTTTAGCTTATGAATCGGAGGTTTACAAGTGGTTTATTCAATCCTATTGATTATTTATTTATTTATTATTTTTCTTTAAAGTTCGCTTTCAATCTATTTGCCATATTTACTTTAAAGTATTACTTTATGCAAAATAACCTTTCAGTCATCCACTGGTAAGCCTTGTATATTATATTGTATTCATTTGTTATAGACTAGCTTAGTACCAATGTACTCACGACTTTATACTCACTGTTGCTCAGTTGAGGAGGAGCTATATCAGCAAGAGGTACCAGAGGGAAGATACTTCGACAACCTCACGAATTAGGCCTTCACTTCCTAGTCGATTGCCTGTGGGCATATCGGATGGTTTCTACGCTTATTTCTATTTTTCACTGCTAGATTTTAAGCTCTTCAGGCTAATAAGTTGTAAACTTGGCCATAAGGTTGTACTTTGATAATTATTAATATTTGAGTTTTCCCTTTATTTTATCGTGTGTATAGTCGATATTTCATCTATATTATACTGTGTGCACTAGTGTGATCCTGGACTAGTGCAGTATATACAGAGAGTCTGGATTTGGGTCTCTACAACTTGTCTGTGAACAGGCAGGATGGGCTGCTGCTTCATTGTTCTTCTTCCGCTACTTATATTTAATTTTAGTTTATGAACCATTGATGTAAACTTTGGCCATCAGACCCATAATTAGTTAATGAATAAATATCATTGTGCATAATATGAATCTTTGTTATCCACTATATGCACTAACTTGATTCTAGATTAGTGCGATTTACACAGAGAATCCTGCAGTCATTGCTCTAGGGTCCGACAGCAATCTACAAAGATCTTCGCTTCAATCAGAGAGTTGGAAAAGCATCAGTGAGGGTTAAGCCTCCTAGCCGAAATAATTGAGTTTTGCTTTATCAAAACCGGGTGGCCGAAGTTCACCAGAGTTGGAGAAGATGGCTTGCCTTGGCGGACTATGGACCACCAGAGAGCAATTCAGTGCGAAGTGAGGGGTAGTGGGGTGTGACGAATATCCTAGGCACACGCCCTGGTATTTATAGATGGTGAAAAGCCCTAACTGCATGGGCTTGCTCTAGCGCGGGTAGGTCAAGGTGGTGCATCCATAGTGACGATCGGTGTCAGCGATGGGATGGCCATAGGGTGCAAAGGGGACATCACGCGGTCATCTAGACGAGCGGTTGGCAAAGCTCCCCTCACAACCTGTGAAGGGCGGGATGGTCAGGTGAGGCTAGCATGGCGGGAGAAGTTTGGTCATGATTTAAGAAAAGCGGTGACTTGGTGTACAGTCATGTGAATGCAGGTGGAGAGGGATGGCATTGCACTGGTCAAATATTGAGGATGGGCCTTGGCGTGATGTGATTGACAGAGGCAGTGCAAGGTGCGGTGCACGGGGTGAGGGCATGCACGGGAAATGGTCAGTGATGGGGAGGCAATCTTGGTGTGCACGATGCTTGGGCTCGTGTGGGTCGGCCACAATACAGCGCTATGGAGTAGGGCTGCAAACGGAGCGGATACGGACGGATATTGCTTATTCCGTATCCTTTTCCACATCTTTGGTCAGTCAGAATCGGACACGGATAATGTCGGATACAAATACGAATATGGATATTCTCGGTCACGAATATGGAGCGAATACATGCCGCTCCGAATACGGTTAGTCTCGGTCACGAATATTTAGTCGGATAATACGCGAAACAAAAACCATATATATCACATGTGTAAGGATCAATCACCATACTACATATCTATAATGGAACTATATTAGTAGCTTAACAAGAAAATTTTACACGATAACAGAGACAAGTTAAGCAACTAGTAAATTCAAGTTAGCAAAGTAGCAAGTAAATGATAGAGACTAGTTAAACAAATAGTAGCTAACTAGCTACATGCCACACAGTTCGAAAGTAAGAATTATCCATAGCCAAGTAGTCAAGTACATCACTTGATACGGGGTTGCCCGATCTTCGTGATGTAGGATGGATACTCGCGGGAGTCTTGATGAATCGTAATAATCGTACAATGCCAGTGCAAAGGACGAACACTCTTTAATCCACCAAAACACGCTAGCATTGATTTCGTTGACCACCAAGCGAAGATCTACCGTGCACCCAATTTTCAACGGAAAGGCTGAACGATCTTGATTGAAGAACACTCTTAATTCCATGTGAAATTTCTGCAGCAATGATGAATTCGAACAAACTTTAGTAGATTGATTTTTTCTCAAAGATAGTCTGAGCTCTAAAAGCTACGATTACAAGGCTTATATAGCTCCTTGGTACATCCATAAGGTCCTCAAACTGAATACAACTTAACCCTATATTATTGTAGACTCGAACTCACACAAAAAGGAAACTAGATTTTGTAGCCATCACATTGTTTCGGTTATAATGGATTATTCGTGATGTATTTGAAGATTACGCCTTATCCATTGCGTAGGTCTTGAAATAAGCTTTCCAACGAGTACAAGAACACCTGAATCGGACTCTGTTTGTGAAAGCTATGGCCTTTTTAGTGTGTGTTGGGCTGTCCTGATCCGAATCCGAATTAAATCTGAGTTGAATCCGGTAACTATCCAAAAAAATATCTGATAACTATCCGAAAAATATCCGGATAATTCCATATCCGTTGGATAATGTTTGTTCTGAATCCGTTTCCGTATCCAGCAAAATATATCCGAATCCGTTTTCGTATCTGGTAAAACCTCCGGATATCCAAAAATTTGCTCCAAATTCTATCCGAATTAAAACAGACAGACGGACGGTCGAAAAATATCCGCTCCGTTTGCACCTCTAACTGTAGTTTCTGTACTAAAGAAAGGAACCACTACCCGAATCGATCAGACAAAGGAAAAGACAAGGACAAATGGACCAATCACTAGAAGAAACTGCGATGCCTCACTTCGTCAACGGTGATTGGGCATCTTCTTTCCTAACGCGCTCATCCCAAAGAGAAACTTAGCAAGCACACTTCCTAACAAAACAAATTGGCAGCTCTTCTTCTGAGGAGAACCGCAGAGCATCTGACACTGTACATTAAGGCCTACTGTACTGTTCGTGAGCCATGCTTATTTGCTAGCTTGATTTCATTGTTTGGATCTTTTTACTCATATATGTATATAGTCGTATCTGTTAACCTGATCCTTTAGTTACTGAACGTCTCATCTTCTCGTGTTTTGTACTCAATCTTTTAAGTTCATATTAATCTTGTGTTGTATTCACATTAATCTTGTGTTCACATTAGTCATAAGTTCCTATTAACCATATTAGGCTATATATATGTGTAACCTTTTGTGACTTAAATTAATGAATTATATAGCATGATTGCCCTAAATATTCCATGCTCTCATGGTGTTAGAGCGGTGCCGCTCCTGAGCTGCTGCCTCCATAGCTTCTGCCGCATCGCCCCTGGGAGATGATCTCATCTCCATGATCTCTACCGGGGTTTACACAACCCATAGTTTAAGTCGTATCGCCAATCATCTGATCGGCTACTAATTAGAGTTTTCTCTGGTCATTTTCAGATTAGGTTTTCTCTACTTTTTCTTATTATAAATCGGTTTGTGTCGTCCTACCAACCCATCGATGTTCCTTGGTTCTAGACTTCACCACCTTGGCTTTGACCTCTCTGGCGCCCCCTCTCATCCGATGACGTCATGGCATGACGCAGCGCGCTTGTCGATATGGCCCTCCCTCTGTGGCCTTCCGAGCGCTACGTCTACTGTCGTCACACCAGATCATCGTCGTCGGCCCGTCGTCCGTGAGCATGAGCCGTCACACTACTGGAAGTGTGTCGCCCTCGGTCATGTGTCATACCTGGGCTGGGCTAGGCTAAGTTTGGTCCGGCCCGACCCATATCATGCCCTATTTAAAGGGGGAGGAAGCAAAATTGGCTTTTGCTTCTCCCCCGTGCTCTTGTTGCTTCTCCCCCCAAGCTAACCCTACGGCGCCACGCACCCCGCCGTCGCCCACCTCCTAGCACCGCCACTCGTCACCCTCTGACGACCGCCCACCTCCGTCCCGTTTCCTCCCCTGCACTACAACAGAAAAGTCTTGTAGAGACATCCTATTTATAGGTTAAAAACGTTTAAGTCATCCCTAGAAGGTTGTTGAGTTGTTTTTATAAAGCGTCCTAGGAGCGTCTCCCCATGGACCGTGTCAAAGACCGTAGAGACATATTGATAAGCATATGTATAATATTTGAAATATTCTATAGAGACGGTAAATTGCATGCCTATGCTTGTAGGGACATTTTGATAGATGCGCTTACACATCGTCTCATTACTGTAGAGTCGTTTTGTTGTGTGCTAAGAAAAATAAAGACATCTTTTATTTGTTCTTTTTTGTTATGTAAAAATAACATTTTTGCACATCGTTGTGATTCATATGCAAAATCACATTATCACTATCACAAACCACACAACAATAGAGCAATACACTGAACTATAGAAAAAGTAAATATATTATTTAATAGCAAGTGGAGTTTACAACCGAATCGTACATGAATATAAACAACTACAAACACACAAGAAAAAAACAAATTTCCCATTTTCCCCTAAAATTGTTGGTATCTATAAGATTTCTACATGCAAATACTAGTTTATCAGCTTTCTCATCTTCACTGCATATGTAGATTTTCTTTGCATTCTTTTATTATCCTGCAAAAAAATCATTGAAGGTAGTTCCATCAATAGATATATCATTGAAATCAGCTAGATGGTTAGGGGACAATACAATTCCATGAATAGTAAGACAAACAATCATGTCTTTGTGAATTGCTCCATACCAAAAAAGCAGTTGTACATATACTGGTCAGATAATCACACAAACCACACATTTATGAAATGCGTTAGTCTAATTATCACACCTGCAAGTAAATGATCATAGGGGAAAAATTAAAAAACTAAGAAAATACCATTTTAAAATAATAAGAGTATGGCTACTATGAACACCATGCTTAGTGCTTTAAAGACACACAAAGAAGTGTGCTAAGTGCTAACCAAAGCATATGGTATAGCACAATCAAGGATGAAATCCCCCAAAATCCATAACCAAATAGAACAAATAGTTCTGAGGTTCTAGATTTATAGTTATCAGTTTCGAAAACTATTTCCACCATTATAATGAGAGGAATGCTCTTTAATTCTACTGATTTTTCCTATTTTTATAGGGGATCAAGATATTTTAGTGGCCTCCTTAGTTTCTTCATTAGAAGGCTGGTGTGTGAACTTCCATCCTCAGAAGTACAATCTAGTAGAATCATTTCTTTCATTTTCTACATCTACATAGTTACTCCAACCAAGAATGTTAAAAATTTCTTTTAGACCACACTGATAATTAAGAACTGTAAAAAACATGCTATAAATTATTTAACATACAACACAGGTTGCAATTGATGATAGTACAAAGTATGAATATGTCCTTACCTGACCTAGCTTGATATAAGTTGCATCCATGCGCAAGCCTTGTAAGGTAAATAGGAGAAAGCAAACCAAGCAGGATCTGAGCTGGAATTCCGACTGATGTGTTGTGCTTTCTTGAACATGGCAAGCCATAGACATACATGGTCAAAGATCAATAAGAAAACTCTTACCCGAACAAGAATTTCATGAATTCTTTAATTAGTACTTAAAATGCACTATATTGAACAAGAATTTCAACAGCAATAGGGATAACACTGTGATTACAATAAACTAACAAGGGTCGTAATAGATCCATGTATATACTACTTTGTTAGTGATGTATATAAAGTCTCCCTTCCTAGCTAATTACCTATGCTGCACGCTCACACGAAAATCACCTAAGAAATAATTACAGCCGCGCAGATCAATCAGTCAATTACCTTGAAGGCGAGTAGAGAAGTTCTGGGCTGGGAGGAGTAGCGCACGAAAACCCTTACCCTGACCTGAACCTATCATCTCTTCTCCCGTCCGGCCCTAATCCCGTGCGCCTGCAGAGTGCATCCCCACTGGCCGGCACCTGCAACAACCCCCGATTAGTCCACTGACTTTGTTAGTTACGCAATCAAACAAAAACGCAAGCTCTCTCTAGTCCCAACCAAATCCTGAGAACTGAAGATGAATGGTTGTCTACTTGCGAAAGGGGGAGAGGTGGTGGTGGACGAGGAGGACAGGGGAGAGTGCCGTCGCGCCTCTCGCGGAGGCCATCACCGGCGAGTGGGACGACCGAACAGATGACGCGGTGGAGAGCAGGGCGGTGTTGGCAAGCGGGACAACTAGATGATTGGCATGGCGGTGGAGAGGAGGGCAGCACCGGCGAGCGGGAAGACTGGATGTGCGGCACAGGTAAGCAGGAAGACCAAATGGGCGGTGCCGGCGAGCGGGAACACCCGATGGGCGGTGGTGCCGGCGATTGGGACTGGGAGGAGTTGAGAGGAGAGGTGGTTCAGCGACGCTCGCTCTGGATCGCTTGGGCCTATAGGGTAGGGGTAGAACTGGATCTGGAGCGATGGCAGTTGGGGGAGGTGTAGGGTTGGATCGAGGGTTTTTATGATAAGGCATGGGTGGAGGATGCAGAGGTTTTTAACAAATTAAATAAATTATTTTTATTTTTTTAGATGTTTCTAGAGTTTAATTAAAATTCTAATTTCGTGACTACTTCTAAAACGTCTCAAGAAACGTTTTTGTATGCTATATGGTTCTCAATGTAAAGACACTAAAAAAGCATCTAAAGAAAAACATCTTTACCAGACTATTTTGTTGTAGTGCTGCTACGGTTGCCGTGCGTTACCACAGAGCCGCCACGCCTCCCCTGCCAGTCGCTGCACACCACCCCCAACTTGTGCGTGCCGCCGCTCCCCAACGCTGCAACCCTCATGCGTGCCTCAGCTCCCTCCACCTAGCCACTCGCCGTTGCTCCCCCGCTCCGCTCGGTCACCTGTCGCGCAAGGGGACAAGGGGGAGAGCTAGGGGGTTAGTCATGAGAGAGGAAGGGAAGGAGAGGGGCGCCTGTGTGGGGGAAGAGGAGCAGGGAGAAGTCGGTGGCATGAGGAGAGAGGAAGGGGGAAGGGAGGAGCCAGCGATGTGGGAAGAGAAGAAAAGAGAAGGGGAAGGAAAAAGAAAGAGGGAAGGAAAAGGAAGAGAGATGGGTTGGGCGTGAAACAAAAGGAAGAGCAGAGAAAAAAGGAAGAAAAGGAAAAAGAAGAGAAAAAGGGAAGAGGGAAAAAAGAGGAAAAGCCTGATTCAACGTCAGATCCGTCAAATCCAGCCAGAGAACAACAGATCATACCCTGATCCAGTCGTCGGGGTTAGGGTAACAGTTCAAAACCCTCTTCCGTTTATTATTGATTCTCACATAAATTAATAAATTGATTAAACACCGGGACAGCAAGAAGGTGTCCAGTGATAGGATTTGGCTATAGTGGGTTATGCGTAAGAGCGACGTTATTTACTCGTATGTGTATGTATTGTGTTAGCAATAAATTGAAATAGTTAATGCTTGTTCAAGTAACGGTTCGAGTTTGGTGCCGTTCACGCACCGTCCGCTAGGTTAACATGCAAGTATATGGTACAACAATAAATTATGGTGGATGCTTACTATTTGTATTTCCATACCATGATCTAAAGTATTTAAGAGATAATGTATATGATTATGTGCTAATCATATCTTCAAGAGTACTGTTTATGATTATTCAATGCATGCTGTCATTCCGGATCACCCTAAAAAACAACAAAGTAAGGGTGAGTCCGAAGACTCAGCAAGCCCATGACAAAGCAATACATCAATCCATATCATAAATCAGAACCACCTCGTGGATCAGAAATCAGTAAATCACCTCTATAAACTATAAAGCCAAACGACTGTAAACTGTAAATCAAGTCTACTATGAACTGTGAAGCCAATCTACTGTAAACTATAAACCACATTTATTGTGAATCAGAAACTAATCTCATCAGAAATCGTGAATCACATCTATCAGAAAGCCAATCCTATCAGAATCGTGAATTGTAAGTCAAACTACTTTAAACTGTAAGTCTTATCTCATCAGAATCAGAAACCCATTTATCTTGGAATCAGTAAATTGAAAGTCGAACATCTCAGAATCGTATCACTATTCAGATCACTCTTTATGCAAAGGCAATAAAATGCAATGCAACTATAATCAGAAATCAAATCTCAGAATCAGATATCGTCAGATCTCTGTTCATGCAATGCAATGATATGCAATGCACCTATAACTGTAGCTTATACCGGTAGAGCGGAGGGCACACCCGTCGATGTCACCCTCTCCCTCCATCCTGTGATTGTAATTCCATGCCTACCTCTGTAGGACTTATTCAAGAGCACTCCGGACTAGTCATAAGACTTTCTCACCGATCTGGCTTATGCACTTTGTATGATGCAATGCTCTTCAATTGATGTTTACTCCTAAACAGTACTCCTCAGCATGATTAGCACATAATCATATATCTCATCTCTTAAATGCCATAAATCATGGTATGGACATGAATAGCAATCATTTAACAAATTTCACTGTTTTACCATGCACATGCCTGTTAACCTAGCGGGCGGTGCGCGGACGGCACCAGACTTAAACCGCTACCTGAACAAGCATTACCCATTTTAATTTATTTGCTAATGCAATACATATACATGCAAGCAAATAACATCGCTACTATGCATAAATCCAATATCGCCGACCTCGCTCTCACCGGACACCAACCCGCTGCCCTGGTTTTAATCGGCATACTAATTTATGCGAAAATCAGTAAATAATTGAAAAGGGTTTCGAACCGTTACCCTAACCCCGACGACAGGATCAGGGCACGGTCTGTCGCTTTCCAGCCGGATCTGAGAGATCTGGCGCTGGATCAGGCTTCCCCCTTTTTTCCCTCTCTTCCTTTCTTTCCCTCCCTTTCCTTTTCTTTCCTTTTCTTTCTCTTTTTCTTTTCTTCTTTCATCTTTCTTCTTTTCTTCCACCCGGTCACTGGCTTCTTTTTCTCACGCCGTCGGTCTCCCCCTTCTCTCTCACACCCGGCGCTCCTCCTTCCTCCCCTGTCAGCGGCTCCTCCCCCTTCTCTCTTTCCTCACGCCGGCCAGCCCCACTCTCCCTCCCTCTTGAAACCGGGTGTAGAGGAGCGGCGGCTATAGCTGCTAGCAGCGCGGCTGCAAGAGCACAGCAGCGGCAGTTGAAAGGGGAAGTGGAGGCAGCGAGGTGCGGCCAGGCAGCGCGTGCAAGCGGCAGCGCAAGCACGCGGAAACAACAAGAGCAGTAGTGCTCTAGAGAATTCAGGGGAGGGGAAAGTAAACTCATTTTTTGCTTCTCCCGGTCTCCCCCTCTATATATAGGGTGTATTCTAGGCTACGCTTGGTCGGATCTGGGTGGAACTGGCCCAGGTGTCACAGGTAAGCTGCGACGTGATGCAACAAGTGAGCGTAGGCCTTTCGTTGCCGTTCGGACGAGAAGACTAGGAAAGAACCTCCTATGATGACGCTGATTACATGGCGTGATCCACCTTCCGGAGCCTATATACACAGTGCGGTGGGGGCGGATTGTATCAGCTAGCCACTCGGAAGCTGCTTACATGGGCCACCATCGGCGTCCTTCCCTCGAGGGTTCTGTCCCTGACGACGTTTTTGCGAAGGGTCGCAATGGTGGTGCAGTGCCGCGTGAGGTGGTCGCCTCGGCCATGTACTTCACACCACAGCCCATGCTGTTGCGGTTCTTCTCGGGTGCATTCTCCGTCGTCGTGGGTACAACCCCTTCCCCGGCCACGACTTCTCCATCCACAGCCACGGTTAACCGAAGCATTGCTAGTGTCTCCACCCCCGTCGATGTCAAGGACTATTTAAGCCATTGGCCCTTGCGTTGCTTGTGGCTGGGGCCCTTCTTCGATGAGTCCGACACTTGCTTCAGCTCAGAGATGTCGCCTCGGCGCCGCTGCTCATTTTCCTCAGCTCTTGCGTACTCTTCTATTTTGTCGAAGAGCTTGGCAACTGTCTTGATGGGCTTGCGCGTTGAACTCAACCAGCGGACCTGGGCGAAGGACCAGCGGACCTGGGCGAAAGCCTCGGATTACTGTGTTGATGATGGTCGTTTCGTTCACATCCTTGACTTGTCAGCGAACTTTAGCGAAGCACTTGAAGTACTCTTGCAGTTTTTACAAGGGCTTCTGTTTAACCACAAAGAGTTGGGATGCATGTACATGCGGTCGCGAATCTGCGCCCACACACAGATGGAGTTCGGTGCAATGGTGAAGAACCATGAGACCGCTATCCCTTGGAGGGCAAGTGGTAGTCCCTTCGTCTTGGAGACATCCAACCCCCCTGGCTCGCTTCGATGGCCGTTTCATACACGTGGACGAACTCACAGAGGTTCGTATCACCCTTGTATGGGTCGATGGTAGGAAACTTGAAATCTTCCGAACACGCGGACTGCTGCAGGCCGACGGAGAGTGGAGACACCGCATCTATGCGCTGGAGCATCGTGCGGGTGGCGGCAGGGGCCTCGCGGGTGTTCACTTGCTCAGCCGCCACCTTCGCTGCCGTCGTCGTGGGCGCTTGCTAGCTCCGAGCCTCTTGCATCTCTCGCATGACCTCCTGAAGGTCTGCCAGCTTGTGAAGGAGCGTGCCGAGGGCGGGAGACTCCGCATCCCTGTGCCGAATTGTCACAGGGGCAAGAGTAGGGGTTTTGCGGCTGTTTGCTCGCGCAGCTGCCACCTCCGCCACCGTTGCCGTGGCGATTTCTTGACTCCGAATCTCTTGCACCTCCTGCATGGCTCCCCAATGGTTTGCCAACTCGAGCTGTAGTGTTTCGAGGGCTACCACGAGAGTACCCTCCGCTGTCGACACCGCGGGGTCTGCTAGCTCAAAGGCACGTGTTGCAAGGTCGTTGGCGATGGTAAATTGGGCTCTAGTGTCGATGACGGGGTTGGTGTGACCGTCGAGATCAACGAATGCGTCAATGTGCGCATCGTCGCCAACGGTCGGGCCAATACGAGCGCCGTGGTCGCCGAAAGTGTGGGGGCAATTGTCGAGGATGGCCATTGTGCCAGCACGGGCGTCGCTGCTGATGGTCACATTGGTACAGGTGTCGGGGTCGGGCACCATGCTAGCGCGGTCGCTAGAATCGTGGCCGACGATTGCTTCAACATCATTGTCCGAGCCGATTCCCTCCTCCGGCGTTGATCATTGGCGGCCTATTCCCCCCTCCGGCGTTGATCATTGGTGGCCTACAGTGGGTGAGTGTCGCTGCCACGAGGGGAGTGAACCCTCGATCGTCAGCCCATGCGCACTGGCCACACCCCCGGCCGCTAGTGCCAATGAACTTCTCTTTTGCTTGGTTGCTGCCGTCGCTTTCTTGGGTGCCATTGCTTCTTTAATCTCGCAGCTTGCTCGTCTCTCCCCACGGACGACGTCAACTGTTGTGGCTACAAGCCAAACAATAGGTATGTGACTGTCAGAGTGTGTGGGAGAATGATCTATCTGCCCCTCCCTTGTTACCCCAAGGGAGTATATATATATATATATAAGGCCTTATTACAATAATATCTTTACCATCATGTATTACCCTTACCGAATGGTTACAGCCTTATAGGTGGGGGCCATCCACACAACAATATGCAAATGTGAAATGTTGAGTATATTGCAATAACAGCCCAAAGGGCAATATATAATATAAGGACTCACTAAACCCAACGCTACAATGATAATAGGAAAAGACACATATACCCTTAACAAGTATTACTTCAGAAACACTAGCATGTTCAGGGAAACTACAATCCAGTTATCTATGTCATCTTGGCTATAAGAGAACCACTCAAAACTGCTGAATGTTTGATAGCAAGCACAACAGAATCTATACATTCTGAGATGCAATGATAGTATTCTTAGTTTTGGTACAAATACTTAAATCGTTTTGATATAAATCAAGTTAAAGCAGTGTGAAGTTAATTGTAAATTCATCTACGCATCTACAAGCAATCAAGCATCAAACTTACTTGAGGGTGCTTTGAACGTAGAATAGTTGTTGTCGGTAGAATTCTATTCTGGTATTGTCAATTAAGGCTTCATGAAGCGGTAAATTTTCATTGTTAATTTCATCAACACTTGCATTACGAGTGTTTCTTTGGTAAGCAGTGGAACACGTCGTCATACTTTGCAGTTAGGCTGTTGTACCATGTTCTGTTATGTAGATAGTGGTGTTATTGTATGTCTTCTTGGTGTATAGCAAGAGTTCTTCTATTCCTTTTGGATAGATGTAGAGCCAAGAGGAACCAGCCTGCATACAAATGTATATCAGTGTGTTCCTTTTTCGCATGCTTTTGGAATCTCTTTCTATGCGAAATTAACTATAAAATGGGTCCTTTATTATCCACCCCGCTTACAACTATCAAACATGAAGCAAGATGATCTCTCTGTGAGCAAGTCATACCTTTGGACCAATATCTGTTCCATTTCTTTCCACTGTTGTTGCATTTAGAGAAAGCTATTAGCTCACCCAAGTTATTCGAATGTAGAACATGAATGAGATAGCTTACATTGATTGCCTCTCTGATTAGTCAGTGAATCAGTATTGTAGCTTTTGTTACTATTGCTATTGTGTTTAGTATTCTGAGCATGTCTTGCTGTATAGTAATTGAGGCCAATGAAGTCAAATGATCCATTTGCAGCTTTCGCCTGCTCTTTTGTGAATCTTGGTAATCTGTTGCCAACCAGTGTTCTCATGCTGAGCGGATAGTCTCCCTTGGTTAAAGGATCCATGAACCTGTTCAATTTGTTACTGAGCTATATGTAATATGTCTAAAAAAGTTTACAAGAATTTTTCCAATAGACGTGGCCTGAAACTTCAAGGATGAACCTGAAGTCTATCTCGTATTGGATTTAATGAAAACTCACCATCCATACATGAAGTCCAATGCAAAATTGGTTGCATCTTTGTCTTCCTTGGAATTTGAGTAGGGGATTATCCAATTGCTAACTATAGTAATACGTACATTCCTTTTTGGCACCACCTGCATGATTAATGGTTATCACTGTCAAGTGTCAACAATAAACTGGCCACATAAATGGAAATGATTAAATGTATATCATATTCTAGTATTTTTAGTAGTAAAAACTATATAAACATCCCTTAGATAGCATGTCTAGATACCTTCATTATTCCATTGTCTCGTCTCTATTCTGAGATACCTTTTTTGTGCCAGTTCTGTTGTCAATCTTTAACTAGAAGATCTGTGGCAGTGCTATAGATATTGTCCATTTTAGGCAGCCAAAACTGTCATTTCTTGTTTCTAGGAGTAGATTGTGTAGGCTGAATATCTGTGGTGTCTTGGTTCTTCTCTGAGAAACATCATCCATGCAAGTCTGTTATCTTCAATGGCCATAAGCTAGAAGATTTGTGGCAATACTATAGATACCGTTTACATGCTAGAATGCATTTTATTCTATTGATCATAGTTCTTCAGCTGTGTTTTGTTACTGAAAATAATCACAATCAAGAAAACTAAGTCATACCTGGTATTTGTCTCTGTACATCTGTACTGCTGCATGAGCCAGAAGTTCATTGTGAGCTACAATATAAGGTTCCCTTCCTGAGTCTCCCATGCCACAACCTGACTTTTCCCAAGAGGAGCATCTGCCAGGTGTTAATACACTGCTGGCATAGCCACCAATACTGAAACTCCAAGGCTAGTTGAATATTATCCAGTATTTTACCCTGTAACCAAACTCCCTAAAGCAGAAGTTCGCGTAGTTATGGAAATCTTCCCTGATAATGTTGGCCCAACTTGTTAAGGTCCGGTTCTTTGTTTTCTTTTAATTTCAACTTGGTTCTTATCAAGGTTCGAAAAACCGGAACCGGGCCAAATCCCAGCCGTCGGCCGGTACCAGGAACCGGCCGGTTACTGGCCGGTTACCGGAAAACCCGGTTAAAAACCGGTTAAATTTTGGCAAATGAAAATTTTGAAGAGAGCGGGAGGGGACCGGTAACCGGTAGGAAACCGGAAAAACCGGAGCGAGAGAGCACTGATTTGAGCATGCACACGTGATTTCCGGTTTTTAATGCGCATACATGCATGCGGAAGTTTAAGAGGTATGCATGCGAAAAGTTAATGCGTATGCATGCATACAGAAGATTAAGAGGCATGAAGGTTAATGCGCATGCACACAGATTTCAGGTTTTCAATGCGCATGCATGCATGCGGAAGATTAAGAGGCATGCATGCGGAAGGTTAATACACATGCATGCATGCAGAAAATTAAGAGGCATGAAGGTTAATGCGCATGCACACGGATTTCAGGTTTTTAATGCCATTGCATGCATACGGAAGATTAAGAGGCATGCATGCGGAAGGTTAATGCGCATGCATGCGGAAAGTTAAGAGGCATGAAGGTTAATGCGCATGCACACGGATTTCAGGTTTTTAATGCGCATGCACACGGATTTCAGGTTTAATGCGCATGCACACGGGATTTTTTGAAATTTGCATCTCGGCCGGTATTTTCCCTCCCGGTCGGCGCCGGTAAAACCGATTACCGGCGGTAACCGGCCGGTTACCGCCGGTATTTCGAACCTTGGTTCTTATTATTGATCAGAGTAGCGAGTTTGGGGTCCATGTAGGACAAATCATGAGCTGATAGGTCATGTTTACTTACACAATAAGATGGCTTAAGAAGCCAACCATACTGCTGTTGTAATACTTGTGGGGAGTCCCAGTGAAAAAGGGTCACGAATGGTTCAACACCAGCATTGTTGGTTAGAAATTAAGATGCATCACGTAAATATATAGTAACATCAGAAATCATCTTTAGTCTTGACATTACGAGCATATGTAAGTATGTAACTTTTACCTTCTGAAATGAGCTTGTTGATGAGATTGTTGTAGTATTTGATTCCTTCCAAGTTGACCCCTCCACTCAGTTTTCCATCTGTATCCATGATGTCATTGCAGCAGCTAGTGGCTTGGGATCAATCTCTTTTTTTCTATAATCTAGACTGGTTCACAGTTACAAGTGTGTTAGTGTTTTAGTTCAGATAATGGAAAGATTGTTAGTTTCACCATAGCTGTAGTGGCAAGTAGTTGGCTGGGATATGTTTAAAGGTAATGGATTAGGTCAGATGCTCAATTAGTTTTTTGAACTTGCTTTTGTCCTTTTCTGTGCTTTGTTGGAAGGTCCAAATGAAGATTGCTGGTACTTAAGAGCTATGACCTTAAGACTAATCAATTACTTTTGGTTACTTACAGATCAATTGACCAGATGGCCTAAGTGCTTTTCTAGGTCCTAATGAAATGGGCTTTTGCATGATCATACTTATTTTCATGGTCAAAAGACTATAAATATTATAAAATGTCAAGTGCAGGGGCCTTGTATGCTATATAGCTGTTTGCTTCACTGAAATTAAGCATATTGTACATGCTATGGCAAGAAAGCACTTAACTAGGTATTCTTTATGGAAGTGGACTGATCTTGCTATCAAGTGGTATTATTTTATGCTAGCAGTAGATCACTGGATTGTCTGTGCTTGTTTGTTTGGAACTTGGGAAGTGCTTTCTTTTTGCTCTAGCTTCAATTTTTTTTCAAGTGATTATGTTTCTCAATTTTATGTTGGCTTGTAGTTCAGCTGTTCATCGCTCTCTCTCCAAGAAATCTTTAAAGAAGGGATTAGCAAGCTCTTCATTCTATGGGCCAAAAACCTGTGAAGGCTACCACTAGAGGGCAACCTGTGAGGGTTTTTGCAAATTATCAGGCATTGTTATAAAAACGAACTGTCTCTAGCTATACAGATAACCAAATGATAACTAAATTATCTTCTTTTGTCAAGGGCCATGCCCAAGTTTGTGGAGTACTTCATGCCTCGTAGTTAATGCCTCGACAAGTTGACCAAGTAGGCATCGACGAATCGACCACCTTGCATTCGAGTGCATATCTCCCCCACCTCGAAGCCCGACACTCAGTGAGTCAAGAACTCCTTGCGAGGTCATACCTAAGGCAAGTTGAGTATCCGACACTTCTGTCCACACCCACTTGCACCCTTGGTGACCCCTCCGAGAGTCAGTTAGTAGGCGCTTCAGTACATGTCTCCTCGTCTCGTAGGCAACTCTTCAGTCCCTAGTACTTTGCGCTCCAGCGCGCTCCTAGTCGTCGGGTTAGTTTGCCTAGCAAGGGGCAATACTCCACAATGGCTTCACCTAAGTGTGATATGACTGGGCATGCACGGTATTCCCTCGGCCAAACTCAGTTGGACCTATTAGTATCTCCTCGGTTAGGTGCGACCGTTAGGTTATTCACTTTACATCGACAGTGCCAGCACGTCACCTCAGCTCGGTGTGATTAGCCTCGAGGGCCATCCCTCGACAAAGCGTAGCTTCGGGTCGGGCACTCCTTGCTTCATGGGCCATGCCTCCATGAGCCAAGCGTGTGGCACGCTTCCAAGCTTCTAGCGTTGTGCCTCGACAGGCCGAGCAGACAACAGCTTAGCGTGTATCCGCTCACCTTGAAGGTCGCACCTCGTTAGGCTAGTCTTCTGTACGCTCACCAACCTTGAACATCTCAGCAAGTGTGATTAGCCTCGGGGGCCATCTCTCAACAGAGCGTAGCTTCGTGTCAGGCACACACCTTTCTTCATGGGCCACGTCTCCGTGAGCTGAGAACGTGGCACGCTTCCAAACTTCTAGCAACATGCCTCGACAGGTCGGGTAGACAATAGCTTAGCACGTATCCCATCACCTTGAAGGTCGGATTTCATCAGGCTAGTCTTGGGTATGCAAACAAACCTTGAACATCTCGGTATGTTGGCATGCATCGACCGATCACACCTCGAGATGTCGTCCAACTCAGCATTGCCAGTCGAGCTCAAAATAGTTGTGCATATGCCCCAGTCGGCTTCATGCGCCTTGAACATCGCACCTCAGGCTAGCGGCATACCCACGGCCATCCCAACGAGTTCACACAACGACCCGTTTACCCAAAAACTCCGCGTGTCTTGAACCGACAAGTTAGGCGCTTATTTCTGGTATGTTCACATGGGGTCAAACTTTCGCACCGCTGGATTCTGTTGTCCTTCTGTGGCTATGCCCAAGCAAGTCAAGCTTGGAACTCCCGTGCATACCTTCGCCTGATTGCCTCTCAATGCCATAGGTCAAGAACTGACTTCACGAGGCATTTCTTTGGGCTAAATCCTAACCCAGCACATCCACATAACTTTAGCATCTGCGCGGTCGACGTTTGACTCCATAACTATTCAAGACCACATGTCATATGTGATAGTGAACTCCCCAATACAACCCAAAACCGGCCAAGCAGATCAACGGCCCTTCGGCGAACATACGCGGAACATAACTCAGAGGCGCAGGCATGACCCATCACCTGAAGTTCGCGCGAGGATTAAGGTATTTTAACATGTTGTCGGAATGCATTACAGGCTACCAGTGGAATTGTTGACCTGAGGCAGCGTTGACCTGAGGCAGCATGCCGATTTGCAAGTCGGTGCGCCGGCTTGGACGAGCGGTTGATGGCCATTGGCCTGAAGGGGTCCGAGGCCAACCTGCATATATGCAATACCTGTACTTGCATATATATTAGCCCATTGGCCTCAAGATGAATATAAGCACTATTCATAACATGTTATCAGATCCCACCTACGGTTTCCTGTCAAGCCGCCACTGGTTCATCTTCTAGCTGCCGCCTGGCTTTGCCAACTCCACCGCGCTTCCCATTCTCTAGCCGATCGCCGTCGGGGAGCCGTCGCCGTCACTACAAGGTACCGAGAACTTTTGGATACGGTTTCCATAAGAAATGGAAACCGTTTTGCGTATAAATAGATTAACACATCTACTAGAGTCCATCCTCTAGAAAAGGATGAGTGTTGTGTGAGTTGGCAAGAAAAGGATGAACTATTCTTTCGCTCCTAAAGTCTTCCGCTCGAAAGTCTTCTCCCATATCTCTAGAGATCTAACCCTACCTCGAAGTCTTCCAACACCAAAGACCAAAGGATCATTGCAACTTGCCTAGAATACTAAGAGTGTGGTAGAGAATGGTTGTATACAGTAATCCTTCTGAAAAGCCCAAAAGAAACTCTGTTACAACACGTACTTAATGTTGGAGATTCTAAGGTACGGTACAGATATTTCTTTTCTCTGTTATGTTAGAGGAAGCAGTTCATCTGCTCTCAGTCGATTCTAATTTAAATTTTGCTATTTGGTTTCTACAGAAATAATCCTTAGATGTAACATCTCAATACAACTAACAAAAAGCATATGCCTCAGCAACCAACAAATAGGAATACAAACAATATGCCTCCGCTTTTCAGTACAAACACAAAACAAAAGGCTACAATACCCTGCTGATCATATGCCTCAACATTCAACAAACAACAGAAATACGAAGTCTCAAACTTTGGAGTAAGTAAATAAATCAAAGGAGAGAATATCCTCAAGGTCAGCTCAGAGAGCGGAGAGTGAGAAGAGACAAGAGAACAGACATGAAACCAGAGTAAGTAATGGCTATGGTAGAATAGGAGAAGTTTAGGAAAAGAAATAAATAAAGAACAGTAGTGTCCACCCAATTTGTTGTCATCTCTTTAAGCGTTCATTTCACTGAGAAAGGGCCCAACTGGTCAGTGACACAAGTGCTTAAGAGATGAGAGAAAACTAGATGGAGGGTAATGCTGTTTTCTGTCTTTCTTTTCCTTCATCTCTCTTATTGTTAGAACATACATTGTGTCTACAAGGAAGATTATCAACAAAACAATTGAGTGAAGGTTAAGAATGAGGATGAAGATGAAAGGAGTTCTACTCCCAAACAACATGTTGGCATTGGACAAGGATGTTTTGGAATCTCAAGCACCAAATGAGAAGGAGGAACCTACTGACATAGCTAGGCACACTTTACGCATATTGTTTCTAAAAGATACCTACACTAATCAGAGTTCCAAGTACCAAAAAGAGGCGGAATAAAATCTAACAGTGCAATTAGCAACAATAATCATGTCATCAAGTTCCAAAAAAAGGTGGCATGTTATACAAACTGTGCAATTATAAACAACAATCATGTCACACCATTCATAGTAAATAAGCAATTTTTTAGCAAAGAAGAAAAATGTACCATTTCATATATACGGTGGCACCAACTTGCAAACTAATAACAAGGAGCTCCTCCATGTTCATTCTAAGGTGTGCTAATCCAGCATACAGGAAGCTCCATCCATGTCCGTGCTCATAAATGTTAATATATAAATTGCAAGAATTGTGTGATTAGCAAGCTATAATATTTGCAAAAAAAAGACACGATTACCAATTTCATTCCCCTAAAAACACCAATTTGATGCAAAAAAAAAAGAGATAGGAAGAATGGTATGAACCAAATACAGGCATCTGTAAGTCAAGAAGTTCCGCTTAATGATTATAAGAAGCTGATAAGAAAGGAAAGTCAATGAACCTAAGCATGAAATCAAAGAGCATCTAAGCAGACAACAAAATACAGAGGAAAACAACACTTCTTTTGTTTTTTAGCTATTTGCACATCTGTACCAGCAATAAAATGTGCAAACTGTAAAATAACTAACTGATCAGAAACAAGCAGAGTAGTATAGATTGGTTGACTTTGAACATATAAAAGAACATATTTTCTAATGGATCATGACGTACAAAGATGGAAGATTAAGTCTGCGTGAAGTTTTCAGCTCAAAAATAAAAAGCACTTCATGACCAACTAGGCTCTGTTGTGATTGTGATTTTGTTAACACACCCCAACCCACCAACCTAAGTTACCTATCTGAAATTTCTATGCACAAAACTGCACACACAAGTGAAATGAAGAAGTAGTTGTGCACAATTTTTTCCTAATGCCGGGCACCGATATGTTATTTAACAGCAAAAATTAAATAATTTTTGATGCATTAAATAAAAAAGATGTAAGAGTTATTACCAAAATAGCAAAGTTGAATTTACAATCTCCCAATTTTCATTACCCAAAGTTGTGTATATGTTCATCCCTTAAGATAAGTGTTGTGGTTACAGACCAAACAGAGAGAATGTATGGTAGTGGAGAGTTAGGTGAGCAATGCCGTCTCGGGTTCTCCCCAGGGCTTGCATTACGTATATATATCTCGTAGGGAGTGTTTTTACAATCGTACCCTTACATCCGAATATTCTTCCAAGGCCAACTATGTCATTGTACATATTTACCTCGGGTTTATAACTTCCTAACAGGCTAGCTGGGTTTAGGTGGGGGCCACCCCTACAACAGGAGTCTCTCATGGTGAAGGGCTTCACAGGCCGAAACCATGTTGCCGAGCCCTTTGGCCCCCTCCGTCCCTACGGCCTCTGATCTTGTGTGACGTTGGGCGGAGATGATTTTGCGCGTGTGGTTCGTCGTGGCTCCGCGAACTCAGAGCCGGAGGGCCATAGGCGGAGTCGCAGTTGCCCTACGGAGGCGGAGACCTCGTCGATGCATGCGAGGCGCGCAGGTGAAGCAAGTTGGGACGTCGCACGTGCGTGAGCGACCGCGTCGGTCGGACTTCCGCCGGTTGCGCTTCTCCATGTGTGCGCGACCGCATCGCATCCACTGGTGGCAGTTGGGTTTCCCCATGTGGGAGACAGCTATATATATACCAGGAGGGCTATAGTGCCATTCCAGGCGTGACTGAGATGATCTTGATCTCGTAAATATGCTTTCTTCAGTTCATGAACATGCAGAAGAGTATCGCCATGTTGATGAACTGAAGGAGGTCTATTTTTGAGCGCAATATATGGCGACCACCGGCCGCAGCGCACCCGCGGGGGAAGTAGGCCGTTGTGCCTCGACCGGTGGGGCTCTGCTTCGTGCCGAGTACGCGGCGTCAGGTTGGCCGCTGAGGTAGCGCCCGAGGTTGGAGCCATCCCTCACAGCATCCCCGAATAGTGGAGGAGTCGTCTTGCTGAGCCGAAGGTATGCGATGCTTCGGGCGCGGCATCGGGACGCCGCTGGGCGGGCGCGGCATCGGGACGCCGCTGGGCGGGCACGACGCGATTAGCGTCCCGTGGACTACGAGCGGTCGCACGACCACGATCACGTCCTTTCCCGAGAGAGGCGGAACGCGTGGCGGGAAGGTACCAGCACGTCGTGTGTTGGACATCCAGCTGACAGGCGTGCCCTGTGCGTGATTTGACCACGACGCCCCCCCCCCATTGCTGGCTAGCTTTGCATCGATCGGTGCGGACTCCCGCTGAATGAGCTACTCCGCGAGCGCTCGCCCTGGCCTAGCATCCACGGAAAGACGTTGGACACATTAGGATGCGAAAACGGTTCCTTGTGCAAAGAGTGAAGAAATATGGTGTGCAGTAGGTGCCGGGGTTGCTCCGAGCCACCAAAGCGGGGGGCGTTTTCTGGCATGCCACACCGGCGCGCGGGTGCGTGTCTAAGTGTCGAAGCCAAAGGCGGAGCCGGAGTTGTCCCGCAGAGGCGAAGGCCCCGTCGAAGGTGGAGCCGGAGTTGTCCCGTAGAGGCGAAGGCCCCATCGAAGGCGGAGCCGGAGTTGCCCTGCGCAGATTCCCGAGTAGACGCATGCGGAGCGCTATTGGCGCGTCGTGCGCTTATCGTGCCCTTTGCGCGACCGCCGCTTGATCGGGCACGCGACGCGTGGCGCTTGTGCTACTTCGCCGATCGTGGGAGACGAGCGGTTCACCTCCCGCCGGTTACCCTTACCGGTGGCATGGGGGGTGCAGGGGTCTTAAATACCCCCTACTGTGCACCACCTGCATTCTGCTCGCCTTACCTTCTAGTTTCTGGCCGCACGCCTCAATCTCATGTTTTCTTTGCTACCTCCGTCGTCGCATATCTCTTAGGAGGACGATGGCACACGATGGAGAGCGCGCTCGGCAGGCCGACAACAGCGCTGTGTTCCGGCCGTCGTCGCCACTCAAGGTGGAATACACACTGGAGGGGCGCGACTCGACGCAGGCGGACAAATGGTGGGCGGCGACGGAGAGAGTAGAAGGTCCGTGCTCCCGTGTCCTGGGCTCAACACTGGTGACGGAAGAGACGATTCGCGGCCTCCTGCGCGAAGGAAAGCTGTCGGACCGCCGGAAGGTGCGACTGCCTGCGCGCGACGAGACCGAACCGCACCCCAAGAAGTTGGAGGCGATCATGTTCGTCGCCTATTTCGAAGCCGGGTTGCGCATTCCAGCCGCCTGACTTGTCGGGGACGTCCTGCAGACTTTTGGACATGAGTTGGCACAGATAACGCCGAATGCGATATCCCGTCTTGCCATGTACAGCTGGGCGTTGCGTACGGAGGCGTGCTGGCCAACCGCGTCACTGTTCGCCTTTCTCAACAACACAGTGCGAGGCAGAGTATCGGGGAGACGGGACGTTTCCCAGCTTCGGCCGCGTCGGCTTCGTCCTGCGGTCACGGTGCGAGATCTTCACCGTGAACTCGGCTAGGGCGGAGTGGCAGCCGAACTGGATGAGGCGGTGGTTCTACCACCGTGTGGCGAGCGATAGCGGCCTTGAGCGTTCAGGGCAGCCGGTGACGTTCAACACCGCGCCTGGTGCGCCGATAGATGCTGAGGATCAGCGAATGGCGCGGAGGCTTGTGGGGATCACCGCCTGCTTCAACATGTGCGACCTCGCCGAGGAGTTCGTCATGTATAGCGTAGCACCACTTGCTTCCGAGTGGCGTGTTACGCCCGGGAGGCTTCGTCGCGATAACGTCCACCCGTCCGTGTCTTCACTGCCGAGACCCTTCGGTCCACGTAAGTTTTGGTGGAGCTTGTTTCTCTGTGCCGTCCATCGGGCCCATTGTTTGAAATCGTGCCCCTTGCCGCTCACAGGTACTCTCCTGGGAGATGTGGAGTGTGCGGTGGACGCGTTCCTCGGGCCGTATACAGCCAGGAAACACACCCTGCGTGCAGCTACGACCGCGGAGGCGGGTCTGGGGCGGATGAACCGTGTGTGCGAAGCGTTGGGGATTAGAGTGCCAGAGCACGCTGTTCCAGCCCCAAGCCCACCTCTCCGCGATTCCACAGGGGAGTACTAGCGGGCACGGGCTCCGACTCGTCGGAGCATGCCGACTCAGAGGTAGACGCGGATGCGGAGGGCAGTGGAGGGCCCTTGGGCATAGGCACAGAGGAAGAGTGCAGCGTGGGCGGGGCGGAGGGAGAAGCTACTTCGCCGTCAGGCGGCGTTGAGGTGGAGCCAGCGCCCATGGAGGATGGTGGGACGGAGTCCTTGCCTACGGCGGTTATCGAGGTGGGCTCGCCGCGTTGCTCCCCGAAGGCAAAGCGGGCCCGCGCGCTTATCGCCTTTCGCCAAGCAGGGGTTCGCCAGCGAGCAAGGTCGGGGCCCTATGGGACTCCGACTCAGACACCGAGTGTCCCTGCTTCGGTGTCCCTGCGGTCCCCTCCGGATCTGCGGCTGCCGGGCGGGGGCACGTGGAGCTAAGCCACGATACGAGGCCCCACGCCGGGCGGGTGGTCGGGGACACCGATGTCCTTGTGGATTCTGCTGGGGCTGATGGTAAGCTTACATTGCTTGATGTGATCCCGCTAGGCCTTCGTAGGCTGACCGTTATGTCCCCTTGCAACAACATGGCTCCCCGAACGTGACCGCCCCTCGGAGCACGAGGACGTTCGTTCGAAAGGGACATCCGGCGCCGCCGAAGCTATCACCGCGGATGCCGCCCGAAAGCTAGCGGACTTCGTCCCTCGACCGGAAGTGCTGGTAGCGTGGCAGGGGGTCGCGGATAGCGCGGACACGAGCCTACCCGCGAGGCACTGCAAACCTGTGGGTCGGGACTCCTTGGGAGAGTGCTAGAGATCTCCAAAATGACGCGCGGGGGCCGTCTCATATGTCGAGGAGCTTGTGGTGGCGGCTCGGCAGGCAGCAGTTGAGGAGCGGGACGGCCTGCTCCAGCAGGTTACTGTGCTAGAGAAGGGTCGCCTTGCTGCGTCTCTGAGGGAGCGGGACCAGGCTCTGGGCGACGCCTCAGTGGCAGCATGGGATTCTATGCTAGCCCTCGAGGGCACCCTTGAAAACCTTGTCCCCGAGATGCCGCCCTGCTCATTCGGGCCGAAGAGCTGTTGCGGAAACTTCGGCGGATTGGGGAAGCTTCCAATCTTGCTCACGCCGCCGCGACGTCCTTTGGCAACCACTGCTCATACGTGACCGCATGCCTGGTTTGTGCGCTTCTCCAGCACCGGGGCTGCCGTCATATCGATGAATTGGGCGACCTGCAATTGGAAATGCCGGCCGGGGCCGGAGTGATGTCCGGCGCAGTGCGCGCTGTTCCCCCCGTCGTTCAGTTTTTTCACAAACAGATCTGGGAGTACATTGGGGAGGCCACGGCGAAGGTAGAGCTGCGGTGGACCATGTACGGCGAGGGGAACCTCGGTGAATGGCTAGATGAAGCTCTCCAGCGCGACAATGACGGCGCCGACGGCTCAAGGCAGGTGTAACACCGGGGTCCTTGTATGCCGGTGTGTGTTGTAAACTATGCGCCTCATTCTGTGAATAAAGCGAAGATTGTTTCCCCTGCTCTGACCAACATGCCATTGTGTTCCAAGCAGCTGCCCGATAGGGACCGGCTGCTGATTTCCGACGCCGTAACTCGGCGCCGTCTGCGGCGCTAGTGGCGGGCTGACTCGCTGGATTTCTGGGCGAATCAACCCTCAGCAGGCGAGGCTTCGGCGCAGGAGGCCGTCCGGGCGGAGACGAACGAGTGGCATTCGCAGGTGGCCAGTACTGAACGATGTTACCGGCCGTGACCTTTGTAAGCACTCATGTGCCAACGCGGTAAAGAAGCCGAAACGCTCGTCCCCCCGCCTTCTTTGTGCACACCCGCATGTGGTTATGTTGTGAAGTTTGTTGCCTAGTCGGAGTAGACGCGCGAGCGCTCCGTGCCCTGCCCCTCGAAGGGGTGGCAGCGGAGTGGGCGCCTTGACGAGGTAGACGCGCGAGTGCTCCGTCCCCTACCCTCAGAAATGGTGGCGGCGGGCCGCGCCTGGTCGGCGTGACGCCGCGAGCGCCCGTCCCCTACCCTCCGGTGGTGGCGGCGAGCCGGGCGCCTGGTCGACGTGAGCGCGAGCGCCCGCCCCTACCCTCCGTAGTGGCGCGAGCGGCACCTCGGTCGAATGAACATCGGCGCCGTCGGGAGCCTCCGGCGGTGACAGCGAATCGGCGCCTAGTCGGTGAGACGCGCGAGCGCTCGCCCCTACCCTCGGTGGTGGCGGCGAGCCGGGCGCCTGGTCGACGTGACGCGCGAGCGCTCTCCCTACCCTCGGGTGGTGGCGCGAGCCGGCGCCTGGTCGACGTGAGCGCGCGCGCTCGCCCCTACCTCGGTGGTGGCGGCGAGCCGAGCCTAGTAGACGTGACGCGCGAGCGCCCGCCCCTACCCCGGTGGTGGCGCGAGCCGGCGCCTGGTCGGTGAGCGCGAGCGCCCGCCCCTACCCCGGTGGTGGCGCGCGCTGGCGCTGGTCGACGAGATGCGAGCGGTCTGTCCCCAACCCTCCGAAGTGGTGGCAGCGGAGTTGGCGCATAGTCGACATAGACGCGCCCGTCTCCGTCCCCTACCCTCCGAAGTGGATAAGGATAGCGCAGGCTTCAGAGATTACAGGGACATTGCTCCGTAGGCCCTGGCCGTCGCGGTCGATGCGGGACTTCACGGGCACAACTGTTTCTCCGCAGCCGTGGGCATTGATGGGACACCAGAGCGGGATTCGCGGAGCTCTGCGCACCTCGCTGTACACCTGGGAGGCAGTGGGTGCGGCGCCTAGCCATTGCTTCGGGGTCCCGCTAGGATAGGGGAACACATGGAGCGTACTTGGCGAAGCCCTGTAGCTGAAACGGGGCAGCACTGTTGCAACACATGCACTTGCCGCAACCGATGGGACGCTTGAGGCGCAATTGACGGGGATTCACTTCCGGGTCTATTTAAAAGGGGGAGCGGCCAAGTGAAGCACCACTCGCCTCACCAAACATTCATGCCCCTGCAACTTCCCCTCTTGTGCTCGCGGCCCCCCACTCTGCCCCAGCTTCCCCCGGTGCTTGTTGACCGGCGCCGATAGTGACGAGGACTCCCGTGTGCGGCTAATGCCGCTGGGGCGACCGCGGGGTCGAAGGCCCCATCCACACGGGGTGGACGTGATACCGTGGAGCGGGGCCCCATCCACACAGGGTGGACGTGATACCGCGGTGTGGGGCCCTTCGCCAGCTCGCCTAAGGGCCACGGCTGGTGAGGGGTGGTGGGCAATTCACTTGTACTTTAGCGGGGAAGCGTCCAGCTTCGGGGGTAGACCTCCATTTGCCGCCAGCGAGGTTGCGCCTCGCACGGGGTGCCGCTTGCAGGCGCCTTACCTCCCCCCAGTTTCCTCCCCTAGCTCGAGGATGCTCCTTGTGGGGGAGGCAGGTGGGGCTTTTTGCTTGTGCTGCAACAGGGGGTGTAGCAGCTTCGGAGGCAGGCTTCGATGAGCGCTTTTGGGTCTTCGTCTCTTCTGAAGAAGCGCAGGCCGTTGAGCTCTTGCGCCGCCCCTCCAACGCGGTGTCACGGCCAGCCGTACTCCACGGCGTCACCGTCCAGCCCGTCTTGCATGACGCTGCTGTCGGGCTATAGCGCCAGGAGGAAGCTTCGACTGTCTCCAAACCGAGGGGGGCAGTAATAGGTGCCGGACCCGTGTATGTTGAAAAGTTTGTACATGAGGCGCCTCACGCCTGTACCCGCGGCATTCCGTCCATGTGGCGCACGCGGTTTGCGTGGAGCGCGGGGAGCCTCTGGTGCCCGTGCGGCGCTGTATTTATACTCCGGAGAGTGCGTGGGAACATCATCCACGTCTTATTTATACTCTGGAGAGTACGCGCAGTGATGACACCAACGCGTGCGCGGGACATCCGCGTCTTGTTTAGACTCAGTAAAGTGCATAGGGACAACATCCGCGTCTTGTTTGTACTCTGGAGAATGCGTGGGACTATCAACCACGGCTTATTTAAGCTCCGGAGGGTACGCCAACGTGTGCGCGGGACATCCGTGTCTTGTTTAGACTCAGTAGAGTGCGCAGGGTCAACATCCGCGTCTTGTTTGTACTCCGGAGAATGCGTGGGACTATCAACCATGGCTTATTTAAACTCCAGAGGGTACGCCAACGCGCGCGCGAAACATCCGCGTCTTGTTTAGACTCAGTAGAGTGCGCAGGGAAAACATCCGCATCTTATTTATACTCCGGAAAGCGCGCGAAGGCGTCCCCCGCTGCGTCTTATTTATACTCCGTAGAGTGCGTGCGGAGACGGACCTCGACACTATGTCTTATTTATACTCCGTAGAGTGCGTGCGGAGGCGGACATCGACGCTACGTCTTATTTATACTCCGTAGAGTACGTGCGGAGGCGGATCTCGACGCTACGTCTTATTTATACTCGAGTATGTGGGTGATGGATAAGTCTTTATTGTTGTTCTTTTTGCTTTTGCTTTAGCATCTTTTTTGCTTTTGCTTTAGCATCTCTTTAGGACAGCATCTGCTTTTTGCTTTTACTTTAGCATCTTGACCGACAAAGATTCGCTTTTGCTTTTGCTTTAGCATCTTGACTAGCATCTAGGACAGCATCTTAGAGGATGCTCTTAGCATATGCTTGGCCCATCTTGGCCTATAAATTTGTATCCCTAACCCCTCAGGTTGGCATGGCTTTGTGAGAGAAATAAACAAGAAAATTGCACCATCTCCAAGTGTCATCCTCTCGATGAGAGTAAGGATCTTGCTATCACCAAGAGCAAGAATCGAGCGTGTAACAAGTGGTATCAGAGCGAGGTTATCCTGTAGCCTGAGCATCTCCTGCTCAATCCCTTCTCCAGCGTTGCTTCCAGCCTCGCAGCAGCCCCAACTAGCAGCAGCAGAGTAGCTCATTGCCTCCACTCCTCCTCCCCGTTCGCACGAGCGGCGGCTCATCGAGGCGCTCTCTCCACGCAGCGATCCCGTGTGGCGCGCCATGTCCGCAGGATGCGATCTCGGCCTTCGATGCGCCTCGAGCACGCGGCGGCGGCAAGAAGCCGAGCTCGCTGCGGCAGGAACGCGAGCGAAGCGCGACACAGCCCGCCGGCGCGCGCGCGAAGTGGCGCTGGTCGGGCAAGGCGGAGCGGGCGGGCGAGCGAGCGAGGCGGCGCGGCGGCGCGACGCAGCGCGCTGCGGCAAGCAGCAATGAGGTCGAGGTTCTACGCAATGCAACAGCGGCTCTGTCTCTCGCGACGAGGGTAAAGCCCGGCGGGGTGGCCCACACTCACCAAGACCAACTACGCCGAGTGGGTCTGCGGTGATGAGGGTAAAGCTCAGTGCGGCATATGTAGGATGCGATCCAGACGGCGACGTCGACCACGACCGTGATCGACGGGCATTGATGCTCTCATCGCCGCAGCCCCGCCCGAGATGCGCTTCGCTTACCAACAAGCGGATCGCCAAGGAGGCTTGGGACGCCATCGCGCAAAGACACATCGGCAGCGACCGCGCCCGCAAGTCTACATTACGGGCACTACGCAAGGAGTGGGAGAACCCGCCTTCAAGCGGTGAGGACATTGATGACTTTGCTTTCCGCCTCAACACTCGCTGCGGTTGGTGCGGTTCGCAACGACACCTACGGCGAGAGAGAGCCGTGGAAAAGCTCTTCCGCCGCGTCCCTCGAAAGTACAAGCGGATGGCTCGCCGATCGAGTCTCTGCTGACCTCTCCACGATGACGATCGAGGAGGCGTTGGTCGCCTCAAGGTCGTTGGCGATGAGCCACAAGACCTCTCGACCCGTCACCATTGGCGGAAGCTCCTCCTCGGGGAGCAGCTGGTCTGCGGCCAAGGTGACAGGAAGAAGGAGCCTTCTTCCACGACAGCGGCGCGATGCGTGGCAAGCGCAGCAAGCGCGCAAAGACGCCAGCAGGCGCGAGGACGTCCGAGGTAATGACGTGGAGGCGCCAGAGCGCGCGGCGGCAAGCAAAGGCGGCACGAGACTTCGCTTGCTACAATGCGGCAAGCTCGGTCATTGGGCCAAGGATTGTCGACGACCACGACGCGCCAGCCCACGTCGCGCAGCGGAGGAGGAGCGGCCGGCTCTGCTCATTACTCATGCGAGCATGGAACTACCTCGGCAGACGCCGCAGCGACTCTCCTCCACCTTGACGAGCCAAAACACACGCCTCCGGGCGATGGGCCCGACAACGACAAGACCGACGGTGGTGCTCGACACCGCGCCACCCACCACATGACCGGGCGGCGGAGTACTTCTCCGAGCTCGACCAGCGCTCGAGGCACCGCTGTTCGGCGACGCCCGCCGTGGAGATCAAGGGCGTCGGCTCTATCGTCTTCGCCGCCAAGATCGGCGAGCACCGGCCGCTCACCGGTGTCTACTACATCCCCGTGTTGAGAAACTCCATCATCGCCTTGGGACGGTGGATGAGAACGGATCGCGCGTGGAGATCGAGCACGGGTGCCGCGCGATCCGGGATCATCGCCGCGGCTCTCGTCGAGGTCAACAGAGCAACCGCCTCACGCCTTGCACGCGCAGATGGCGCAACCTCGTGTCTTGCGGCCCGCCGCGACGACGACGCTTGAGGTGGCACGAGCGCTGGGCACCTCAACTTTGAGGCCCCGAGGCGGCTCGGCGGCAAGGAGATGGTGCGGGCATGCGGACGCCGACCACGTGGAGCGCTTCTGCGACACTGCGTCCTCACTAAGCCGCGGCTCTCTTCCTCGCCAGCGAAGCCCGCGCCAAGGAGAAATCGGAGCTCGTACACGGTGACCTCTGTGGCCCCGTGACACCGGCTACACCGAGGCGGCGCTACTTCTCCTCGTCGGCGACATGTCCCGCTACATGTGGGCTGTCCGCGCCGACGTCAAGGCGCCGGCGGCGACGCCATTAAGCGCCTTCAAGCTGCTGCGAAGCGAGCGCGCCGCAAGCCGGGTCCTACGCACGGACAACGGCGGTGAGTTCACGGCGCCGAGTTTGCGGCGTCTCGCGCCGACGAGGATCCATCGTCACTTCTCGCGCGTACACCCGCGCGAGAACGGCATCGCCGAGCGCCGCAACCGCATTGGTCGCCACGCCCGCGCCTCCTCAGCGCGCAGAGGATGCCGCATTCTCATCGCGAGGCGGTGATGACCGCCGCCCACTTGCTCAACCGCTTCCCACCAAGGCCCTCGACGGCAAGACGCCATACGAGGCCCGCACGGCGCAAGCCGCGGTGAGCCACCTCGTGTCTTCTACCGCTCGCCTTCGTCAAGGAGCTCAACCACATCGGCAAGCTCGACGACCGGAGCACGCCAGGGGTCTTCATCGGCTACGCGGATGGCGCCAAGGCCTACCGCGTCCTCGACCTTGCGACACGGCGCGTGCGCATCACGCGCGGCGTCGTGTTCGACGGCGGCGGCGGCCGACGGGGCAAGATGGTGGATGACGGGTCGACTCGACGACCAGCGATTTCGCCGTCGACCACGCCCACTTCGAGGAGGCGGGCGCGGCTCGCCTTCACCAAGCTCGCCTACCCCACCACCTCGCTCGCCACCACCTCCGTGAGTCCACCACCGCCACCACCGGCTCCAAAGAAGCCCACAGAGCTCGGCGAGTCCACCGTCGGACCACCGCCACGCCGCTCTCTCCTACACCGCGCTACTCCTCGGGTTTGGCACCGGCAGCTTCGCCCACGACGAGCGGCCGCGCGGTGGAGTTCGCCACTCACGCCTAACGACGAGGATCGCGCGACGCCTACCACGGCGGCGAGCCTGCGCTCTACAGTACCATGGACGACCTCCTCGGCGGCAATGGCCTCGGCTCGCGCGCAGCGACCAGGCGGGCTGCGCACTCGCCGCAGACGACGGCGCGAGCCTCGTTCCTTCGCCGAGGCGGAGAGAGACGCGGCATGGTGTGCCGCGATGCAGGAGATGGACGCCATCGAGCGAAACAAGACATAGGAGCTGGCTGATCTTCCAGCCGGCCACCACGCCATCTCTCTCAAGTGGGTCTTCAAGCTCAAGAAAGACGAGGCTGGAGAGGTGATCAAGCACAAGGCGCGTCTCGTGGCACGTGGCCGTTCGGCAGGAGGAGTCGACCGACGATGCCTTCGCGCCTGTTGCACGGATGGAGTCCGTGCGTCTCCTCCTTGCCCTCACAGCCCAGGAGGGCTGGTGCGTCCATCCCATGGACGTCAAGTCTACTTTCCTCAACGGCGACTTGAAGGAGGAGGTCTCGTCACCACCACGGGATTCATCATCCCCGGCAAGGAGAGCAAGGTCCTCCGCCTGCGCAAGGCCCTCTACGGCTTGCGGCGAGCACCGCGAGCTTGGAACGCCAAGCTCTCCACCTCAAGCAAATGGGATTTCAGCAAAGCGCCACGAGGCCGCGGTCACCGGCAGCAGGCAAGGAGGCAATGCCCGATGATAGGCGTCACGCCGACGACCTTGTGATCATCGGCACCAAGAAAGAGGAGATCGAGGCTTTTAAGGCGAGATGAAGGCCACCTTCCGGATGAGCGACCTCGGGCCTCTCCTTCTACCTCGGGATCGAGGTCCACCAGAACGACTCGGCATCTCTCTTCGCCAGATCGCCACGCCAAGCGCATCGTGGAGCTGGCGGCCTCACCGACGCAACCCACCCACACCCTATGGAGGAGAGGTCAAGCCGAGTCGTGAGAGTACGGCGGAGGAGGCGGACGCGACGCAAGATCGGGCGTATTGTGGCGCCTTCGCTACCTTGTCCACACGCGACGGACTTGGCGTTCGCCGTCGGCTCGTCGGCCGGTTCATGCAAATGACCGACGACGAGCACCAAAGAAAGCCGTGAAAAGGATCCTCCGCTACGTCGCGAGCACCTCCGACTACGGCTTGCACTACCTAAGGTGCCGGCGCGCGCACTTCATCGAATGCGATGTGCGACCACGCCGGCGACATCGACACGAGCAAGAGCACCACGGATGTCAGATTTCCTCGGCAAATGTCCGATCACCGGCGATCGGTCAAGCGGCGAGTGATGGCTTTGTCTAGCTGCGAGGCGAGTACATTGCGCCACTACCGCTTGTACTCGGGCTCGTGGTCGCTTTCGGCCGCTGGCGATCTCCTTGGCGAGACGCGAGGCGCTGGAGCTCGGGGTGGGCAACAAGTCCGCTTTGGCCTTGGCGAAGAACCACGTCTTCCATGAGCGCAGCAAGCACATCCGGTGAGGTATCACTTCATCGGTCGCTGGATGAAGGAGTGTCCGCCAACTACATCAACACTCAAGACACGCCGACTTCCTGACCAAGTCTCTTGGGCGGATCAAGTTCCAGGAGCCTCGCGCCAGGATCGGATGGCTCAGATTCCCCACAAGGAGACACACAAGACTTAGGGGGAGAGTGATGGATAAGTCTTTGTTGTTGTTCTTTTTGCTTTTGCTTTAGCATCTCTTTTGCTTTTGCTTTAGCATCTCTTTAGGACAGCATCTGCTTTTTGCTTTTACTTTAGTATCTTGACTGACAGCATCTGCTTTTTGCTTTTGCTTTAGCATCTTGACTAGCATCTAGGACAGCATCTTAGAGGATGCTCTTAGCATATGCTTGGCCCATCTTGGCCTATAAATTTGTATCCCCAACCCCTCAGGTTGGCATGGCTTTGTGAGAGAAATAAACAAGAAAATTGCCCCATCTCCAAGTGTCATCCTCTCGATGAGAGTAAGGATCTTGCTATCACCAAGAGCAAGAATCGAGCGTGTAACAGTGGGAACATCAACCACGGCTTATTTATACTCTGGGGAGTACGCGTAGTGATACCGCCTACGCGTGCGCGGGACATCCGCATCTTGTTTAGACTCAGTAGAGTGCGCAGGGAAAACATCCGCGTCTTATTTATACTCCAGGAAGTGCGTACGGAGGCAAGCTTCCGCACGTCTTTGTGGGGAACACGAATAGTCTCGCAAACGGCGAACTTTATTAAATTCCCGTTTGCGCGGGTAAGCGAGTACAAAAGGTCGAGGATTAACCACTGGACTCTCGTTGTCGTGGCGGCGAGGTAGGGAGCCTCTGCTGCTTGTGCTGCCGGAGCGCTTGTACTGGCATGCCTGGCCTAGGAGCCTCCCTAAACTTTCGGGTGCAGGCTTCGGGTGCCATGCTCTATGTGCCGGGCCATGTGGTAATCACCATAGACAGTGATGGTACCCCGCGGGCCCGGGAGCTTCACGCATAGGAAGCCATGGTGTGGGACTGCGCCAAATGAACTGAGGGTTGGTCTCCCCAAAATGGCATTGTAGGGGTAGTGGATGTCAACGACATTGAAGGTGGCATCCCCGCTTGCCACGTTGTCACCCCGGCTGAAGGAGACCTGCAAACATATTTGGCCCAGCGCCATCAGCGGCTGACCTCCGAAGCCTTGCAGCGGAATTTTTGGGAGGCCTAGGCGGCTTCGAGGGATCGCCATCTTCTGGTCAAAGGCCCCTGCGAACAAAACATTCGCGAAACTTCCTCCGTCGACCAAGACACGCCTGACGTCGCTTCCAGCAATCGCGACCTGGATGACCAGGGGATCTTGGTGGGGGAACTTCACGACTTCGACGTCGGCGGGCGTGAAGGTGATCTCGCGTTGCGCCCAATCCGGCGGTGCAAGTGCTGGCTACGCCGCCACGTGGTGTAGCCTCCGCAATAGGCCTTTCGCTGCCGCTCCGAAGCGAACTCCAGGGAGGAGTCTCCGGAGATGACGTTTATGACCCTACGCTGAGCGCCCTCGAGGGCGTGGATCCGTAGGGGGCTCTCCTGAGGCTGCTGCACCTGAGCTTGCATCCGCCGGAGGCCCTCCTAAGCCTGCAGCTCCTGATCCCGACTTCGTAGGGGACCGTCCAGGGGCTGCTGGACGTGTGCCACGACGGGTGGCTGCACCTCGAGATCCCTGTCTCTGGCGACGCTTTGCCGAAGTGCCGCGATGGTGGTACAGGAGCGAGTGTCATGATTGCCTTGGCCGTGCACCTTGCACCACTGGGGGCGGTGTTGGTCGCCATACTCCCCGTGGGCCCTACCCTCGCGGCCCCAGCCTCGGCCTCGCCCCCGACCGCGTCGAGCCCTGGCACCGCGGCCAGCGGGGCATTGTCTTCTGAGCCGCCCTCAATGTCGAAGACGTGACGGGCTCTCCGAGACTTCTGTTGACCGCTCTTGGGCCTGTCGCCTGATGAATCGTTGTGCTGGGAGGTGTCCTTTGATGGCTCCCACCTGCGCTTGCCCTTCGAGGAGCTTTCCTTCAGTGAGTCCTCGCCCGTCACCGTGTCTTCTGCCAGATTAGTGTTGGCGTCGTTGCCTTGACGCCTCCGCGCATCTTCTTCCGCTCTGGCATATTCTTCCATCTTATCGAAGAGCTTTGCCACCGTCCTGATGGGCTTCCGCGCGTTGTACTCGACTAGCGGCCCCGGGTGCAGACCCTGTACCGCTGCGTTGATGATGGTTGTCTCGTTGACATCTTTCACCTGGCAGCGGACCTTCGCGAAGCGTTTGAAGTACTCGCGGAGCCTTTCCGATGGTTTTTGCTTGATTGCGAAGAGCTGATCCGCATCGACACGCTCGGCGTAGTTCCCCTAGAAGTAGTTGTAGAGACGGTCGCGGACCTACTCCCATGCGTAGATGGAGTTCGGCTCTATGGTGAAGAACCAAGAGATCGCCACTCCTGCAACGCTAGTGGGAGCCCCTTCGCCTTCGTGGTGTCGTTTCCACCTGCCACTTCGATGCCGGTCTCATATACGCGCACAAACTCCCGGGGGTCCGTGTCGCCCTTGTACGACATGACTGCGCTGGGGAATTTGAAATCCTCCGACCATGCCGCCTGCTGCAGGCCCGCCCATAGCGGGGACTCCGGGTCCACGAGTCGCAGCGAGGCGCGGCAGGATGTGGGGACGTCACGGCTATCCGCCCGTTCGGGCGTGGGCTCCGGCGCGACCACTGGCAGGGTCTGCTGACTCTGAGCCTCTTGCATTCTGCGCACGGCCCCACGAAAATCCGCTAACTCCTGCTGGAGCGTGCCAAGGGCCGCCAGCAGGGCATTCTCCACTGCCGGCGTAGATGAGGCGATGGGCGCACCCGGTCGCGCTGCGGGGGTAGCCGTAACCACCGCTTATGTCCTTGGGTTGCCTGTCACGTCGACACGGTGGACTCCGGCGTCGATGACGAGGTCCGTGTCGCCGCCAGGACCGCTTGGTGCTCTCGCGACGGTGCGTGGACGGTGGTCGCGCTTAACGGCACCGACGCTCCGCCTCCTATCACCGCCGACATCGTCGGGGTTGGTGTCGCGCTAGCGGCGGGTGGCGTCACACGAGCGGGTCGGCCAATCACGTCGACGGTGACGGGGTCAACCGTCACCTCAGCAGTGGCGGGGTCGACCATCACCTCCACAGTGGCGGGGTCAATCTCGTAGGCAGTGTTTTTACAATCGTACCATTACATCCGAGTATCCCTCCTAAGACCAACTATGTCATTGTACATGTTAACTTGGGTTTATAACTACCTAACAGGCTAGTTGGATTTAGGTGGGGGCCACCCCTACAACAATAAGAATATATATGGAAATAAGGCAAACGCAGTAAGTATAGCACCATGTAAAGCCTTGAAAAAAAAAGAAAAAAACTAAGGAAAAACAGCACACAAATTGACCAAAAAAATGTATCAGAAAGCAAGTGCTTCACAAACACCCTACTACTACTGAAGTAGGTGCTAATGAAAGTTCAATATTTCTAATCTTGTATTCAATAAAGATGAGAACACATGACAAATTAACGGACCTGGAAACTGTATATAAATGTTATCTGCATGTTTACTATACTTTCGCTACGGGTCATCCTGACAATGGCCTATAACCTTATATGACCTATTATTCAGTTGGTTTCTACTGAGAGATTTATTATTTACTTAACATATTAGTAGTACCATGGATGAAGCATTAAAAGTGACAATGCCCAAAGGCTAATAAAGGACAAAATGAGCACAGGAAGAAGTATAAGAGAAAAATTGACGCTAAACTGTCAGTATTAGAGATCCGCGGAAATAGGCTGCAAAGCATGGAACATAGAGTAATGATGAGTTGCATATTGAGTCAACCGGGTCTCGAACTCAAGACCTCTTGGCTCTGATACCATATTGAGTTGCACGCACCAGCCACTTCACCCAAAAGCTTAAGCTGATGAGGAAAGGTGGGTAATTCACTTATACTTCAACACAAAACATAATGCCAGCTCCTATGTAATTTTAATTTGCCACGGTGAGGCACCATAAAACTGCCGGAAATGTGTCATGAAACAAACTAATCACTCTTTTAAGTCCTCCAAAACTAATTAACCACAACCATTATCGAACCATTCACTGTTCAACACAATATGTTGGCTACTACGGAATCTTGGCAAGATACAGAGCATTGAACCATAAAACGACTTCTATGATCTGCAGCGGCTCAAGGAAGATTATCAACAAAACAATTGAGTGAAGGTTAAGAATGAAGATGAAGATGAAAGGAGTTCTGCTCCCAAACAACAAGTTGGCATAGCAGACAATAAAGAAGGACAAGGATGTTTTGGAATCTCAAGCACCAACAGAGAAAAGGAGGAACCTACTGACATAGCTAGGCACACATTATGAATATTGTTTCTAAAAGATACACATCCTAATCAGAGTTCTGAGTACCAAAAAGAGGCGGAAAAATATATAACTGTGCAATTAGCAACAACAATCATCTCATCAAGTTCCAAAAAAAGGTGGCATGTTATACAAACAGTGCAATTATAAACAACAATCATGTCACACCATTCATAGTAAATAAGCAATTTTTTAGCAAAGAAGAAAAATGTACCTTTTTATATATACGGTGGCATCAACTTGCAAACTAATAACAAGAAGAAGCTCCTCCATGTTCATTCTGAGGTGTGCTGATACAGCATACAGGAAGCTCCATCCTTGTCTGTGCTCATAAATGTTAATATGTAAATTGCCAGAATTGTGTGATTAGCAAGCTATAATATTTGCCAAAAAGAAACGATTACCAATTTGATTCACCTAAAAAACACCAATTTGATGCAAAAAAAAAACAGAGAGAGACAGGAAGAATGGTATGAACCAAATACAGCCATCAGTAAGTCAAGAAGTTCCGCTTAATGATTATAAGATACTAATAAGAAAGGAAAGTCAGTGAACCTAAGCATGAAATCAAAGAGCATCTAAGCAGACAACAAAATACAGAGGAAAAGAACACTTCTTTTGTTTTTTTAGCTATTTGCACATCTGTACCATCAACAAAATGTGCCAAACTGTAAAATAACTAACTGATCAGAAACAAGCAGAGCAGTATAGATTGGTTGACATTGAACATATAAAAGAACATATTTTCTAATGCATCATGATGTACAAAGGTAGAAGAGTAAGTCTGCGTTGTCTTGTAAGATTTCAGCTCAAAAATAAGAAACACTTCATGACCATCTAGGCTCTGTTGGGATTGTGATTTTGTGAACACACCCCAACCCACCAACCTATGTTACCTATCTTAAATTTCTACGAACAAAACTGCACACACAAGTGAAATGAAGAAGTAGTTGTGCATAATTTTTTCCTAATGCCGGGCACCGATATGCTAGTTAACAGCAAAAATTAAATAATTTATGATTAAATAAAAAAGATGCAAGACTTATTACCAAAATAGCAAAGTTGACTCTACAATCTCCCAATTTTCATTACCCAAAGCTGTGTATCTGTATGAACATGCCATAGGATAAGAATATATATGGAAATAAGGCAAACACAGTAAGTATAGCACCATGTAAAGCCTTGAAACAAAAAAGAAAAAAAAAACTAAGGAAAACCAGCACATAAATTGACCTAAAAATGTATCAGAAAGCAAGTGCTTCACAAACACCCTACTGCAACTGAAGTAGGTGCTAATGAAAGTTCAATATTTCTAAGCTTGTATTCAATAAAGATGAGAACACATGACAAATTAATGGACCTGGAAACTGTATATAAATGTTATCTGCAAGTTTTACTATACTTTCGCTACGGGTCATCCTGACAATGGCATATAACCTTATATGACCTATTATTCAGTTGGTTTCTACTGAGAGATTTATTATTTACTTAACATATTAGTAGTACCATGGATGAAGGATTAAAAGTGACAATGCCCAAAGGCTAATAAAGGACAAAATGAGCACAGGAAGAAGTATAAGAGAAAAATTGACGCTAAACTGTCAGTATTAGAGATCCGCGGAAATAGACTGCAAAGCATGGAACATAGAGTAATGAAAAGTTACTGGTTGAGCAAATTATTCAGGTAAAACCAACAACAATCTTCTAGGCTCGGTTGGAGCTGTAAATCTGGCACATGAGAAAGCAGTATGCAAAGAAGGATTAACTGGTGCATTGTAAGTTCGAAGTTAGATTAGTAGATTACTTATTGCGAAAAACACATGCCTATCTAATGTGACTGTCGTACCTAATTATGACAGCCAGATGACAATAGAACCATAAATCTGCAAGAATAGAAGACAGGAAATCAAGTAGGTCCTCACATACGTTATCCAAAACAAAATATGTCCAATAATACACTGAACATATATAATTTTTGATAGGACAGAGAGAATAAACAAATATAAAACTGCAAGGATTGAGCAAGAAAACAATAGGCCTACAACCAAGTACTCTAAAACCAAATAACAACAGGAAATGTGCAATCTGTGACCGTTCAAAACATAATGCCAGCTCCTATGTAATTTTGATTTGCCACAGTGACGCACCATAAAACTGCCGGAATTGTGTCATGAAACAAACTAATCACTCTTTTAAGTCCTCCAAAACTAATTAACCACAACAATTATCGAACCATTCACTGTTCAACACAATATGTTGGCTACTACGGAATCTTGGCAAGATACAGAGCATTGAACCATAAAACGACTTCTATGATCTGCAGCGGCTCAAGGAAGATTATCAACAAAACAATTGAGTGAAGGTTAAGAATGAAGATGAAGATGAAAGGAGTTCTGCTCCCAAACAACAAGTTGGCATAGGAGACAATAAAGAAGGACAAGGATGTTTTGGAATCTCAAGCACCAACAGAGAAAAGGAGGAACCTACTGACACAGCTAGGCACACATTATGAATATTGTTTCTAAAAGATACACATCCTAATCAGAGTTCTAAGTACCAAAAAGAGGCGGAAAAATATCTAACTGTGAAATTAGCAACAACAATCATGTCATCAAGTTCCAAAAAAAGGTGGCATGTTATACAAACAGTGCAATTATAAACAACAATGATGTCACACCATTCATAGTAAATAAGCAATTTTTTAGCAAAGAAAAATGTACCATTTTATATATACGGTGGCATCAAGTTGCAAACTAATAACAAGATGAAGCTCCTCCATGTTCATTCTGAGGTGTGCTGATCCAGCATACAGGAAGCTCCATCCTTGTCCGTGCTCATAAATGTTAATATATAAATTGCCAGAATTGTGTGATTAGCAAGCTATAATATTTGCAAAAAAGACACGATTACCAATTTGATTCCCCTAAAAAACACCAATTTGATGCAAAAAAAAACAGAGAGACAGGAAGAATGGTATGAACCAAATACAGGCATCAGTAAGTCAAGAAGTTCCGCTTAATGATTATAAGATACTAATAAGAAAGGAAAAGTCAATGAACCTAAGCATGAAATCAAAGAGCATCTAAGCAGACAACAAAATACAGAGGAAAAGAACACTTCTTTTCTTTTTTTAGCTATTTGCACATCTGTACCAACAATAAAATGTGCCAAACTGTAAAATAACTAACTGATCAGAAACAAGCAGAGCAGTACAGATTGGTTGACATTGAACATATAAAAGAACATATTTTCTAATGGATCATGATGTACAAAGATAGAAGAGTAAGTCTGCGTGGTCTTCTAAGATTTCAGCTCAAAAATAAAAAGCACCTCATGACCATCTAGGCTCTGTTGGGATTGTGATTTTGTGAACACAACCCAACCCACCAACCTATGTTACCAATGTTAAATTTCTATGCAGAAAACTGCACAAACAAGTGAAATGAAGAAGTAGTTGTGCACCGATATGGTATTTAACAGCAAAAATTAAATAATTTCTGATTTTACCAAAATAGCAAAGTTGAATCTACAATCTCCCAATTTTCATTACCCAAAGCTGTGTATCTGTATGAACATCCCTTAGGATAAGAATATATATGGAAATAAGGCAAACGCAGTAAGTATAGCATCATGGAAAGCCTTGAAACAAAAAAGAAAAAAAAACTAAGGAAAACCAGCACATAAATTGACCTAAAAAATGTATCAGAAAGCATGTGCTTCACAAACACCCTACTGCAACTGAAGTAGGAGCTAATGAAAGTTCAATATTTCTAAGCTTGTATTCAATAAAGATGAGAACACATGACAAATTAATGGACCTGGAAACTGTATATAAATGTTATTTGCATGTTTTACTATACTTTCGCTACGGGTCATCCTGACAATGGCATATAACCTTATATGGCCCATTATTCAGTTGGTTTCTACTGAGAGATTTATTATTTACTTAACATATTAGTAGTACCATGGATGAAGCATTAAAAGTGACAATGCCCAAAGGCTAATAAAGGACAAAATGAGCACAGGAAGAAGTATAAGAGAAAAATTGACGCTAAACTGTCAGTATTAGAGATCCGCGGAAATAGACTGCAAAGCATGGAACATACAGTAATGAAAAGTTACTGGTTGAGCAAATTATTCAGGTAAAACCAACAACAATCTTCTAGGCTCGGTTGGAGCTGTAAATCCGGCACATGAGAAAGCAGTATGCAAAGAAGGATTAACTGGTGCATTGTAAGTTCGAAGTTAGATTAGTAGATTACTTATTGCGAAAAACACATGCCTATCTAATGTGACTGTCGTACCTAATTATGACAGCCAGATGACAATAGAACCATAAATCTGCAAGAATAGAAGACAGGAAATCAAGTAGGTCCTCACATACGTTATCCAAAACAAAATATGTCCAATAATACACTGAACATACATAATTTTTGACAGGACACAGAGAATAAACAAATATAAAACTGCAAGGATTGAGCAAGAAAACAATAGGCCTACAACCAAGTAATCTAAAACCAAAGCTGGTGCCGCTGGTGTTGCCACCGCGAGCCCACGTATGGGGTCAACGGGCCCTTAATCTCTGGGGCGCACATAGGGCTCTTACGACGGAGCTAGTCGTGGCCCAGCTGGCACTGCCGCCGTGGACGTGTCTTTGGGTCCTGCCCTCCCCGAGGAGCCTTACACGGAGTCTCGTCATCTCGTTGTGGCGGACTTCGTGGCTCGTCCAGAGGCACTGAGGGTTTTTCAAGGGGCTGCGGATTGCGCAGACATGGTGTTGGATCGATGCGTGCTTTCTTCATGCGGGTAAGCTGCGACGTGATGCAACAGGCGAGCGTAGGCCTTTCGTTGCCGTTCGGACGAGAAGTGTAGGGCAGAACCTGCCGTGATGACACTAATTACGCGGCGTGATCCACCTTCTGGAGCCTATATACACAGTGCGGTGGGGCGGATTGTATCAGCTAGCCACTCGGAGGCTGCTTTACGTGGGCCACCACAGGCGTCCTTCCCTCGAGGGTTCTGCCCCTGACGACGTTTTCGTGGAGGGTCGTAATGGTGGTGCAGTGCCGCGTAAGGTGGTCGCCTCGGCCATGTACTTCACACCACAACCCATGCTGCTGCGGTTCTTCTCGGGTGCATTCTCCATCGTCGCGGGTACGAGCCCTTCCCCGGCCACGACTTCTCCGTCCACGGCCACGGTTAACCGAAGCATTACTGGTGTCGCTACCCCCGTCGATGTCAAGGATGTATTTAAGCCATTGGCCCTTGCGTTGCTTGTGGCTGGGGCCCTTCTTCGATGAGTCATGCACCTGCTTCGGCTCGAAGATGTCGCCTCGGCACCACTGCGCATTTTCCTCGACTCTTGCGTACTCTTCCATTTTGTCGAAGAGCTTGGCAACCGTCTTGATGGGCTTGCGCGCGTTGTACTCAACCAGCGGACCTAGGCGAAGGCCTCGGATTACTACGTTGATGATGGTTGTTTCGTTCACATTCTTGACTTGTTAGCGAACTTTAGCAAAGCGCTTGAAGTACTCTTACAATTTTTACGAGGGCTTCTGTCTAACGACGAAGAGTTGGGATGCGTCGACCCGTTCCACGTAGTTGCCCTGAAAATTGTTGTACATGCTGTTGCGAATCTACTCCCACACATAGATGGAGTTCGGTGCGATGGTGAAGAACTATGAGAGCGCTATCCCTTGGAGGGCAAGTGGTAGTCCCTTCGTCTTGGTGGAGTCGTCCAACCCCCCTAGCCCACTTCGATGGCCATTTCGTACACGCGGACAAACTCATGGGGGTTCGTATCACTCTTGTATGGGTCGATGGTAGGAAACTTGAAATCTTCTGGCCACATGGACTGCTGCAGGACGGCGGAGAGTGGAGACTCCACGTCTATGCGCTGGAGTATCGCGCGGGTGGCGACAGAGGCCTCGTGGCTGTTCGCTTGCTCAACCGCCTTCTTCGCTACTGTTGCCATGGGCGCTTGCTAGCTCCGAGCCTCTTGCATCTCTCACATGACCTCCCGAAGGTCTGCCAGCTTGCGCTGGAGCGTGCCGAGGGCGGGAGACTCCGCATCCCCGTGCCGAAGTGTAGCAGGGGCGAGGATAGGGGTTTCGCGGCTGTTCGCTCGGTCAGCCGCCACCTCCGCCACCGTTGCTGTGGCGGTTTGTTGACTCCGAATCTCTTGCACCTCCTGCATGGCTCCCCGATGGTTTGCCAGCTCGAGCTGCAGCGTTTCGAGGGCCACCACGAGTGTACCCTCAGCAGTCGACGCTGCGGGGTCTGCTGGCTCGGAAGCGCATGTTAACTTGGGCTCTAGTGTCGATGACAAGGTGTGACCGTCGGGCCTGTATGAGCGTCATGGTCGCCAAACGTGTCGGGGCGGTTGTCGAGGATGGCAATGCAGCACGGGCGTCGCTGCCGATGGTCACATTGGTGCGGGTGTCGGGGTCGGACACCATGCTAGCTCGAGCGCTGGAATCGTGGCCGGCGATCGCTTCGACGTCGTTGTCCGAGCCGATTCCCCCCTCCAGTGTTGATCACTGGCGGCCTACGGCAGGCAAGTGTCGCTGCCACGAGGGGAGTGGACCCTCGATCGTCAGCCACTACACACTGGCCGCACCCCCTGGCCGCAAGTGTCAGTGCACTTCTCTCTCGCTTGGTTGCTGCCGTCGCTTTCTTGGGTGCCCTTGCTTCTCTAATCTCGCGACTTGCTCGTCTCTCCCAACGGATGGCGCCAACTGTTGTGACTACGAGCCAAAGAGTAGGTATGTGACTGTCAGAGTGTGTGTGTGTAGGAGAATGAGCTATCTGCCCCTCTCTTGTTAACCCAAATGAGTGTGTGTGTGTGTGTGTATATGTATGTGTATGTGTTCATAAGACCTTATTACAATAATACCCTTATTATCATGTATTATTCTAAGGATATGCATGTATTTTACCTGCCTTATTAGGTCTTTTGCCCCGGCAGGTCGAACGGTTACAGGTGGGCCCACAACAGTATGCAAATGTGAAATGTTGAGTATGTTGCAATAGCAGCCCATAGGGCTATATATAGTATAAGGACTCACTAAACCCTAGACTACAAGGATAATAGGAAAAGACACATATACCCTTAACAAGTATTACTTTAGAAACACTAGCATGCTCAGGGAAATTACAATCCAGTTATCTATGTCATCTTGGCTACAATAGAACCACTCAAGACTGCTGAATGTTGGATAGCAAGCACAACAGAATCTATACATTCTGAGATGCAATGATAGTATTCTTTGTTTTGGTACAAATACTTAAATCGTTATGATATAAATCAAGTTAAAGCAGTGTGAAGTTAATTGTAAATTCATCTACGCATCTACAAGCAATCAAGCATCAAACTTACTTGAGGCTGCTTTGAACGTAGAATAGGTGTTGTCGGTAGAATTCTATTCTGGTATTGTCAATTAAGGCTTCATGAAGCGGTAAATTTTCATTGTTAATTTCATCAATACTTGCGTTATGAGTGTTTCTTTGGTAAGCAGTGGAACACGTTGTCATACTTTGCAGTTAGGCTGTTGCACCATGTTCTGTGATGTAGATAGTGGTGTTATTGTATGTCTTCCTGGTGTATAGCAAGAGTTCTTCTATTCCTTTTGGATAGATGTAGAGCCAAGAGGAACCAGCCTGCATACAAATGTATATCAGTGTGTTCTTTTTTTGCATGCTTTTGGAATCTCTTTCTATGCGAAATTAACTATAAAATGGGTCCTTTATTATCCACCCCGCTTACAACTATCAAACATGAAGAAAGATGATCTCTCTGTGAGCAAGTCATACCTTTGGACCAATATCTGTTCCATTTCTTTCCACTGTTGTTGCATTTAGAGAAAGCTATTAGCTCACCCAAGTTATTCGAATGTAGAACATGAATGAGATAGCTTACATTGATTGCCTCTCTGATTAGTCAGTGAATCAGTATTGTAGCTTTTGTTACTATTGCTATTGTGTTTAGTATTCTGAAAATGTCTTGCTGTATAGTAATTGAGGCCAATGAAGTCAAATGATCCATTTGCAGCTTTTGCTTGCTCTTTTGTGAATCTTGGTAATCTGTTGCCAACCAGTGTTCTCATGCTGAGCGGATAGTCTCCCTTGGTTAAAGGATCCATGAACCTGTTCAATTTGTTACTGAGCTATATGTAATATGTCTAAAAATGTTTACAAGAATTTTTCCAATAGACGTGGCCTGAAACTTCAAGGATGAACCTGAAGTCTATCTCGTATTGGATTTAATGAAAACTCACCATCCATACATGAAGTCCAATGCACATTTGGTAGCATCCTTGTCTTCCTTGGAATTTGAGTAGGGGATTATCCAATTGCTAACTATAGTAATACGTACTTTCCTTTTTGGCTCCACCTGCATGATTAATGGTTATCAGTGTCAAGTGTCAACAATAAACTGGCCACATACATGGAAATGATTAAATGTATATCACATTCTAGTATTTTTAGTAGTAAAAACTATATAAACATCCCTTAGATAGCATGTCTAGATACCTTCATTATTCCATTGTCTTGTCTCTATTCTGAGATACCTTTTTTGTGCCAGTTCTGTCGTCAATCTTTAACTAGAAGATCTGTGGCAGTGCTATAGATATTGTCCATTTTAAGCAGCGAAAACTGTCATTTCTTGTTTCTAGGAGTAGATTGTGTAGGCTGAATATTTGTGGTGTCTTGGTTCTTCTCTGAGAAACATCATGCAAGCAAGTCTGTCATAATCTTCAATGGCCCTAAGCTAGAAGATTTGTGGCAATACTACAGATACCGTTTACATGCTAGAATGCATTTTGTTCTATTGATCATAGTTCTTCAGCTGTGTTTTGTTACTGAAAATAATCACAATCAAGAAAACTAAGTCATACCTGGTAATTGTCTCTGTACATCTGTACTGCTGCATGAGCCAGAAGTTCATTGTGAGCTACAATATAAGGTTCCCTTCCTGAGTCTCCCATGCCACAACCTGACTTTTCCCAAGAGGAGCATCTGCCAGGTGTTAATACACTGCTGGCATAGCCACCAATACTGAAACTCCAAGGCTAGTTGAATGTTATCCAGTATTTTACCCTGTCACCAAACTCCCTAAAGCAGATGTTCACGTAGTTATGGAAATCTTCGCTGATAATGTTGGCCCAATTTGTGAAGGTCCGGTTCTTTGTTTTCTTTTAATTTCAACATGGTTCTTGTTATTGATCAGAGTAACGAGTTTGGGGTCCATGTAGGACAAATCATATGAGCTGATAGGTCATGTTTACTTACACAATAAGATGGCTTAAGAAGCCACCATACTGCTGTTCTAATACTTGTGGGGAGTCCCAGTGAAAAAGGGTCACGAATGGTTCAACACCTGCATTGTTGGTTAGAAATTAAGATGCATCACATAAATAGATAGTAACATCAGAAATCATCTTTAGTCTTGCCATTACGAATATATGTAAGTATGTAACCTTTACCTTCTCAAATGAGCTTGTTGATGAGATTGTTGTAGTATTTGATTCCTTCCAAGTTGACCCCTCCACTCAGTTTTCCATCTGTATCCATGATGTCATTGCAGCAGCTAGTGGCTTGGGATCAATCTCTTTTTTTTCTATAATCTAGACTGGTTCTCAGTTACAAGTGTGTTAGTGTTTCAGTTCAGATAATGGAAAGATTGTTAGTTTTACCATAGCTGTAATGGCAAGTAGTTGGCTGGGATATGTTTAAAGGTGATGGATTAGGTGCCTTAAGTATAAGGTTAACAAGATTCTTTTACCATTAGCTAGGACGTTAACCCTATATGCATGAGAAAACTAGAAAAGGCTATGAGGAATCACTTACTACGCAGAATTCTTGGCCAGGAAAGAGAAAATCTATATGTATTAAAGCCCAAATCCTTCATGATATTGACATCATCCTGCACAAATGGCATCTGATAATGTTAGGCGTTGTAAGTGAATATACAACGATGGTCACTAGTTAGCATGGTCATTATAAGCATTACTTTGTACTGGTGGTAGGAATCTATTGTTATGACATTGCTTCCATTTGCTATCTTCTCTCTATATATAAGCACTTCTTTCATTCATAGTAAACTGTCTTGAATTCTCTAGTTATCAGGTACTTCAAGTATAATTTATGAAAAACTAACTAGCTACCAGTTGAATTTATTCCAGGTAGATATCTCCTTATATTATGGGCACTACTGTAAGCTAAGACCAAAAAATAGAGTTGTTTGTTTGTTGTCGTTGTCTTCACATGGAGTAACTGAATTATTGACTGTGAAGAGTGTTCATTAAACTAGTTATGCATTATTTCAATTATCAGATGCTCAATTAGTTTTTTGAACTTGCTTTTGTCCTTTTCTGTGCTTTGTTGGAAGGTCCAAATGAAGATTGCTGGTACTTAAGAGCTATGACCTTAAGACTAATCAATTACTTTTGGTTACTTACAGATCAATTGACCAGATGGCCTAAGTGCTTTTCTAGGTCCTAATGAAATGGGCTTTTGCATGATCATACTTATTTTCATGGTCAAAAGACTATAAATATTATAAAATGTCAAGTGCAGGGGCCTTGTATGCTATATAGCTGTTTGCTTCACTTAAATTAAGCATATTGTACATGCTATGGCAAGAAAGCACTTAACTAGGTATTCTTTATGGAAGTGGACTGATCTTGCTATCAATTGGTATATTTTATGCTAGCAGTAGATCGCTGGATTGTCTGTGCTTGTTTGTTTGGAACTTGGGTGATAAGTGCTTTCTTTTTGCTCTAGCTTCATTTTTTTTTCAAGTGATGAAGTCTCAATTTTATGTTGGCTCGTAGTTCAGCTGTTCATCGTTCTTTCTCTCCTAAAGTCTTCCCGTTTGAAAGTCTTCTCCCATATCTCTAGAGATCTAACCCTACCTCAATGTCTTCTAATACCAAAGACCAAAGGATCATTGCATCTTGCCTAGAATACTAAGGGTATGGTATAGAGAGGTTGTATACAGTAACTCTTCTCAAAAGCCCAAAAGAAACTCTGTTACAACACGTACTTAATGTTGGAGATTCTAAGGTACAGTACAGATATTTCTTTTCTCTGTTATGTTAGAGGAAGCAGCTCAGCTGCTCTCATTCGATTCTAATTTGCATTTTGCTATTTGGTTTCTACAGAAATAATCCTTAGATGTAACATCTCAATACAACTAACAAAAGCATATGCCTCAGCAACCAACAAATAGGAATCTACAATCTCCCAATTTTCATTACCCAAAGCTGTGTATCTGTATGAACATCCCTTAGGATAGAATATATATGGAAATAAGGCAAATGCAGTAAGTATAGCATCATGTAAAGCCTTGAAACAAAAAAGAAAAAAAACTAAGGAAAAACAGCACATAAATTGACCTGAAAAATGTATCAGAAAGCAAGTGCTTCATAAACACCCTACTGCAACTGAAGTAGGTGCCAATGAAAGTTAAATATTTCTAAGCTTGTATTCAATAAAGATGAGAACACATGACAAATGAATGGACCTGGAAACTGTATATAAATGTTATCTGCATGTTTTACTATACTTTCGCTACGGGTCATCCTGACAATGGCATATAACCTTATATGACCTATTATTCAGTTGGTTTCTACTGAGAGATTTATTATTTACTTAACATATTAGTAGTACCATGGATGAAGCATTAAAAGTGATAATGCCCAAAGGCTAATAAAGGACAAAATGAGCACAGGAAGAAGTATAAGAGAAAAATTGACGCTAAACTGTCAGTATTAGAGATCCGCGGAAATAGACTGCAAAGCATGGAACATAGAGTAATGAAAAGTTGCTGGTTGAGCAAATTATTCAGGTAAAACCAACAACAGTCTTCTAGGCTCGGTTGGAGCTGTAAATCTGGCACATGAGAAAGCAGTATGCAAAGAAGGATTAACTGGTGCATTGTAAGTTCGAAGTTAGATTAGTAGATTACTTATTGCGAAAAACACATGCCTATCTAATATGACTGTCGTACCTAATTATGACAGCCAGATGACAATAGAACCATAAATCTGCAAGAATAGAAGACTGGAAATCAAGTAGGTCCTCACATACGTTATCCAAAACAAAATATGTCCAATAATACACTGAACATATATAATTTTTGACAGGACACAGAGAATAAACAAATATAAAACTGCAAGGATTGAGCAAGAAAACAATAGGCCTACAACCAAGTAATCTAAAACCAAATAACAACAAGAAATGTGCAATCTGTGACCGTTCAAAACATAATGCCAGCTCCTATGTAATTTTGATTTGCCACAATGAAGCACCATAAAACTGCCGGAATTGTGTCATGAAGCACCATAAAGTCTTCCAAAACTAATTAACCACAACACTTATCGAACCATTCACTGTTCAACACAATATGTTGGCTACTACGGAATCTTGGCAAGATACAGAGCATTGAACCATAAAACGACCAAAATCGAAACAACAAACTAAATAGGTCCTCATCTAAGGCATCCCAGAAGCAAATAACCAAAAGAAAAACTTGGCAAATTGGACCATTGGCGAACAGGGAGACTTACACTTGTGCACGAACATGGAGATCGAGCTACAACTCTGCTCCACCTCTCACCGGCATCTTCTCCCCTTTCGTCCTCCCCCGCAGCTGCTACATCCTCGCCCCCCTCCGCTTAATGGCCATGGCGAGACGATCAGGTGAGCAACGCCAACAGAATAGGAGAAGGGGAACCGGAGAGAGACGAGGCACCACGCACCAACGCCTCCCACTTCTGCTGGCGCTCGTCGGCGATGTTGCTTCCGTCATCGCTTCCGAGGAGATGGAGGGCTTGCGGTCGTGCGGACTGCTCGCGTGCTCCGCCCAAGCCAACACCACCGCGGCTGCATTGGGCGGCCACCGGCCACGTGAGCCCCTCCACCGTCGCCGCCACCTCAACCCACCAGCTCACGGCCATTGGGACGCAGGCGATACTGGAGGAAGCCGAAGAGGGGACCATGGAAACGCACGAGGCGCCACCGCCTCGGTGCCTCCCCTCGTCTTCCTCGTTTCCGTCGATGCCACCGCTAGGACTCCGCCGCTGCCTGCAACGAGGAAGGGGGGAAAACGCGACAGATTGGGGAGAAGTGGGGATTGAGCTGGAAATGGAAGAAACAGAAGGGACTCTTGGCTATTTGGATTATTCTTTCTGACCGTTGGATGCAAAGGTACCGCCTCTCACCGATGTGACCGTTGGACGAGGCTTCGTAGGGGCTACGTTTAGAATTTCTGATATTTGAAGAGACGGGAATGCAAAGTCCAGAACTCCAGATCAACCAATGCTACTAGGAGAGACAGGAATGCAAAGTCCAGAACTCCAGATCAACCTCGGCATCTTTCTTGATTTTAGGCCAATTCTTTTAGGGTGTCTTATGATTTATAGCTGTAGTTTATAGTTTTTGATCTTAAACCATTTTTAAAAGATTATTTAGATAAACTACTTTCAAATGTTAATGGAGAAGTCATCCTATTTTTTTTGTTCAAAAAAAGTTGCCATAAGCCATAAGCTTAAATAAGCCAGAAAGAATAGGTCATTCTTTTCTTTCGCGAGGGACCTTCCAATTTTCACACGAACACTAATCAGGAATAGTAGTTAATTTATATGGATTAACACAGGTAAACAGCTCAGTGTAATTAGATTACTTTAGAGATCATGAATGATAATAAGTAAGCCCCATATTAGTTGGTATTGATCCGGTTAACTGGTTCGGACTAGCATCAAGCACTAAGAGGGAGGAAATGTTCCAAATAATGGAAGGGATGAACGCAAAAAAGTTATTAGACGCCAAATTGAGATGTATGACGTTTGTAAGCCGGCCTAGAGACAAAGGGACTTCTCCAGATAGATTATTACAGCCGAGATATTGTGTAACAAGGTACCTGAGGTTTCCAAGGCTAGGAGGGATGGTTCCTGATTTTGTGTTATCACCTAAGCCAAGGCTTTCAAGGGCAGTAAGGTTCCCCAACTCTTCTAGGATAAGACCTGACAAGGAACTCATAATAAGGTACAGGTAAGTGATCGCTGACAGATTTGTCAACGACACCGGTATTTCTCCAGACAACCTAGTTTCCAAAATGCAAAACAGTGAGCCAAAATGCAAAACAATGAGCTTTGAAAGGGAGCCTATCCTGCTGGGGATCTCACCCTGGATCTTGTTGTTAGCTAGGACGATACTGATGAGCTTTGTACAATGTCCTAAAGTCGCCGGGATCACCCCTTCGAGAGAGCTGCCTCTTAGGCTCAGCCGCTCCAGTCAAGATAGTCGACCATGCTCTCCGGCGACAAAACCTCGACAAAACCTTTGAACGGGGAAGCCACCTGAGGACAGCGACATGCGCCCTTGCAGGTCTGAGGAACCCAGCTCTAATGCAACCACCCGTGCGGGGTGCCCGAGGCCGCAATTGACATCACTCCAGCTGCACAAATGATTAACAACGCTAAAATTTAGCCTCCACGGTAACAGAGAAGGGAAGATAGGGGAGAAAGGGGCGGGACTCGTGTTGTTACATGAGCTAGCTGCCGCTCTGCACGGCGTCCATGGCGGCGTGGGTGGCCGCGGCCCCGGCGGTGCCTAGGGATCCTTCCCGGTCAGAGGGAGCAACGGAGGAGCACCTGCAGGAGGAAAGCGAACTGGGCAGTAGGGAGGAGGATGGGGGAACCACCGACCTTGCTCGACCCCGACGTCAGCTTCTAATCCACCACCACCTCCGGGAACGCGCCCTTCCGCCACGCTGTGGTTGCCTTTCGCGCGTTGCCGACGCCCGGGCGCAGAGGCCTCCTGCACTGGAGGTCCTCCGTGCTCTGCATCTAATCTAGAGGTGCCTGTTTCCAAGAAGTGCTTCGACAGTAAATCTACAGAAATTGCACTACTTCTTGCAAAAAATTCTTGTAAAGGATCACAATTAAATCCAATTTTCTCGTCGCGGAATCATACGTCCTGAGTAAAAGGAATTGGATGCATTTTTTTATGGAGAGGATTATGTCTTTATCACCCACCGGAGCTATTACCATTACGGAGCATTACCAAAATAAAATCTGGGGTATGTGTCTTTATTGAACATCACGTTTCCCTTGATCTTGATTGCCGCCCAACTGATGCATGCACTCCACGCGCATGGCAGAGTTAATAGGAACAGAATTGTGCGTGAATCAGTTGGGCAGCAATGAACAATCAGCAAACTGCAGCAACTATTCAGGACCAACACCGATTAAGCTAGAAAGAATGTATGATAACACAGTGACCGTCACCAAACTGAACAGCCAGCAAAGAAAAACCATGATAGACATCGAGTTCAAGGCTCCCATGTTTTATTTTGTTTTCTCCAGCAGGTTCTTGGTACAAGAACACGTTACACACGCATCTCATAGCCACCATCTCCCAATGCGTTTATTTGGCACTTCGATTAACTAGCGAGAGATTTGGTGATACCCTTGACATGCATGAGAAGAAGCTGTCAATTGCCGGAGGCATTAAGGACGGCGTCGATCTTGTCGGCGACGTGGGCCTCGTCGTCCTCGAGCCGCCCCGCGGCGGCGCCCTTCTCCCACCGCATCAGCGTCGGGACGCCCCTAAGCCTGAACCGCGGGTCCACCCTCCACCGGTGGGCCGGGTCCCTCCACGTCGGCTTGTCGCCGACGTAGGCGCGCAGGAGCACCACGTCCTTGCCCAGGGCCTCCAGTTTCTCGTAGATCACGGGCTCCGCCACGTTGCAGTCTGCACATACACCGAAAACCCGCTCCGCCTTAGCGTCAGACGCCACAGGAAGGCATGGGGGCGTGGGGGGGTTTAACAAGTAAAGGAGTTGGTGGGTTACCGGGGCACCAGGTGAGGGAGGAGGAGGGGTCGCGGTCGGCGAGGAAGAGCAGCAGCTTCACCTTGGCCCCGTCGGCTGCGAAGAGTTTCTCGAAGTGGGCGTCGAAGTCGGCCACGGTCGCGTCTACCTTCTCCACCGCCATGCCCCTCAACTGACTTTGGCTTGGGGTGGCTTTCTTGGGAGGGAAGCAGCGGCTGCGGGGTCAAGAAGAGAGCTTGTGTAGATAGCAGATGGGAGATGGGGGAGGGGAGACGAAGGGAAGAAGGCGGCCGACCCTTCGGGGTTTTTTTCTCCCTTGCCCTACCTCTCTTCACACGCTGACGAGTGGGACCCACCGCTAGACCCCGCTCGTGCCCTACGCGAGCCGGAATCTGAGGGGGTTTGGGCGTCTGTACGGCCCATCAAACTAGCAATGGCCCCGGTGTGGCTTAACGCCTCCGCATGGGTAGCCCATCAGGTGGACCAATCATTTTTTTTCTTTGAACGAAGTCAACCAAACTTTTGTCATGCCTATATATCAGCAGATTTCTCTCAAAAAATATATACAAGCACATAGTTCCTCTCAAAAAAAATATAAGCACAGATCCCTAGCCATTGTCGTTTGCAATTTGTGTTGCACATATATATTTCAAAATTTTTGTGAAAATGTACAAAATCAAATGTGAAAGTCCAAAGCAATTTGCCACACCCGGTTGATAGCATATATACGAGTATCCAATGTGATCCCATGTTGTTGAATTTTTTTAATAATCTTTTTTATTCGAACTTACATTATTATACCTGTGTTTTATTTTTTTTACAGTTCTGATCATCTATCGCTCTATGGTTAGGCAATTTGGTCTAATCGCTCAACCGTTCGACAACACATGGCCAAGTCGTCCAACCGTTTGACGACTACTTCTGTCGTCCAACCATTTGGCGACTACTTCTGTCGCTCAACGGTTGGACAACAAGATCCCTAGTCGCTAAACGGTGGGCGACTAAGGGCCTATACCCCCACACGCGCGACTAGGGGCCAATATACCCCTCCCACTCGAGTGTAATGGGATAGCGATACCACACGCGACTCCTCGTGTCTACTCGATCGTATCTTGCAAGTGATGGCGTCTCCACTTGACTTCGCGGTCTTGCACGCAACGGCGCCGAGCAATGATCTTGTTCCCCACGTGATGAGGAGCCTCGACAGTATTCTCATTCCTCTCCCATCCTGCTTAATGATCTTGGTGCCCCGCTCCATCTCAGTCTCTACAGGATCCCAGGATGCCACCGCCACAACCCACGAGCCTGTTCAGCTTCACCCCCGTGGGCGATAAGGAGGACCTACCGCCTCTAGCTATGCCATGCCCTAAGATGTGTGTCCACTGCTCGCTACTGACTAAGTTGCTTGGGGTTAAGAAGATCCAAACTCCTCCTAGATTTGATCTAAGACAACTTGATAGGTGTGTTCTTTCTTCTTTCACCACTTCTATGTGATTTTTTTCTCTATTTTTTGTGATCTTTTCAGGGGTCTTGTAGTGATGAATTTGGTAGTAGAAGTGTTTGGTTTTGGTCCAGTTGGCAACAAAAGGTGAGTTGTTCTTATGAGTTTGATGGTTGAATCAGCTATTTTATGTTTGGATCTGTGTAGAAATTTTGTATTTCGATGCTACTACCCCAACCAAACACAGTAATGGTATTGTTGTTGCATAAACACAACAGGGGTACATGGTACCTTTCTCCATGGGAGAAGGCAAGATTTAGAAAAGAGATAAGCTAGAAGGGAGGATACCTTTTCTTTGGTCTCCCGGCGCCCCTCCTCCTAGGATCACTCCAGGGGGCCATATATATAGACCAGTAAAGTTCACTTCACAAGACATACGTGTCCCAGGCTAAGGCACACGTGTCCCACTCCTAAGGCACATGTGTCCCCTTATCTATACTACTGGGCTTGTTGTACATTGGGCCCATTCTAAGGGGGAGCTGGGCCATCCCCACAACAGTACTCCCTCAACTGCAAGCGCAGAGGTCCTGATGGGCGAGCTGACGTGCCGAACTACCTCAGCCCCTCGTTCCCCAACAGCAAGCGCGAGGGTATCGGCTGGCGAACCAATGCAACTAGTAGCTTGTAGCCCCTAAGATAATGCCTACGAAGAGGTCAACAGAATCCCACGCCGAAGCTCGGCCATCCCGCTGAGGCAATGCCTACAAGGCGGATGACGAAGTCCTACGCCGGAGCCGACCGTCCCGCTGAGAAGTTGCCTACTAAGCGGATGGCGGAGTCATGCCACCGCGCCGAGGCGATGCCTACAAGGCGGGCGGTGAGGTACTGCTCTAGAGCGGGGTCATTCCGCCGAGGCAATGCCCACGAGGTGGACGACGAAGTCCTGCGCTGGAGCCGAGCCGTCCTGCAGAGACATTGCCTACTAGGCAGACGATGAAATCATGTCGCCCCGCCGAGGCGGTGCCTACAAGGCGGGCGGCGAAGTACTGCTCTGGAGTGGGGTCGCCTTGCCGAGACGATGCCTACGAGGCGGGCACGAGTAGCGTGGGCCAAGGGCACTACGCATGCAGAGTGGGCTATCCAGGAGACACGCTGCTAAAGCAATGTACGCCCTAGTGGGACGCACGCAAAGGCGCGATATCCAGATGGTGCGGCACTAGAGTGGTGCACTCCCTAGTGCAACACGCACGAAGGCTTGATATGCAGGTGGTGCGTTGCCAAAGCGAGGCACTCCCTGGTGCAACACGCACGAAGGCTTGGTATCCAGGTGGTGCATCGCCAAATCGAGGCACTCCCTGGTGCAACGCGCACGAAGGCTTGGTATCCAGGGGGTGTGTCGCCAAAGTGAGGCACTCCCTGGTGCAACGCGCACGAAGGCTTGATATCCAGGTGGTGCATCGCCAAAGCGAGTGTGGGACCCGGAGTAAAAACTCCTAGACCCCCTGTGTATTACTGTACTAGTCCCAGAGATCAATGCTAGTACACACAGTTCAAACAGAAAAGATGATACATTGCCAACAACGCTTTATTACGATAGTAACTGAAGTTTTACAAAGGCCATTGCCTTACTAAGGTTCACAGAACCTTAAAACAAAAGAACATAACACAGCGGAAGCAAAAGATAACTTGATCGACCCATCAATCGCCACGAGGCAATTGGTGGGAAACGAGTCCTAGGCATCCGAGAATAATCCACCGCATCCACATTCGTGCGAAGTCATACTCTCGACTTGATCTTCTCCATTCTGCTTTTATATTTATAGAGCAACGGTGAGTACAAAAGGTACTCCGCAGTCTTGGAAAAATGCATAGATGTAAGGTTTCACAAAGGAAGGCTATATGGTTTATTTGCAAAAATCAGCATTTTATTTCAAATCTACATAATTAATTTAAAAGCCATTTTGTAAACAACTTGTTTTTAATAATCGAAATTGGATAAGTACTTTAGTGAAGGTTAAACTACCAACACTAATATCTCAGGCCATCACAGCAAATTTTCAAAAACCTCAGGTTACACCCCCTGATCTGAACATCACGAGAGTTATACTACTCCCGAGTTTTTCTCCAATTCATTTTGTTTTGAAATCAAAACCAAAACTTCTACCATGTGAATGCATTCCTTGCTCGCCCTTGACCGTGGGCACGGCTATTCGAATAGTTTTACTCTGCAGAGGGTGTACAACTTTACCCACAAGAGATAAGTCATCTTTGCAGTCAACATGCTTCCTTTGGCATAAGACTCAGATAAATTATCACAAAGCTTTTCACCTACTCCAGTATAGTTTAAATACCACCCGCTAAGGTTTCACCACAACTTGAATCCACAAGTTGGAGCCCCCTCTTGCGCCATGTGAGTACAGTAAACTCTGTTCCTCACTATGAGTAACCAGTATACCCTGGCACCCAATACACCACTGGTGATATCTAAGCTAAACTTTTATAGGTTAGTTAGCTAGGTCGTACCCATATAGACTTGTGGTTGTCTTGTTTTGCTCGGTTTGGACAAACACAAGCGTCGGTCCTTAATCGACCAGGGTGGCTCATTCACAAACCCAACAATTCTCGTGCTAACTGCACCAGCCAAACCTTCCATCCACCCTTGTCAACTTTTCCCTTTGAATTTTATTTTTATTTTCAAATTAACAGTGGTAACATCCGTTACCACTTTTCAAACAAAACATTTAACAATGGTAATATCCATTACCAATGTTCAAACAAATCATTCATCAAAGCATTTAGTAAACATGACTCTCATTTAAGCATTATTATATTTATTTGCTACGCTAAGCATTTGCTAGTATTTAAACGTTCAACAATTGTAACACTAACTCATTATTGAGTCAAAGGGATATCCTAAGTTGACAATGGTACAAGATAAACAATTTTCAATGGAAGGTATAGCAAATTGGGTATTTAACTAAATTTTCTAAATCAAATTATCACTTGTTATAACATAAGCATGCAATAATTTTAAAATAACTACCTAATCATTTTATAAATCATTGGAGCAAGTTGATCAAAGGAAACTTGCAAAACATAGAAGCAAAATGTTCAAAGGAGACTTGCCTTCACGTGTGCAGGTTGAAATCTTCCACAACTTGCTCTTGCAAATCCTCGGACAATTCGGTCTCTATCGTAAATCGAGAAAACCAAATAAATAAAATAAAATAAAAATTCAAAAATTGAAAGTAAACATACCAATTGAAAGATTGAAATTTTAGATGAATTTAGAAATTTGAATGGATCAATTTGGAGTTAAAATGAGAAAGATATGGCTATTTGAAAATCTCAGATTTAAATAAATCCAGAAATTCGGAAATCTCTGACATGTGGGGTCCACTGGTCAGCGATTTCATTTAAAATGAGTCTCTGACGTATGGGACCCACTGGACTCGGGACCCACTTGTCAGTGAATAGCGCAGAGGGGTGGTCGCTGACGGGTGGGACCCAGGTGTCAGCGCGGATAAAAACGGAGAAACTCAACCTCGCGCGCGGAGCGGGGCTCGAACGCGCGCCGAGGGAGTGGGAGGGGGAAGAGAGCGGCGCTAGCCAAGTGAGCGGGGAGGCACTGCCTACCCCTTAAGGGTAGGTAATCCCCTTAAGGTTTGTCTACGGGGAGGCCGGCGGAGCAACGTGGCGCACACGTGGCTCTGATGTGGCAGACACGTCGGATAGATTTGACGTGGCGGCTGAGGTGGCGGGTTGACGCGGCGGTTTGCGCGGCTGTCGGTGGAGATGGATCGGACGGCCATGGCTTTGACGCGCGGCGCGATCTCAAGCGTCGGCTCAGATGGACGGCAGATATGAGGCGGTGGAGACGCGGGCAACCGGCGGATGGGCGCCGCGTGGCGCGCTCTCTCGCGCGGCGTCGCGCATGGACGCTGAACGCCGCGCGGGCGCGACGCGGCGGTGAGGCCGAGCGGGCGCGAGTGGGCGGCCGAGATGGAAACACGTCGCGCGTATCCGGCCGTCGGTGAAGCAGGCGGTGGGGATGACGCGGTGCGAGGCGGAGTCCGGCGATCGGCGACGCAGGTGGCCCAGCAAGGTCGCGGCGTCCGCCGCGGGCGGACGAGCGCGCGCGGCGCGCGCGACTTCGAACGCGCGGACCGAGGAAGCGGTGTCCGCGCGCGCGCGCGCCGCGCGCGACCGAGGCGGCGCGAGAGCGTTGGCGGCGGAGAGCTTACCGGCGGCGGCGACGGCTTCGTCGGCGGCGCCCGAATCACGGCGGCGACTACGCGCGAAGCGGAGAGAGAGAGAGCGAAGGGGAAGAGGGTCGTCCGGGCGTGCTTTATCGCGACGGAGGAAAAACGGACGCCACGTTCGCCGCCGGCGTTAATGGCGGCGATTCTGCGGCGCCAGCGGCGAAGCGGCGTCTCTTCGCGAGGGCGGCGGCGTTTAATGGCGCACAATCGGCGGTCTCTCCCGCGCGTGCCAGCGGCGAGCGGTCGAGGCGGAGGCGAGCTCGGCCGGCGTGAATGGCGGCGCGCGGAGAGAGCGGTCGGGGCGAACGTCGGGGCGACGGCTCGGCAGTGGGACCACCGGCGGTGAGTCCACGTGAGACCGATCTATGACGAGTGGGGCCGCTTGTCGCGCAACCCAAAAAAGAAACTCAACCTCGCGCGCGAGCGGGCTCGAGCGCAGCGAGGAGCGGGAAGGAAGAGAACGGCGGCGATAACGGTCGGGCGGGAGGCTCACCTACCCAATAAGGGCGGTTACCCTTTTGAGTATTAGCCGCGGAGTGGTGTTTCTTTGCTCGGATCGCGACACTTGGCGCCGCGAGAGAGAGGAGAGGCGGGATGAGGCACCGAAGGCTGGGATCGGTTCGGGCCGGGGAGGAAGGGCTCGGATGCTTGACAAGTGTCAGCCCGAGGGAGATTTTGATATTTAAATCTTTTATATATTTAAAATCGAGAGGAGACTTTAAACTACTCGAAAAATACCAAATAAATTCCAAAATTCCAGAAAAATTCACATAATTCACGATAATGTTTTAAACATATTAAAAATATTTCCAACTTATTTTGATATTAAATTTTCTTTTCAACAGAAACTTTAAATTCTGAAAATTCCAGATAATTGGAAATTATTAATTTAAAATTATTTCTTCAAAATAAAAGCAAAAATTGGGATGTTACAGCGAGGCACTCCCTGGTGTCTTAGGTGCGATTTTTATACTCCGTAGAGTGCACGTGGGCAAGCTCAGCGCGTCTTATTTATACTCCGTAGAGTGCGCGCGGGCAAGCCTCGGTGCATCTTATTAATACTCCGTAGAGTGCACGTGGGCAAGCTCGGTGCGTCGTATTTATACTCCGTAGAGTGCGCACGGGCAAGCCTCAGCGCGTCTTATTTATACTCCGTTGAGTGCACACGGGCAAGCTCGATGCGTCTTATTTATACTCCGTAGAGTGCGTGCGGGCAAGCCTCGGCGCGTCTTATTTATACTCCGTAGAATACGCGCGGGCAAGCCTCGGCGCGTCTTATTTATACTCCGTAGAGTGCGCGCGGAGACGTGCCTTCGCGCGTCTTATTTATACTCCGTAAAGTGCACGCGGGCAAGCCTCAGCGCGTCTTATTTATACTCCATAGAGTGCGCGCGGAGGTGTGCCTCCGCGCGTCTTATTTATACTCTATAGAGTGCACGCAGAGGTGTCCCTCCACGTGTCTTATTTATACTTACAAAGAGTGCATCGAGGCGCGAGGCCATCGTGCGATTCAAATCAAAAAGAGGAGCAAAACAGAGGCATAAAAGAAACGGCCGAAGAATTTTGGTAACAAAATGCTTCATAATGCTACACTAGAACAGCATTAGATGCTGTGGTAGCCCAGAGCACACCAAAACTAGAGAAGCCAACATGTCTAAACTAAATGCTCTTAGAATGGAACTGTAGCCGCAATAAATGATATGATGCACAATCGTTTCTTTATTGCCATGCACGTAATAAATGATATGATGCACAACCGTTTGGTTTTTGAGGAGTTTTCAAAAGATCGCTTTTTCTCTACTGACTTCGTTGCTTCGAGTTAGCCTGGTCGTAGCGATCTGCGTGATGGTTATAGAGTTTTGTGGTACTAGTCATAGGATACTGGTCGGTACTTGTTAGCTTCGAGTGCCTCATTTCTTAAGCACCCGAGTACTCGGTTCAGACTTTTTGAGTTTTGTTTGGGTGTTTTCTGCGATGTCGTAGCCCTAAGAGTGGTCAGAAGCCATTTACGATCACATTGTCCCAGATCCGAACCTTGTAGAAGCGTTGAACGAGCGGTCGGAAGGCATTACGACTACGTTGGTCGTGGTCGGAAACCGTGCGCACTGTTTATGACCACGTTCTGGCGTTTACGACCACATTGGGCATAGTCGGAGGACACCAGAAGGGTTTACGACCTCCTTGGCCGTGGTCAAAAGCTGTTTCGACCACATTGGCCATGGTCGAACTCTACTACGACCACGTTAGCTGTAGTCAAATGCTGCTACGACCACATTAGCCGTGGTCGAAAACCTGGTTCACTGTTTACGACCTCATTGACACGAGATGAAGTCGGAGGTCGAGGCTTCGACCGCCGCGGTTGAAAGTCGACGTTCGGACTTACGACCACGTGGGAAGTCGGCAGAATTCGATCATGTTGTGAGGCAGTCGTACGCTGTTGGAGTGAGGTCGGACGTAGTCGGTTGCGGTCAAACGCAGTTAGACTGGCTTGGAACTCGGTCGGATGTGGTTGGAAGGGCTTGTACGCAGTCAGTTGTGGTCAGTAGCAGTCGTAATCTCTTGGTAGCGGTCATAACGTCTAGGAATCGATCGTATGAGCTCCTAAGGCGGTCGAATTTTCTAGGAATCGGTTGTAACGACTTCTGGGCAGGTCGTCTTGACCTGGAGAGCAGTCGTAGGTCTTATGCATTCGTTGATCTGTGGTTTCGTCCGGTCGTAATGGGTTTACGACTTGCTGAGTTTGCATCTCTGAGTACCTTCGTGTTTTGGAAGTTGATGGAACTTGGTTTTGTGCAGTGCTATGCGATGTTTTCTTGTCTGTGATGGCTGCAGGACTTTGAGACTATGTCGTGGCGAGGCATGGGGTGATCGAACTAGGCATAGGTGGTGCTGAGGTCGAAGCGGTCGATAGATGCCAAAGACGATGAGGCATTCAAGGTGGTTGCAAGGCTTGGACAACAAGAAGAGGAGGAAGCTTCCGGGAAGGCAGCGGAGTGGCATTTTGGAGAAATGCGGAAAGCTGCAAAGGGAAGCTGTGTCTCTACAAAGCACCGGAGTGGCTGGCGCTAATGGGCAAAGTAGTGAAGCCGTTGGTGTTAGCGGGTAAAGCACTGGAGTTCGTTTTCGCTAGTGGATAAAGCAATGGTAAAAACCGGTGTTAGATGGGGTTAACGGGTTATCCCCGGTTGGACCTAATGAGTGGATTCATTAGATTTTGGTTTAGGTTGTGACACTATATAAGGGGAGGAGAGGCAAGAGCTAGGGTTTGAAAAGGTTAGCTAAGCCTTCTGGTGGCTAGCTCCTCCTCCCTCCCATGGGAGATAGTTAGAAAGTGTGTGTGGGTGCTCTAGGCTTAGAGCTTTGTCCTTCTAGGTAGAGTGGCCGTAAAACCTACCTCTTCAAGTAATCATTCATCGATCTTTGTCGATCTCTTTGTCTATTATCCGTTTTTGATTACTTTACCCTTGATTTGATTGGTTTTGATCCTTTCTTTCTCCCCTTGTGATCTTGCAGTGCCAAGGACGTGTAAGACGTGGAAATAATCCTCAGAAATCTATATCCATCCATCTAGGCACTTTGATAGCAAGATCCACGAGAAAACTCGATTTTGCTTGATTTTGGTCTTATCAAGTGACTACTTATTTTAAGGGTTTTTATGTAGTGATCCTTGGTGTTCTAGCTTGCTATGACATGTGGGAATACATCCAGAGCCATCACGGCTATCTTCTACCCACGAGCAAGTCGTTTTCACCAATTAGGGTTTTGACCCGATTTTGGTGCAACCTTCCAACAAACTGAAAAAAGTCCCATCTTTAGCCATATTTTTCATGATTGTTTGTTGGAATAGGTTCACAATAACCTAGAGAACATCCATACAAAATTTTATATCATTTGGATCTACGGATCAAAAGTTCTCTTGGTTTTCGAATTTGAAATCGGGCTGAAAACACTATCACCTGATTTGGGACAATTGGATTTATTTTTAGTTGAAGATTCTATGTTCTACACATCTGAGTATAGAATCCTGAATACAAAGAGAAAAATCTGAGTTGGCACCATTCACCCTCCCTCTGTTGCCACATTCGGTCCTACAAAGGCAAACTAATGGTCAAGAATCACAAAGCATTTCAGACCACCTTTGTATCAGCGGACGGGCGGCGCCGGTGACGAAGTCTCAGTGCACTTTTTGTAATACTACATCTCTTTCACATAATACTACATCTCTTAAAAAGAAGTATCACTCCACTTTTTGTAAGAAGGATGGATACATTGTTGAGTTTTTCTTTCGCCGTGTTAAGCACGAGTGTCGAGTTCATCGTCGAGCTTTTAGGGACACACATCGCCCATCTCATGGCATGTGTTGACCCAGTGCCGACACGAGGTCTTTATGCTTGTTCCAAGGGAGTTCTCTTTTGAGTAAGGATGATGCTTTGTCCTTCCGGACCGTGTCTCTTAGTAGATCTTTGCATCATTGCTCATTTTGTAAGAATGATGGATATCATATAGACTCCTTCTTTTGGCATGCCAAATGCATGCATCGAGTTCATGCTTCTAAATCTCCAAGTGTCCATAGCCTTTCTCATGGCATGACCACTCGTGAGTCTAGCATGAAAGTTCGCTTTGTTGGTAGCTTCCTTGACACCTTTTCAGTGGTGTTTTACAGCATCGTGGACTTGGCTTTCATGATTTTGTTTTTGTTCACGTGCTGTCCCAAGGAAGGATTTCCACCGTTTCTCAAGTGGTGGACCTTGTTTTCTTAATCGAGGTGCACACCTGTTGTGAGGAGTAGTTGTGAGTTCTTATGGTACTCTTGGTGGTTCTTTTCTTAGTGCTTTCATGTAAGGTATCGCCGCTTTTCCGAGATGGCACTCGTTTTTCTTATCGAGTTGTTCACTTGCGGTGTGCCTCCAAGATTGGATTTTCTTGCATGAACCATCTCTTGCATCATGCTAACTTGCATACTTCTAGCGTGGGTGTGTCAAGTTTTGGGTTCCCAAGTACTTGCTTAATAACCCTTCGGGATCCAAGACTCGGGCACCTTGTTCTTCTCATGTGTAGGTATCGAGACACTAAATGGAGAACTAATGATTGTTTGGGTTCCGCTCTTTTGCTTCATCATATGATTGGAATATTTAATGGTTCTCTACTCCTTTTTGAGGGCATCCTAGAGGCATATGTTTTCACGTTTGGCGTTTCCACCTACTTTGTGAGCTATTCTATATCTTAATGCCTTTATATTCATGTCTGATCATAATTGGCATGCTGTGGTTGACCATGTACTCACTTGTACCATATGGATATGTGTTATTCATACTACATCTTTACCATGTCTTTATGTGTATTTTGCTTGTATATCTATGTGCTGGGTAATTATTCATCCTTTGTAGATATATGAGTTTTTATCTTTATGAGCATGCATTATTCTTGCAATATTTTGTATAATGCTCTTACTTGTATTCTATGTATTCATATGCTTGTTTGATGTCATCATACCATGTATTTGCATGATTTGCCCATATCATGTTTCTTTTATTTACCTGGTATTATGATATAACCATTGTGGATACATGAGATCTCTTTTGTTACTATTAGTATGTAAATTTCTAGTTTCATCATTTGTCATGCTTTTAGCTTACTCATATGTGCATAGGTTAGAATTTTGATCATGATTCTCTTGTATGATTAAGCTTGGCTTTTCATTATGAGCATGTATTATCTAGATGTATTCACTATTATGCTTTTGAGATATCTTGCTCTAGGTATCCATGTTAGCATATCCTTCTCTTGATCCTTGTTAGCATAATTTATGCATGTTTTGTTTCTTGACATGTTTTATGCTTACATGGTGTTGCTAATACATGTGGTATTGCTAATTATAGATAGGTGAGCTTTGCCATAGCTTTTCTTGTATTCTTTGATCTTGATTGTATGAGTGTCCTGCTATGTGCTTTGTTGCTCATTTACTTCATACTTTGCCATGGATATAAACAGAGCTTGATTTATCTCTTTAATATGTAGTGTACTTGTTTTGCTCATTGCCATGGCTTGTACAATCTTGTTTATGCACAAAATTACTTGCTTATGCTTATGTGAGTATTGAATTGTTATTGCCTCATCTCATCTTGAATTATAGCATTCTTGCCTGTTATGTGTCTTGGAAGTGGATTTGCATATTAATCTTCACTAACCCCAGTTCCAAGGCATAAACGATTTCTTTTGTGGTGATTCAAGTGCTATTAATTCTTTTGGCTTATTTTGAGAGAGAGTTTTACTCTTTTGCATCCGTTGTATCAGGTTCGTATGCATTAACTAATTGAATGCTTAAGTTTTGACTTGACTTCTTGAGCATAAGTTACTTGTTGATTGTGTGTATTAGAAGTCAAGTATCATCATGATTTTGTACTTTATGGTATCTATCCTGTTTTATTGCTTACATCTTACTCCTTATGTCTATTCACCATTATTTATACATGTTAGCATACTTTCCATGATTTTTGTTTATCATGATGTATGCCTACATGATGTGTGTTTGATTATGGTCATTTTGAGATTGATTACATTCTGGATAGATTTCTATATCATGATGCTACATTTATTCATGCCTTCTTATTATTTTTGATTCATGTGTATATGTTTGTACTTGTATCCATGCGAGCACATGCTTTTATGACTTTTCTTTGTCACTTGCTATGTGTGTATAGTTGTGATTCATTGAGATGCATGTATATCTTGAACTCATTCATTTCTGTCCTGGCATGAAATTAGTCTGTATGACATCTTGGTGGCTTTAGACTGTGCTTATGCCTAGATATCATGAGAACTTTGATTAGACCACATGCTTCTTCTAGATTTGGTTTGCACTAGGATGAGTTGTCCTAGATAATTTGGTGAGATCTAGATAGAGCTTGTGTGGGGGTGTGTTCTCTGTCATTTGTGCTTGTCATGCTACTTTTGTTGTCATATGTCTCAGTACTGGAACCATGCTTGTATATCACTTACCCCAGTACTAGGACACCAGTTCCTGTGTTGAGTCACAGGTTGTGGATGTAAGGGGGAGACCATGTGGATTATGTGGATGTTTTGGGTCTCTCACCTCCCTTGAGCGTCTGGTGGAGGTTTCTATTGATCTCATGATGTAGCTTCAGTCAGCCTCCACCACATCAACTACATCACATCGCCAAGCAATGTCACAGAGGTTTGCTCCCTTATGACCTTCAGTTTCTTACTTTTCTCCACATGGTTTTGCATAGCATTCCTGTTCTCTAAGATTCTAGTGGTAGGAAAGGTCTGATTGGATAGATAAGAACCAACTCTAGATGATTTTATCCCAGTCACACTTCTCATCCAAATGGTTCTCTAAGATTATTTATTGCCTAGTTTGGGCTTTTGTCCTTGGCCACTAGTGTCCTTTGTTGTGATAGCTAGTGTTGCCTTTTGCTCCGTGGTATGAGGTTATAGGCTAGAGACCATGTGGGAAAATGTGTGTTTGGGAGTCATCTCATTGAGTTTGAATCTTTATTTTTGGTGTTTATGCCTAATTTCTTGGTTCTTCTCAGTTTGCCTTCTTTAGGGGGGAGTTGGAGCTTTCTTCTTTTTGGGCTGCTTTTTAGGGGGAGCTTACTTCTTGTGCATTCATATGTATTATGTTGCATTTTAATTTCAGCATGCATTGTATATATATGAATGCTTGTACAAACTATGGTGCTTTGACTATTATTCTTGTGTGACATGATATCTTGCTTTACATCTTGCCATGTCTTGTGCTAACTTGCCAGATTTATCATGTCCTTCTATGTGTAGCTTAGCTTTTTATCATGCTACCTTGATTAAATGTGAAAAACTTAATTGAAATCATGTCTTGTTGGATCATGTGACTAGTTTTACTCTAGTGATCCTCTTATGATTTATGCCATGTCAAATAAGCTAAGTTGGGTGTTGAATCTGAATTGAGTTTTAGATTGAGCTATGCTTGTTCTTTATTGAAGCATGAGTTAGTATTAGCTCGTTGTTCTTCAACTAAGTCATGAAAATGCAAAATGATCTCTTTTGTGCGAAAAAACTGATCTTACCAATTCTTTCTCACAAGATGGCTTGCCATTGCACTAGGCATGAACTCAGAGGAGTTTTGGATGACCAAGATCACTTTCTTAAGCTTATTGCTTGAGGTGGTCGCATAAGGCTTGAGATCTAGCATATGGCTAAGAAAATAAAATCTGTGAAAATAGTTGAAGCTTAGGAGACAGTTGTGGATGGCTCCTAGTCCAGGACATGCTTTGCTAAGATAAAGCCAAAAATGATTTTCAGAAAATGCCAAATGTGTCAAATTTGCTCAATTACAAGTGTTACCAAGTGTTTGAACAAAATGATTCAATATTGAACTTGTCGCACTCTAATTTGACTCAATTGTAGCTTCTTGATTCCATTTAGAATATTGACATGGTTTGACTCATTTTTGAATACCTTTAGCTAAACTATGATCTTAAGTATCTTGATATGATAAAAATCCATTTAATTTCATATTATTGCTCATTTGGCTTTAGCTTTGCTATATATAGTTTGCCATGATTTAGATAGCTCCTGCACATAATATGGCTTGGTGTAATACTTGTAAAGTCACGTTGGATAATTTTCACCGCTCCTAATGCTACAAATGAATAAAATACAACAACATCATTTCATTCATCCTCTGTCTTCTTCCATGTATCTTGATGATTCTATTTTCAAAGGGGGAGAAAAATTGACAAAAATGCATATCTAGAGCATGATTTAGGGTTTTGTGCTAATTGTTTTTTTGGAGCTTTTGCCCTTGATGTCTATATTGCCAAAAGGGGGAGAATGACTGAGAAAAAGGCATTAAGGAATTGCAAAACTTTTGCATTTTTGGTTTGTCCTCTTGCTATGAAATGGTCATGATGAGCAATTGCTTTTCTTTTCTTTGGACCGTGAGCAAGATTGGGCTCTTGTGAGATTTTTTGTGTGATTTGGAGCTTTTGTAGAAAAATTGTTCTCTCTTGTGTTTGCTCCATTTCACACTTTACCAACATGGTCATAAGTTCCTTATTTACTTCTATTGGACCATGTATGGCTTTTGCAATCTTTTTGCTTTTCTTTTAAAAAAAAACTCATCTTCATGCCTTTTCGATGTTTGTCAATATACTCATCAAGAGGGAGATTGTGAGACCATGTGGAGGTCACTCTATGGTTGTGATGAGTAATTGACCTTTGGGTTAGAGTTTTCGTGGTTGAGTTTGGTTTTTTAGGAGTTTTCAAAAGATCGCTTTTTCTCTACCGACTTCGTTGCTTCGAGTTAGCCTGGACGTAGCGATCTGCGTGATGGTTATAGAATTTTGTGGTGCAGGTCATAGGATGCTAGTCGGTACTCGTTGGCTTCGAGTGCCTCATTTCTTAAGCACCCGAGTACTCGGTTCAGACTCTTTGAGTTTGGTTTGGGGTTAGTTTGGTTTTGAGTTTGGTGGATAAAGCAATCGTAAAAATCAGTGTTAGATAGGGTTAACGGGTTATCCCCAGTTTGGCCTAATGAATAGATTCATTAGGTTTTAGTTCAGGTTGTGAGACTATATAAGGGGAGGAGAGGCAAGGGCTAGGGTTTGAAAAGGTTGGCTAAGCCTTTTGGTGGTTAGCTCCTCCTCCCTCCCATGGGAGATAGTTAGAAAGTGTGTGTGTACTCTAGGCTTAGAGCTTTGTCCTCCTAGGTAGAGTGGCTGTAAAAAGTGTGTGTGTACTCTAGGCTTAGAGCTTTGTCCTCCTAGGTAGAGTGGCTGTAAAATCTAACTTTTCAAGTAATCATTTATCGATCTTTGTCGATCTCTTTGTCTATTATGCGTTTTTGACTTATTTACCCTTGATTTGATTGGTTTTGATGCTTTCTTTCTCCCCTTGTGATCTTGCAGTGCCAAGGACGTGTAAGACGTGGAAATAATCCTCAGGAATCTATATCCATCCATCTAGGCACTTTGATAGCAAAATCCACGAGAAAAACTCGATTTTACTTGATTTTGGTCTCATCAAGTGACTTCTTATTTTAAGAGTTTTTCTGTAGTGATCCTTGGTGTTCTAGCTTGCTATGACATGTGGGAATACATCCAGAGCCATCACGGCCATCTTCTACCCACGAGCAAGTCGTTTTCACCAATTAGAGTTTTGACCCGATTTTGGTGCAACCTTCCAACAAACTAAAAAAAGTCCCATCTTTGGCCATATTTTTCATGACTGTTTGTTGGAATATATTCACAATAACCTAGAGAACATCCATACAAAATATTATATCATTTGGATCTACGGATCAAAAGTTCTCTTGGTTTTTGGATTTGAAATCGGGCTGAAAACACTATTGCCTGATTTTACTGTAGCAGCGGTCAGACCGCCATTATAACGCCGGTCAGACCGCCTAGAGCGGTTAGACCGCCCTGTGAACTCCGGTCAGACTGCTGGGGAGAGTTTGGTTCCAAGTTTTGTTGATTTGGGCCAATTGTATTTATTTTTAGTTGAAGATTTTATGTTCTACACATCTGTAGGTGTTTGAGTATAGAATCCTGAATACAAAGAGAAAAATCTGAGTTGGCACCATTCACCCCCCCCTCTGTTGCCACATTCGGTCCTACAAAGGCAAACAAGCAAAGCTAATGGTCAAGAATCACAAAGCATTTCAGAGCACCTTTGTATCAGCGGACGGGCGCCGCTAGTGACGAAGTCTCAGTGCCGCTGCGCAAGCAGCTCAATGGCGATGGTGGCGCCGTAGCTTCTGCGCATACCGAGGGTCTGGACGAGAACGCCCGGGAGCGCAACGTGGCGATGGATGGTGGCCCCTCTTTCTCAGGGTGGGCGAGGGGAGGCGAGGGTGGCTGTGCTTGCGCGATGGTGGGTTTGTGAGGCTCAACGCGATGGTGGAAGGGGAGGACGATGATGAGGAGGAAACTAAGAAAGGCTGGTTCGATTCTATAGCTATCCAAATAGGTCGTGCCGTAGCGGGCCGGCCTGAGGCCCGTCACTATAGGCTCGGCCCAACCACAGCATGATCCGTTTAGATGATGGGTCATGCCTGGGTCGAGCGGCCGACATGGCACGGTAAGGCGACAACGCCAGCACGGCTCGGTAAAAATAGCTGTTTTTGACCTTTTTGACCGTTGCGATGTAAACAAATTCTAGAAAAATGGCACAAAATTCAAAAAAATATCAAAATTTTCTTATAAATAGGGGCATCTGGTCTCCATTCTCTATACCTCAAACTCAGTGTCATCTCTCTGTTTAACTTTGAAAAACTCGGCAGTGTTTTTGCAAATTTGGCAAAATTAGTGAGAAATTCGTGCGAAATTCAAAAAATTCAAAAAACTTCAAAGAATTTTCAGAGAGCTGCAGAAAAGGTAATAGTGTTATATTATTTCATATTATTTTCTGATTGAATAGTAAGTTAATTGTACTTTACTATTTCAAATTGCAGTTAATTCAATGGAGAACTATGATTTTCAACTCTCCGAATTCGGCCATACGACGGAGGATATGTAATCCTTTCAAGAAGGATATCCATCGGTGGAAAGTCCACATACACAACAAACTGTAGAGCCAGAAGAAGCGGCCGGCCCGATGGCGCAGGGTCCAATCTATCCATCTTCTGTTAGCTCAACGAGTGCATCCACAACCCAGAGCACGGGTTCAAAAAGATCCAGAGCTATTACATCAAGAGTGTGGAATGATTTTGACAGGAAGTTCAGGACCGACGAAGACGGGAATTCAGTGAGGATGCTGTTTGTAAAATTTGTGGTAATGAATTAACAGCAAAATCTTAAGGTGGGATGGGTCACCTGCAACGACATGGTGCAAGCTGCAAAAGAATGCAGGGAATACAACTGTGCCAAACATAGCTACAATATAACCCCAACGGCTCGGTATGTACTTGGGAGTACAACACGGAGGTAGCCCATGAATCCCTTTGTAGATTAATTGCTTCTCAAGATTTAACTTTAAATTTTGATAAGTCTACTGCTTTTCAAAAATATATTAGAACTGCTCATAACCCTCAATTTAGTGTTGTATCTAGGCAAACCACAACTAGAGATTTAATTAAATATTATAAAAATTATCATGAAAATTGAAAGAAATGTTTAATACTTGTACATTCTCTGTTACTTTGACATTTAGACATATGGAGTGGTAGAGCTAGGGAGGCTTATATTAGTGTTGTTGCTCATTATGTTAATGATGATTGTGTAACGGAAAAAAGAATTATAGGATTTAAATTAATTAATATTTCACGTACTGCTGAAAATATTGCAGAATGCATTATTAAAGTTGTAGAAGATTTTGTCTCACGGATAATATTTTTCTATAACTTTAGATAATGCAGCTGCAAACACTAAGACTATAAAAATTCTTACTCCTTTATTTAATACTTATGCACAGTCATTCTTCCTGCATCAACGTTGTACTTGTCATATTATTAATCTTATTATTAAATCTGGTTTAAAAAGATTAAATGCTTGTATTGATTCTTTTATGGATGCAATTTCATTTATTAATTGTTCTAACCGAAGAATAGCCGCATATAAGAGTTTTTGTATAGCAATGAATGTCCGATCTAGAAAATTTGGTTTAGACATACTTATTAGATGGAACTCTACTTACCTTATGCTTAAACTATATTGACATATAAGCACATTATCTATTTTCCTTCACACCTAAGTTCATCAATCTCGTAGCTCTTCTAGTAGAACCCAAGTTAGAGACCCTAAACTTACTGAGGACGATTAGATTGTTCGTGAAAAATATTTTCTTTTTTAGAAGTTTTTCATAAGGCTACACTTTGTCTTTCTGGAGTATACTACCCAACCTCTCATCTAATTGTTCATAATATTCTTGAAAGTGCCACTCACCTAAAGACTTTTGAAAATGATCCTGTACTTCGAGAAGCTGTAGTTACCATGAAAACTAAAATTTTAAAATATTAGAGGGAAATTCCTATTTTATATGCATTCGTCTTTATTTTGGATCCTAGAGCCAAACTCTAAGGATTTACAAATGTACTACAACTTTTAAGTGAGACTACTGATTTAGATCATTGTACATACTATAGAGTAGTTAACGATAAATAACATGAGGTATACAACAAATATGAAATAAGATTGGGTCTGTGCATTTGGAAATACCTAGGTAATCCCTAGCACCTCTGTGGAGACTATGCAATGGGGCAAGATATTTGGTTCTTCTTTTCGAGATTCTCATGCAGGTACACATCAGTCAGGAGGAGCAAGGTAACAAATCATTGGAGATCTATTAAGCTATCTCAACAGTGATAGCGTCAGCTTTGAGTGAGAGTTGAACATCCTCTCCTGGTGGCAAAACCAGAAAGTAACATATCTAGTGCTATCCATATTAGCATGGGATATGTTGACTGTTAATGTCTCTACAGTCTCCTCGGAGTCAGCCTTCAGTTTATTTGGAAGAATAATCAAAGAGCGACGAACAAGTCTCTCCAACGAGATGGTCGAAATCATTCTGACCGTTAAAGACTGAGAACAAACTGAATCAAGACTCCAATATACTGCACAAAATACAGATTTAGAAGAATCTTTTGACAATTTGTATTTAGATGGAAATGAATAGAATTTTGAATATTTTTCTTTAGATGTACTCACTAGTAAACTTTATAGGTTGTACTCTTTTTTCTTTACCAAAGTTTTCTCAAGTTGAGTTTTTACTTGGTAAAGTTTTTAACGAAACAACCATATAATGTCATTTAACAAGTTAATAAAGCTCATTATATCATTGATAATAATTATTTTGATGATTAACATTGTTTATAATTTTTTGTAATTTTTTTACAATTTTCTACAATTTTTCCTTAATTTTCTATAATTTTCTGCTATTTTTCGAATTTTCCAGGGTTGCCGGCACGGCTCGTTTAGCCATACCCATACCCGTGTCTAGGCCCGGCCCTCGGCCTGTGGGCCAGCACGGAATGACCCGTTTATTAGCCATGCCTAAATGGACCGTGTAGACTCCAGGCCTGTGCCATACCGGCCTGGAACGGCCCGTTGGACAGCTATGGCCCTCCCTAAATTTGATCAGCCGACATGGCATTCGGTCTTTCTGGGTGACATCGAGAACCTATGTCACAAATACTGTATATCATCCTTGTCGTATACCTTACCTTACTATTTTGTTTATGAATTGCTTGATGTCTCACACTGGCTCTTCACAGTTTCCTTTGCATGCTAATGTCCTTTATGTTGTGTCTGTTGATTGGTGTGTCTGCTAATGTGTCCTTTATGAACTGCATCCCAGTCCTTATGTCTTCATACTATCTTCTTCTGAACATAGGTGACCCTTGCTTTTGGGTCAAAGCGATCTTCTTCGAAATCCATGCAACACCATAGTCTTACTCGAGTATAGTCCTGTTGACTTCATTGTGGGCTTGCTTGACCGGTAGGGAATGTGTTACTTTAATTAATTAATTTGAGTCTGTCCATGGCCTCATTTTCTTTTACGGCTTTGAAAGTTCGTAATGAAATATTTATCAATGTCTTTTCTTCCCATGCCATAACGGGTAAAGATGGCAATAATCCTGGTAGACCCGGATGACTTACCCTTATTTTCTGGTATACCTTTCCGCTATATATATATATATATATATATATATATATATATATATATATATGAAGCCTCTTTTCTACACCCGGGTGTAATTACACTCTATATCGTATCTCACAACGTAGGGAGTATCTCGCATAACGGAGAGTATGTACGTATAGTATACAAGTATTTAAGATCATCTAGGTGGTATGAACAATTTTTCAGATGTATTATGTATATTTTTAGACATACTTCTTTTTATGTGCGTATATAAAGGTATTAATAAAATATGCTAAAAATTATGGACTCTCTTGCAATTTTTTCATATAGTTCACATTGGAGTATCTTATATTTAGTATATGAGTATACCTAAAGTGATAAAGGAGTATTTCAAGTTTGTTTAAGTGGTATATTAGAGGTGGGTGTAATTACACCTAGGTGTAAGAAGTATATATATATATATATATATATATATATATATATATATATATATTCTGGAATATTTCCTTTACTCCACTGAGTCTGTTCTACTCATACCTTTATTCAGGATGTGCCTTCTGACTCAATGTATCCGCTATAACTTTTGAGCTCCCTGGTAGATGATGAAAATCTACATCACTGTCCCGGCATACCATTCTTATCGTATAACTGACTTCACTATCTTCTATATGAATGGCTTGGTATGTTCTATTGAACCTTCATAGTTCCTTTTATATATTAATACTCTTTATGATCCCTTTGGTACCCTTCAAGACGTGTCTGATTTATTATCAGTGTTTTGTAGGTCATGGTCTCACCGCAGTCCTATTACGATGTTTCGATGTTCTTCACAAGACAGGACTGGCCTTTTGCCAAAGTTTACTCCTGGTCTGCTGTCATTAAAACTTCCTCTTTGTCACATTCTCCTGGTAATTGATGTCGTGAATTAAGTTTATAACAATTGATTTTGATACAGCACAAACCCCTTTTTATTCCATACATCTTTGTACAAACAGTTTACACATACTTTCATAGCCTTTCACCACATTCCTTAGTCTTCAAATACACTACTTGAAAAGCTACTTATACAAAAGTAGTATAAAGCATGTTCTACAATAGAGACGCGCGACAACTCCATGTCATTCTTTAGTGTTTAATTACTTCTCCTTCTATTCTGGCTTTCTTAAAAGTGGTGCCCTTCTCCATCGGCGGTTGAAATGATGTTGATGCATGTGCTCTTGTTTGTGTTTTGGCCATTTCCTTGGTTAAAGACCTCATTGGACATTTGTCACGATAATGTCCGTTCTGCTGGCAGTGAAAAAAAATTACTTCATCTGAAGTCGAAGATTCATTCCATTTATGAACTTTCACGTGTATGGACATTTCTTCTTCTATCCAAAGAGCTCGATCAACTAGAGTCCGTAAATCTAGAAAGTTGGTAGTCTTGATTTGGTGTTTCACATTTGATCGTAGACCTTTTACAAAGTGTTCTATCCTTTCGGTTTCGGTGTTAACATCTTCTTGAGCAAACTGTGAGAGATGATAAAATTGTTGCAAATATTTCATAATAGATTTCTTTCCTTATCGAAGGAGAAGAAATTCCTAATGTTTTTCTTGGGCTACTTTAGAAGGGATGTGGGTCTTACAAAATCGCTTCACAAACTCTTACCAAGTAATACTGTAGGATCGATTCACACTAAGATAGGCAATCAGAGGGGGGTGAATGATTGCGGAAGCTAAAAATAAATTTTAAGACTCACCCCTAAACACAAAACCTATTTAAGCCACGTTTAAAAAACCGGACAGAACACTGCGTCCTCACTAAAAATAATCTCAATAAAAAACCGTAATTCCGATTGGCCTCAAACTTTTACAGAATAAACTAGAGAATATTATTGAACTAACCCAACTGGAATTACGTCAAACGGAGGTCTAGAACTCGATATATAAAATAAACAAGATTGCTGATACAGATAATTTCGAAAATTAATTGAACGCTAATTAAGTGATAAAGAAAAATCCGTAAGAAATTAATTAATCAAACTTTTCATATCACGAACTGAGCACATGCATGCAGCCTTTTAAACGCAAATACTTCTCATCAAAACTAATTAGCACTTTCTTTAATTATCTTTGTATGCAAGCACAAAACAGATGCAAGTGATGTTGCCTTTTGGGTACACAAGGTAATCAAACAAAAGTCAATACTCAATGCATGCAACTTCAAACTCCTGCTGCCACGCTTCTTTTTTCCAAGACAATGCTCCTGCTACCTTACCTTTTATTAAGACAGGTGGTTGGAAGTTTAAGCACAGCTGGCACCCAAAGATCGAAGCGTGCATGCAAAAATCAAAACGTGACAAGACTACTAACAGGCTATCATGCATGCATAGCAAAGAATCAACTTTTCTTCATGGAGGTTGTTTGATACTAGTAGATCTACGAAAACCAGTTGGAGTACGTGTTACTACAATACTACTACTAATGAATAATGTAGAATGCCACAAAGATTTGAGGAAGGTTGTATATGCTGCAAAAACAGAACACGCTTTACTTCGGATGAGAGAATGAAAGCGTACCACAACCGTATACGTACTCTTCCGCCGCTACGCTTCGTCTATTCTACGCCTACACTTCTTCTTTCTGGGATAGATCACGGCCACCGCTCACTCCTTTTTATTTCTCAAGTTCACGGCCAAACACCATAGTCGTCCTAGTTGGCTCTTCGTTGGGCTGATCGGAGCAAATAGCGGCTGCCTCGCTTTTTCTTCTGTGCAGATTACTGAACGCACGTCGCGCTGCCCAAAATCACGGTGACGCACAGCAAACAGCCGGCGGCCACTTCCAATCTCCACGAAAAACTACTGCTTCTTTTTCTCCAAAAGCTGTAGCAAAAACAGCACAGCCGTACCCAATCACAAACTCATGCATGTGCCAACGATTTTCTTTTCTCTGAGTAGCACGGCCGCAACACGAAAACACCGAAGCCTTTTCTTTCCAAAAAGCCCGGCCAACAAAAAGCCGTGCACAACTTTTTTTCTCAAAAGCCACGATTCTACACACCGGCCAAAACAGCCACAAGCACCTATCTCTTTTTATCTAATCGCTTCGCAGCTCGCCTACTCGGAAACGGTGAGAGAAGACTCCGTATACATATACGATATGTATACGTATTGCGACCACTCCATACGACTTGTATACAGATAACACAATCCCCAGCTAAAGTTCATACTCTCCAAATTTACTACGTATCGTAGCCTCCGGACCGCACCTCCGTAGCTTCAACACGCATCGACCGTCTTTGATCTCCATGCACCCCAACTCGAGCACGACTGTCTCCTGTGGCATCCTTGACCCCTTGGACAATAGCTTCACACCAAGCCATCTCCCGATCCTCGCCGCAGACCACGATCGCCTCCGAGTTATCCTGTACATGCAAAGACCAAACCACATTTTTCCGGCACAAGTTCGTCCGAACTTGACCAATATCAATCCACACACGCGCAACACACCATAAGTAATACCATAACCAACGTTGTCAATTATTCATCATCTAACCTAGACCTAGCCACATGGTCTAACAAATACCATTCTTATCTGGGTACATCTTTTGAATAGTATTCCACCAGTTAATGGCTGGTCCCGTTAGCTGATACGTAGCAAACAGAAAATTTTCCTTATCTGTACATTGGATGGCGTCCATTCTCTTGTCAATTTCTTGTAACCAATTATCCACACTCAATGGTTTCACTGCTAACGAGAATTGAGGCGGTTGAGTTTTCAGGAAGGTTGCAAACTTGAATGCTGTTGTATCAGAGACTGCCATTGATCCTTCTGGTGACATTGTTGCCGGAGTCAACTGTTCTCGTATTTCTACTTGTTGCTCCAGTATCTTGGCCTGTTCCTGGTGGTATTCGATTTGATTTCTGATCATGGTGGCAAAGATTTCCATCATACTGAGTTGTTTTTGCGGGCTTCCTTTCTTCATTTATTGTGCTGCCAGATCCTTCATTTGTCAGTAATTCTTTATTTTTGCGGCAATCAAAACTTTAGGAATCAGTCTACAACACTTTTGGGCTTAGCAAGGGGGAAGTAAGAATGAAATGGGGTGAGAGGAAAGAGAAAGTGGGAGAGGAGTAGAGTGAGATTAAATGATTTTTCTGATTGCCTTCTTAAAAATCTGATCTTCGAAAATTCTCTATTTATCTGCAAGTATGACCTGACATTCTCAACACGATCAGGAATTATTTGACATCCCGCACTACTTCCATACATAGGCTTAAAATCCAATGGCCTTATTAACTCGGCTTCTACTTCTTGCCATCTATGTCTAAGCTATTCTTCTTAACTGCTCAACCATTACATCTTTACTGTCTAAAACTCCAAACAATTATTACTACTTAATCCACCAGATAGAAAATTCGTATTACAATATGTCTAGTTCTATTAATTAAATCATGGTTATTCAAATTCCCACACAACTCTAACTTCGATCATAATCCAATCCCAAATCTATTATCTCTATTTTAAAACTACAGATATTATTTGTATTATGCTCTTCCTAAAAATCCAATTATTATCATACTTTCCTTTTCTCCAAGAATTCATCTTGTTAATTCAATCTTTTGTAGCCCACTAATTTAACCAATTAAAACTCATGCTATGCATCCGTACGTCAAGTACAAATCCAACAAAATCATTGATTATTCATCATTTCACTTTTAAATCTTTTATGGGTTTATCTACTTCATTTACAGCCTCTATAGGTGGACTTCAACCCCTTATTTGCAATCAGAAAATGGCATTTAACTTCTTTGAGACTTTGAATCTGATGGGTAATGGAAGAACAAAGTAGACGAATAAAGGTAAGGTCTGAGATGAAATGGGGTAGGAGCGAAAAGCTTTTTAACATAATCTTATTAAAAACAAATATTCATTTTGCACAAATTGCTTATATAACAGCCTAACTGGCCGATAATGCAATTTGGCTATTAGTACAATCAGAAAAATTCGACTACTTTAAATGGTCCTTCCCCGTTGTATCAAGGAAATCAAACGGGTATTACTTTCTAACTATGCGAACGGTGACCTTGCAACTTTTCGAAAGGAAAAGTTTTGGTCGAGGTATTCGCACTATTCTTTGCAACACCTTCCTTAACCTTCTTCGACTAAAGTTAGTTTTCGTTCAATTTGGTCAATACCTACAGCAAGAAATTAGTCTACACGTCTATACGTGTTTTTTTTATATTTTTGACAAACTCAAAAGAAAAGCTTTTTAATGCATGTCTAAGATAGATGAGATAGAAATGGGAAAGATGAGACAACAATAATACTTATTGTTTTCGAAATTCTTTTGTATTTGGATTTAGAGTTTGTAAAACCATATTTCTATCGTAACCAGATCTATACCTAGGGTTACAACCTACAGCCAAGCCTGTTCTGATACCATTCTATAACGCCCCCGTCTCTGGGATCAGGGGCGCCGTACGTCCCGCAACAGCCAAGGAGTTCTGTTGCGGATAGAGGTAGTATCAAGCCTGCTCATGGACATTTAAGAAGGGTTAGTTTGATGGAAATAAGACCTATTAGTCCATTTTAACAGTTTTATGGGCGTCCAAGCCCAAAATATAACTTACACACAGAAGAACCGAAGAAAACTCCCACAGAAACGCCTAGGTGCGGTCGCAATCTAACATGAACACTTACATGCGCTTTCTTCTTCTGCTATCTGAAGTGGTGGAATTATAGCAAGTTTGAGTACAACCAACAGTACTCAGCAAGTTACAATGGTAAATCTTAATTTACTAAGTGCATGGAATTTCCAAGTAAGGGAGTATACTGGTTTTATTATTTTATGTGGATCTAGTTTTATTTGTAAACAATTTAAAACAATTAAATAATTATACTGCTTAAGGAAAGGGGGTCTTGAACATTATTTCTTGAATTACACAGTTTAAAACATCGAAAAACTACTTATGCCATGCTACTGGATTCACCCATCAAACACAGCTTCATTAACCGGAAGCACGGTGTATTCAAATACAATTTAATTTCACTCTGCATTGTTGCTCAGCTTTACCCACAAATTTCTCAATTACCAATGTCATGCAATAGACACGCTCCACTAGCGTGCGACTGAATTGAGAAAACAAGATCTTTCGCTTCTCACTTTACTGTATAGACCCTACCCAATAGGTTATAATCTTCACTAACTTGGGTATCCACGGGCCAGTGCGGAACACGGCCGCCCAAGTTCGTGAAGTCCTACCATTGTACAGCGATAACTCGCTCATACCACACCCTGAAACTCCTGTAGGGGTTCAATTAAAGTGAGCAGTTACCGGACTAGAATTGACAGTTCAATACTTGTAGTTTAATTTCACTGTGCTTTATACTCAGCATAAGAATCTAGTCCTTATATTTTCTCCTGAGACTGCCAACTACGACTGGGTCCCATCCAATACTTGTACCGACACCCATCTGCTGCATTCTCCACCCTAGGGTAGGGTTGTGGACTCGTCCACTACAGGGCACTCTACGGCTTCCGGTCTACTCTAGAATATTTTAAAATGATTTTACCGGTGAACTACCAAGTCACTTGATAGTTCTTATTTTATGTGAGTACATGCGATGTTTGTTTATGCTCTAATTAAATAATACTAGGTTTGTTGAGGTGAATGTGGCCTTAAAGTAAAGTGGAGCATTTCTCAGAAGTAGGAAATAACTACATGTAACATTTTATTCTAAACAATTTATTTTAATCAAATAACTTGAGTAAATAACAGTAATGCAAATAGCGTAGTAAATAGTATAAAAATTCGTAGGATCAACATGTTCAAAATTTGTAACTTGCCTTGCGGATTTGAAATATTGACAATCTCATAAACTGCTGGGGCTGGCTCGGGGTCCTGAACCGTCGTCTCGAAATCCTTGCGCACTAATGAGAAACACCCAAAATAAGTCAACCCGTGCTTGCAGTTAAACAAGCTAGGAAAAGAAAATAATCAATCTGTGAAAAAGAAGAAAAGGAAAAATAAATGCAGATAAATATTAAGATGGGTTAGGTTGGAATTTTGGGAGTGGATTCTAAAGAAATGGATGTCGGAAATGAATTCAGGGCATCGAAAAGAATTGAATGGATGCATTTTTGATAATTTATGGAATTAGAAAATGAAAGAGGGCCATTGTTACAGTGTAACAGTGCTGGCCCGACCCAAACTAGAGCGCGCGAACGTGCCGCGCGTTTGAAATGGGGAGGTGGACCATCGGGGTGCGGCCCATGCACATGCATGCGCAGCCGAGTGGCCCGGAGTGAGCGGGAGCGAGCGGCACGCTTGAACCAACACGGTGAGCCGTTGGCCTTCAACCCAGCAGCGCGCGCGAGTGGCCGAAATGGCCTAGAGGTAGCGCCCGCGCTCGGGGACCCTCAGATCACGCGGGAGCGGTCGGGATTGGGCCACGACGCCGACCCCCGTGGTCATATTCCTCCCTCGGCCGGTCATGTCAGCAAAAAATAGGGGTGCGCCTGCCCCGGGCAATCCGACCTCAGGAGGGGTCCCCAAGGCTGTGGCTAGCACCGGAGGGCTCAAGGGAGTGAGAGAAGCTCAAATGCGGCTTCAGATGGACATGAGAGTTCAGGGAGGAGGTCGCCGGCCGAAGGGAAGGTGGCGGCGGGTTCGGCGGTTAAGAGTTGCTCGACAAATGTTCAAGCTTGTTTGGGTTTGGTTTGGTCGTCTATGGAGGGTGGAGTTTACGGGGTAGGCACAGGTTTAGCTCAGGGGAGCCTTAGTCGAGCTGCCCACGAGAAGGGGCAGCGGCCGGGGAGGTGCTCATGGTGCCAGGCCAGAAGGTGAATGCGTTCGTCAAATTGGTTTGGGCTTAACACTTGCGGTGTTGCAGTGGTGCTCTGGGTAGAAGCAATCAGATTCTAAGTGGACGGAGAGGGAGATTGGCGGAGGAGCTCACTGGGACCAGGGGAGGGTGGCGGCGGCTCTGGAGAGGGAGAGAATTCGATCGGCTACTCTAGGAGGAATAGGAGTATGGTGCGAAGCTTTTGGCAATGGCAATTGGATTTTAGAGGCTGAGGGCGACGGTGGCAGCAGTGGAGCGGGGCGGAGGCTACTGGCGCGTGGAGGGAAAGGAAGGGGAGAGCTTCTCCAGGGGCGTGCGCGAGCAGGAGGGTTGGTCTATGGCTATTGCAGGATTTAGCGGGGACAAGATAGCTCAGGGATGGGTGGAGACGTGCGGGTGGATGGAGGAGTGCAGGCGCACGGCGAGAGCGCCTCTCCAACCACTGGACGCGCGGGAGAGGCGTGAGCGGTTGGGGGAGGGGACGCAGGAGTGCGGGGCCACACTGGGCAGGAGCTGACGCAGGCGGGGCGTGGGGGAGCTGCGCCACGCGTGAATCCGGTCAAGTGGCTCATGGGCGCATGGACGCAGGGAGGAGGCGGCGTCCCGGTTGGCGCCAGCGCAAGGGAGGAGGCGGGAAGCCAAAAAGAGGTGATTAGCACAAAGTTTAAGGCAATTGGGAGGGATTAGGAGCTGAAACAGGAATTCAAGAAAATTCAAAAACCCTTGAATTTTGAGGTTGTTTCATAAACCTGGCCAAATGGGCCGGGCCTACACGGGCCGCACCGCGCCCGTGCTATGACCCGGCCAACGGCACGCACGCGGTTCTAACGGGCGGGCGCGGCCTGCCGCGGGCCGGGCGTGCTGGCCGAGGTGCGGCGGCGGGCGGCGCGGCGCGGCGGTTTGCAATCGGCCGACACGGCACGGCCGCGGACGGCGACGCGACGCGGCGCGACGCGGCGACGCGGCGGCGACGCGCGCGCGACGCGCACGACCAACGGCTCTAAGCGGGCGTGCCGCCGCCCGCCTGCACGCCCGGCCCGGATTTTTGAAAAAATAGCCGTTTTTTCTAACCGTTGGGGGTAAAAAAATTCGAGAAAAATAGCAAAACATTCGGAAAAAATCTGAAATTTTTTCTATAAATAGGTGGGCATCCGGCCTCCATTCTCCACACCTCAAATCTCACTCTCCTCTCTCGGTTTAGCTGTGAAAATTCCGAAAGTGCTTGCACGAATTTGGTGAAAATTCGGGAAAAATTCCGAAAATTCAAAAATCTTTAGATTTTTTGTGAGAGCTGCAAAGGAGGTAATAATTCTGTCTTATTTTAATTTTTGAGTATTATTTATTAGTTTAATTTATTCCTATTATTTGTTGGTTTAATAGGAAGTTAATCATTCTTTACTATTTTAATTTACTGATTGATTTAATGGAGAACTACGATTTTGAACTCTCCGAATTCGGCCTCTCGTGAGGATATGCAACCGTTTCCACAAGCATATCCATCTGAAAATGCCGAAGAAATGATGGCCCCGGGCGCGAGGTCCAATCGATCCATCTTCTGTGGCTCAACAAGTGCATCCACGACTCAAAGCACGGTGCAAAAGATCAAGAGCTAGTACATCAACGAGTTTGGAATGATTTCGACAAGAAGTTCAAGACCGAGGATGATGGGACTTGGTGAGGTATCTTGTTTGTAAAATTTGTGGTAATGAATTGACTGCAAAATCTTGAGTGGGACGGGTCATCTACAACGACATGCTGCAAGTTGCAAGAAAAAGCAAGGAATACAAATGCGCGGACACAATCGCAATATAACCACGACGGCTCGATGCGTGCGTGGGAGTACAACCAGGTAGCTCGGGAATCTCTTTGTAGATTAATTGCTTCTCAAGATTTACCTTTAAATTTTGGTGAGTCGCGCTTTTCAAAAATATATTAGGACCGCTCATAACCCTCGATTTAATCTGTATCTAGGCAAACAACAACTAGAGATTTAATTAAATATTATAACAATTGTCGTGATAAAATGAAAGAAATGTTTCATACTGTACATTCTCTATTGCTTTAACTTCGATATATGGAGTGGTAGAGCTAGAGAGGATTATATTAGTGTTGTTGCTCATTATATTAATGATGACTGGGTAATGGAAAAAGAATTATAGGATTTAAATTAATTAATGTTTCACATAGTCTTTGAAAATATTGCGAAAGTATTATTAGAGTTGTAGAAGATTTTGGTCTCACAGATAAAATTTTTCTATAACTTTAGATAATCTGTTTGCAAACACTAAAGCTATGGAAATTCTTACACATGTTTAATTCTTATGCACACTCTTTCTTATTGCATCAACGTTGTGCTTGTCATATTATTAATCTTATTGTTAAATCTGGTTTAAAAGATTAAATGCTTGTATTGATTCTTTTAGAGATGCTATTTCATTTATTAATTGTTCAAGCCAACGAATAGCCGCATATAAGAGTTTTTGCGTAGCAATGAATGTTCGCCCTAGAAAATTTGCTTTAGACATGCTGTTTGATGGAACTCTACTTATCTTATGCTTAAACATATATTGCCATATAGGAGCATCTTATCTGCTTTCCTTCACACCCAAAGCCATCAATCTCGTAGCTCCTCCAAAGAGAACCTAAGTTAGAGACCACGAACTTCTTGAAACGATTGGGTTGTTCTTTGAAAAAATATTTTCCTTTTTAGAAATTTTTCATAAAGCTACACTTTGCCTTTACGGAATATATTACCCTACTTCTCCTATAATTGTTCATAATATTGTTGAAATTGCAACTCACCTAAAGGCTTTTGAACATGATCATATACTACGGGATCTTTGTAGGTGCCATGAAAATTAAGTTTTTAAAATATTGGAGAGAAATTCCTATTTTATATGCATTCGCTTTTATTTTGGATCCTAGGGCCAAACTCCAAGGATTTACGAATGTTTTACAAATTTTAAGTGAGGCTACCGATTTAGACTATTCTTCATACTTTACATTAGTTAAGAATAAATTATATGAGGTATATGATAAATATGAAAATAAGTTTGGATCTGTGCGTTTGGAAAGACCCCCGGTAGTCCCTAGCACCTCAAGGGGGGCTATGCAATGGGGCAAGATTTTTGGTTCTTCGTCTAGTTCTCGCGCAGGTACACATCAGTTAGGAGGAGGAAGGCGACAAAGCACTGGAGACCTATCAAGCTATCTCAACAGTGATAGCGTCAGTTTTGAGCAGGAGTTGAACATCCTCTCATGGTGGCAAGCCCAAAAGGTGTCATATCCAGTGCTATCCATATTAGCGCGGGATGTGTTGACTGTTCCTGTCTCTACAGTCTCCTCGGAGTCAGCATTCAGTCTTTCCGGAAGAATAATCGAGGAGCGACGAACAAGTCTGTCCAACGAGATGGTCGAAGTACTTATGACCGTTAAAGACTGGGAACAAGCTGAATCAAGACTCCAACATCTGCGAGAAAATAAAGATTTAGAAGAATCTTTTGAGAATTTGTATTTAGATAGCAATGAATATGATTTTCAATATTTTTCTTCACATATAGTCACTAATGAGCTTTATAGGTTGTACTCTTTTTTCTTTACCAAGGTTTTCTCAAATTGAGTTTTTACTTGGTAAAGTTTTTAATGAATGACCATCCCATGTAATTTAATAAGTTAATAAAGCTCATTATGTCATTGCAAATATTTATTTTTATGATTAGCAATGTCTATAAATTTCTATATTTTTTGAATTTTTCTAATTTTTTACAATTTTTTACAATTTTTCTTATTTTCTACAATTTTTCTGTTTTTGGGCTAAGCGGGCTGGCCGGGTGGCATGGCGTTAGCCTTAACTGCGTGCGGCGGCGCGCGCGGCGGCGGGCGTGCCTGGTTTGCTCGCGGCCCGCGGGCGGCGCGGCGCGCCCGTTTATTACACGGCCTTACCGGGCCGTGCCTAAACGGGCCGTGCCGAGCACGGGCCCGTGCCGTGCCGGCCCGGCACGGCCCAGTGGCCAGGTATGTTGTTTCAGTGTTGGCTTGGGCGGAGCACGCGACCAGTCCGCAGGACCTCGCGCCTCCGTCTCCTCGGAAACGACGGCGGAAGCAACATCGGCGACGAGCGCCAGCAGAAGCGGGAGGCGCTGGTGCGTCGTGCCTCGTCTCTCTCCGGTTCCCCTCCTCCTATTCTGTTGGCGTTACTCGCCTGGTCGTCTCGCCATGGCCATTAAAGGGATGGGGCGAGGATGTGGCTGCGGCGGGGGAGGCCGGAAGAGGAGAAGATGCCGGTGAGAGGTGGAGCAGAGTTGGAGCTGCTCGATCTCCATGTTCGTGGCCAAGTGTAAGTCTTCCATTTCCATCTCAACCCCCACTTCTCCCCTATCGCTCCCGTTTTCTCCCCTTCCTCGTATCTTTACTCCGACGAGACGATAAGGCAGCGGCGGAGCACCGAGCACCCGAACCCTTCCTCGGCGGCGACGATGAGGGTGAGGGGATTCGAGGCGTCTCGTCTCTCTTCCTTCGCTTTGGTCCCTTGCGCCTGAGGCGGCGGACGAGGGGAGGCGGGAGGGCGCTGAGGCGTTGGCGCCTCATGTCTCCCCGGTGTCCTCCTCTTCCGCTTCCGCGTAGCCGTGGTGGGTCGTCCGGTGGGTAGAGGAGGTGGCGATAATGGTGGGTACGGGCGCACGTGGTCGCCCGGTGCAGGCGTCCAGCCGCTGTGGAGTTGGCTTCGGTATTCGGCAGAGCAAGCGTCGCCAGCCTGGCTTGCTCGCCGTAGCCGTTAATGCGAGGGCGAGGTGGCGGCATATGAGGGTGCTCGGGTAGATTTGGAGATCGATGTCCAAGTTCGTAACCATGTGCCCTTGTGTAAGTCTCCCTGATTCCCAATTGTGAACAAACTTATGTTTTGAATCGTGAAATATTGGATATTTGGCATAGTTATTTGGTTCTGGATGACTCAGATTAGGAACTAATTACTTTCTTTGTTGAATTCTCATAGATTTATTGTCCAATAGCTGTAGCTTGTGAAGATTACTCAGCAGAAAGCATATTGTCTTGAACAGTGAAAGATTGGATTGGATGTTTCTTGTGGTTAATTAGTTTTGAATGACTTAAATGAGTGCATAGTTAGTTTATTGGCTCAAATTCTTGTAGTTTTGTGATTAAATTCTCTCTGGTTTAACAGAATTACATATAGGAGCTGTCATAACGTTCTGAATGGTGATAAATTTTACAATTCTTGTTTTTGTTTGGTTTTAGATGACTAACTTGAGGGCCTCCTTTGTTTCTTGGTTCAATTCTTGTGATTTTATGGTTCAATTCTCTGTGCATTGCAAAAAATTACATTGGAACCAGCATATATGTTTTTACTTTTTAGTTCACACCATGGAAGTTGTTCCTCTAGGAGCTCCAATCGATCTAACTGAGTCAAGAAGAACTATGCTGGTTTTACTTGATTAATGTGCAAACTTTCTCAGCCAGCAAGTTCTCTGTTCTGTGTTCCATGTTTGCAGTCTGAGTACCATTAAGCTATAATAGCAATGGTTTAGCATTGTTCTTTAGCTTTTGCTTGTACTCATTCTACCATCTATTTGCTTTTGGCACTCTCATTTCAAAATTAATCCTCCTTCCAGGTCTAACTATGAAAGTTGTTCCGAGGACAAACCATAAAATACTAATGTAATCATACATCAAGTTGTCTATTATTTTTACATTGTTCCTACCATCAGCAGGAGTACTGAAAATGAACTTTAGCAAAAATACAACAAATAAATGGCAACCTTATATGCATTTCCAAATTCAATTGTTTGTTATGTGTTCCAAACTTTACTGAGTACTGTTAAGAGTGTTGTACATTCTCTCCCCCCTCTCCCTCTCTGGCCCATGTGGCCTATATAGCCCATGAGACTCATGTTATGTCTATATATACCTCTCAATTAATGAATAAGCTGTACAGTTGTGAATAGCAAAATTACTCTTCTAATATTTTTAACATGATATCAAAGGTCTTCAACCCTAACCCTACTCATGTTTCCTAATTCCGTTGCCGCCATCTTCTATCGGCGTCTTTTGCTTGGGCCGGCAGGCTAGAATCCATCGCTCCTTGCGACAACCTCTTCATCTCCCGTCGGATCCACGCCAGATCAACGCTCGGTGTCGCCACTCCAAGCTCCTGGCACTGATGACCTCATCTCCATCGCCTGCCGGATCCACGATTTGTGTTTAACAGAATCTGTTGAGGAAAATTCATTATTTTTAAATGTTTGGCATTTTGGTATTAACAGGTCTTGACCCGAAACAATTGCAAATTTGCAATAGTTATAGCCGCTGTTGAACTTACTTCCAAAATTTAGTTTAAGCTGGATTGATGGTTATAAATCAAAGTTGGAGTTTTTTGGGGTTTTAGTTCCCATTGCTGCAGATTATCCCAAACACAGTTGTGGCATTCTCGTTGACAGCGAGATGGAATGCGTGCATCACGAGAATCAAAAATGGAGGTGCTATCAGCAGCAGCGCTTGTAGTTTCACGAGTGTGTACATAATGAAGAAGATAACTGCGGCGATAGCAAATGCCGTGGTGATGTCAAGGATCACTGTAAGACTGCTTACGGTGTCGCCATAGTCGACCACTTTGCCATTTCTGGTAACAAGGGGAATCGTCTCGACGATCATAAGGCACACACCAAGAACGCAGCCGATGAAACTTGTGCCCATGGGTGCGGTAAGGCAACGCTGTATTCCTTGGGCGCCATTTCTCTGCCCCTCCATTGCCAAGCTTTCCAATCCCAGAAACAGAAGATCAGTGACACCAGACAAGAAATCAAGTGAGTTCTCGAGCTTACTGTGGTGCTCTTCAGTTCCCATGGGATCAGGTTGTAGAGCATCCTGTGCACAGAAGTAGCAGACACTGCGAATTACAATGAAGAGCCCAAACACAGTGCCAATAGTGGGGTAAACCCAGTTGTCAGTGAGGATGAGATGTATGATCAAGCAGGCGAGGACGAGGCATGTACTGGACAATATTTGTCAGCCACTTGGTGATGCCGCACGGGAGTCTTGCTCTTGGCTTCCAGAATCTTTTCGACAAACAGCAGATCAGGAAGGGCCAAACGCCGGCTGTTAGAGTAATGGCTGCAACTACGAGAATGCTGACTGGAATGATGGTCCATGTTCCTCGCTCGTCAAATTTACCTTCTTGAGAGCGAGTGCAAGAAGCACCGGGCATACCATAACCACACCAGTCCTTCCGCGAAAGCACGGAAACGGTTCATCAGTGTATATGGTACCGTTCATTTTAGTTTAAAGTCAGTTTCTGTTTTTGATTTCTGCTCTTTTTTCACTATTCATTAATTTCATTTTTTCTGAATTTTTTAGATTTTTTGAGCTTTGTTGTCTTTTCTTTTTTCTTTATTTCTTGTTTTTCTCTATTTTTAAATTTTTTAAATTTAATTATACCAAATAAGTCAACTCAACTATAATAAAAAATAAGTCAGCTACAGTAAAAATGAACGATTTGCGTTAGGATTTAGAAAAAACAGTTCCCATTTTGCAATAGTTTCAACACATATATAGCCTATGGTGCGGTGGTTTTACTGTTAAATCTCTATATAAATTGTTGAGTGAAAAAAAGAGAGTCGAATTTGGCAAAGTTACATTATAAGCCCTGAATTATTGAATTTTGTTCAATCGAGCACATATACTCTTTTTTTGTTGGTTCGAGCCCTCAAAACTACCTGACATTTGTTCAATAAAGCCTTCACACTGCCAAGCTCAAGCCTATAATATACGCATACATACATACATATACATACACACACACATACATATAAATATATACACATACATATAAATATGTACACATACATACATATGTATATATACATATATACACACATATATATTACACATACACACACACACACTCGAATTCATAGGATGCTGAAATGAAGCGCTATGGTGACTAGGCACCATGATTGCAAATGCGTGAATTCAATCTAAATTTAAGTGTATTTTTTTTTGAAAATATCACTTTTAAGGAATATACTTATCTATAACAATTCAAATGAAATATATATACTTTTAAAAAATTTACTCAAATTCAAAGTTTTAACCGAATTTAGATCATATACTTTGCTGATATATATAATCAGCACATATCTACAACCAAACTATCATAAAAAAAGACAACTACAATTCAAATTTCAGTTCAAACTTATTTAAACTAGTTAAAGTCGACATCAAAAAAATTCCAAAATTTTTCACACACGATATGTAGAGGATATATATATATATATATATATATATATATATATATATATATATATATATATATATATATATATATATGAAAAATATCTTTTACTCCCGAGTGTAATTACACACATCTCTAATATACCACCTAAATGAACTTGAAATACTCCTTTATCACTTTGGATATACTCATATACTAATTATAAGATACCGCAATGTGAACCATATGAAAAAATTGCAAAGAAGTCTATGGTTTTTAGCGTATTTTGTAAATACCTTTATATACACATATAGAAAGGAATATGTCAAAAAAATATACATACCACCTTTGAAAAATTATTCATACCACTTCGATGGTGTATGTATGTATATATGTATGTATGTATGTACGTATGTCTTGAAACCTAGTTTGAGCCAGCTCGAGCTTCTATCGAGCAGAGTTCGAGCCCAATTTCAAGCTCAAATCATCGAGTTCGTCTCGTTGACATCCATAGCTGCACATAAGTGTGAAGTTTATTTTGTTGCCTACTCTACCGTCACCTAGACATATGCTCCCTCCAATGAGTTTTTTTCATTTGTTTCATCAAACTTCCTATATTTTAGCTAACAATGTATGTTTTTAGTAACATAGTGATACTATTAGATTCCAATTTGAAGGTATGAATGATTTTTTAGTTATTAGTACAATATACCAAAAACAAATTAATACTCAGAGTTCAGTTTTAGAGCATTTTTTTTGTTTAATTCAATTGGACAGGAATTTTGGACCTTAATTGAGGATCTGGGATCCCACTTTGAATTGTTGAGAACGCAATTTTCACTGTGTTCGTGCAGCGCCTTTGGTACCCGCTACCTTCGAATTGGGTTAGTACGCAGTTGTAATTTACTGTTCATTCTGAGCAAGTTGACATACGATTTGCTGGGTTCAAGCGGTGGATCGAATTTCTCGGCCTCAGTACACGCCATGCTAACATCAGGATCTACATCGACACAGCCGTCATCGTGCTGATAGCCTCTATATGTCTCGTTGCTTAATATCAACTTGTGCCACATCTGGCTCGCCATCTTTCCCTTTGAGAGACCATGTGGAGATAACCCCAGCTGTGTGATGAGTAATTGACGTGTGTCCTAAAAAGTCTGAGTTTGTTCCGGGCATTTTTGTGCTAATTACTGATACGGATATTTAATTATATCATTTTGTGCGGTGCTATGTAATGCGTTTTCTTGTCGGTGATGACTAGAGGACTTTGAGACGGAGTCGTGGCGAGACACGGGTGACCGGACTAGGCACAGGCGGTACTGAGGTCAGAGCGGTCGGGATGTGTCGAAGACGGCGAGGACTCGAAGTGGCTGCGAGGCGTTCGCGGCAAGAAACAAGGAAGCTTCCAGGAAGGTGCAGGAGGGGCATTTTGGTAAATGCACAAGACTGCACAAACGGAAGCAGATTTTATTTGGAAATGATCCATTAGTGGAGAGGTGGTGTGACCTAATGGGTAAAATAGTGTGTAAACCCATTAGTGGAGAGTTGGTGTGACCTAATGGGTAAAGAAAGCTTGTAAACCCATTAGTGGAGAGTTGGTGTGACCTAATAGGTAAAGTATGCTTGTAAAACCCATTAGTGGAGGCTATAAATAGAGGTGCTCTCTAGGTGGAGAAGTGCACCTTGAGAAAGAGAGAAAGAAAAACGGGTGTGAGTGTTAGGGTGTCCTAATGCTTGTGCCCTTGGGAGAGAATTCTTTTTATGCAAGATTTAGGGTTCATTCTCTCCTTGTGTGTGTTCTTGGATGAGACATGGAAGAGTTGATGTAAACATTCATTTGTTATAATCATTCATCGCTCTTCGTCTCAATATGAACATGCTTATTTTATATCTTGTGCCATTTGCTTGCTTTCTTTTTAAATTAATGTTCTTGTTCTAGTTGCTCTACATATTTCTTTGCTTTGAGCGGATTCATCTCAAAGCGCGTTGGCTAGTTCATCCCGAAAGCAATCCTTGTGTTAAGTTCTAGCAAATTTTAATCTTAAGTTCTCTTGCTTGCTCATGAGGAGTTGGCCTCAAGATCAAGTGATCAGTTCATCCCCATGAGCAACTCAATGATCTCAAAGTATATCTCTTTTAGTCGTAGTATGTTTTGATTTATGGTTGCTATGATCGGAAAAATATCTCAAGGCCATCTTGGCTAGAATGTACCGAGAGCAAAAATCTGAAAATCTCCTTATTATACTTGTGCTCTATTTGCTGCAGATTCTTTTGCTCTATTTCGGATTTCATCTCAAAGCCAGTTGGCTAGCATATTCCTAAGAGCAAAAGTCTCCTCTCCAGTTCTTCATCTATTTTATTTTGGGGCGTGTTCTTGTGTGAGGAACTGCGAATATGAGTTTGCTTTGAACTGGGAATTCTCTCATAGTCCCATGACTAGCACATTCCCGAGAGCAAAATAGCAGTATCCATGAATTTCCTTGTTGCAATCTCTAGTTCTTTTTGCTGATTTCTTTATGCTTTTCAGTTTTTGCTTTATGCTTTCAGCTTTTACTATGTGCTTTTCAGCTTTTACTTTGTACTTTTTAGCTTTTGCTTTGTGTTTTTCAGCTTTTACTTTGTGCTTTTCAGCTTTTACTTTGAGCTGATTTTATTTTGTGCTTTTCAGGCTGCTTTGGACAGCATTTTATTTACTGTTTGCTCTGCTCTATTCTCGGCCACCAGTCTTTGTTGTAGTGCAGATTTCTGCAGTTCTTAGTGCTATTTTAGGGTGCAGTCTACTGCTATTTTTGACAAGATTTTATTGCTGGTTTTAGTTTGCTTTTGGCTGAAAAGTGAGTGAATATTTGGGGCGAGATTTTTAAAAAGGCACCATTCACCCCCCCTCTGTTGCCATTTCCGATCCTACAATTGGTATCAGAGCCGGTTAGCTCTAATTAATAGATCTTAACCGGTCTCAAGAGCCATGGCGACGGACAAGTACTCGACCAGGCCGTCTGTTTTCGATGGCATCGATTACCCTACGGAAGAGCGAATGGAGACATATATCCAGGCCCAGGGGTATGCCATCTGGCGCAAGGTCAAGACCCGTTTTGTTGTTCCTGCCGATGAGGACATCAATGCTAATAACATGGCTAATGTTGAGGCAAATGCTAAGGCAAGGAACATTATAATCCAGGGTCTGAGCAGGAGAGAATTTGATCGTATCTCTCATCTCACGTCGGCCTTCGACATCTGGGTGACCCTCGGCGCATATCATGAGGCACCACCCGTTAAAGACGGTTCGACAGGACGATTCAAGCGAGATTACAACAAGTTTGAAATGCTCGTTGGTGAGTCCTTGGATGAGTGCTTTTCGAGATTTCACAAGATTCTGAGCAATCTCCGAGCTGTCGGTCTCACATACTCCGACTCGGACAACGCTCGACAAATGCTTTCTGCTCTTGACTTTCGTGTTTGGGAGATGAAGGTGACTACCATCAAGGATACCACGGACCTCTCGACTTTGACTCTTGATGCGCTGTACTCGCGTCTCAAGACTCATGAGATTGACATTGTCTCTCGCAAGTCGAAGTCACAGTCGATGGCTCTAGTCACCGATCCCAGTTTGGCTTCTGGTCTTTCTTCTGATTTGCCGTGTGGATTCTCCCTTGCTGCTCTCTGTGACATAACTGATGATCAGTTAGAGCAGCTCGAGGATGAGCAACTGGCCCTCCTAGCTCGGAAGTTTTCCCATGCTTACAAGAGGAGGAGGGACAGAAAGAGGAGTGGGCCGATAATTTGTTTGAGTGTGGTGGCCCCAACCACATTGGGCAAATTGCCCAAGCTGGTGAAGGGCAAGAACGACTACGGCGGTGTGAGCAAGAACGACTACATCGACAAGAACCGCAATAAGAAGCCCCCAGTTCACGCTCAAGGCAAGAAGAAGTTTCGCAACTTTGGCAAAGCCAAGAAGCTCTTCCACCGCGTTCTCACCGCCTTCGACGACATCGACTTCAGCGACGTGGAGGGGTGGAGCGACGACGACGACAAGGATGATCAAGATCCCAAGGACGGCGACGACTTCATCGGCATGTGCTTCATGGCCAGCGACAACGGCGTCGTGACAATGAGCTCTCTGGCGACTCCGATGAGGTAGGTCCCTCCTACGACCAGCTCTATGATGCATTTCTGAAGCTAGAAAATTTTTATGCTAGATCTAGAGCTAGGGTCGTAGATCTTGAGAAGGAAGTAGAGAGCTTGTCACGGGAGCTTACTTCACTTATATCTGCTCCCTCCCGTGACGAATGTGATGTTTGTTCTTCTTTGCTTGGAGATATGGAGAAGCTAAGGACCTCGCATGATAGTTTGTCCTCTAAGCTTGATATTGTTAAGGAGGAGAATGTTAGTGCGCTTGCTGAGTTAGAACCGACTAGGATGGTCATTACCTTGCTTACTACGATCGGACTACTTCTCCCACCTCATGTGAGGTTAAGGACATTCTTTGCTAGAGGACCTTATGCCATGCTTCTTGATCTGCCGAGTCTTGTGAAAATTGCAATAACTTGAAGATTAACTTAAAACGGGCGGATCATAAAATTGCTGAATTACATGCTTCTTTGCTTGAGCCCATTGCTTCTTGTTTGAACTGTCCTAAGTTAACTGCGGAACTTGAATCTGTTTCAAAGCAGTTTCAAGAAATGGTTGATTATAACAAGAAAATGGCTAAATATGTTTCTAAGGACCCTGTTAGCTCACCATGCAAAAATTGTGATAAACTAAAATCTGACTTGATTGCTCTGGAAGAAAAATGTGTGAAGCTAACTAAGGATTTACTAGAGAAGCCACAATCTTGTTGTGATGTGTGTGCCGGTGTGGGGGAGAAGCCCAAGGGTAAGGTAGAGACGCCTAGCAACGTGAGCCAACCTGCTAGTAGTAGGACTGTCCCATCAGAGTCGGCTGTGCATGCACAAGCCATTCTTTCCTCTACTGTTGGTTCTTCTTCTGCTTCCTTACCCTCTGCTGTTCCCTCTTCTCCCTGCTCTTCTTGCACCTCTCTCTTTCGGGAGTGTCAGTATCTTATGAACACTCTCGAGAGATTTGTAGGAGGCAAGAAGAAGTTAAATCTTATTCTAGACCAATTTAAGATCTGCAGATTTAATCAGGGTCTAGGATATGATTTCTATGAGGATATGAGGAAGCATCCACCTGCCGTGCTCAGACCCATAGCACCAGGTGTGATCGAGGCCGAGCCCAGGACCGAGAAAGTCAATTCAAATCTGCGGGCTTTGTCAAGGGATCTCGGCGATAAGGTGGTAACACCGATTACTTCGACCTTTCAGAAGGCGAAGTTTCATTGTACCTTCTGTCAGAAGGATGGACACATGATCGAGAGATGTTTCAGGCGCGCTAGAATCGCGCAGAGAGACCGTGTTGCAGCTCTTAGGCGTATTCAGGGTCAGCCCCAGACCTTGAGTATACCTAAGACCAACACAAGGTCCAGGTTTGCTACTGTTGATGCTTTTGGGCAGCATCGAGGACTTGGTTTTTCTGGTTCTTCTGATTTTCGTCCTCGATTTGCCTCGGGTCATCATATCCGCCGTCCTGGGGGTAGATCTCGTTTCCATCGAGATAGCTACCCACGGCGAGAGCAGCGTGTTGTTGGTACTCCGACTCGCTCTCCCGTAGTAGTCGAACCTAATAACAGCTTTAGGTCATCACTAAGACCATCAGCTTCTTTGAGTGACAGAGAGCGTAGGGTAGATAGAGGTCAGTTGTGCTTGACTACTTCATCTGCTCGGCGTGTTATTCAAGATGGGTGCCAAAATCATCGTTGATTTACCCCAATCATCGATACTTTACTCTGTTTGACTCGAGTTCGCGGGCGAGGAAGGAAAGGTTTGGCTCGTAGACTCGGGTGTTCACGACACATGACCGGAGATTCCGTTAGTTTTCTTCCCTTGCCCGTGCTCCGATGATGAGACGATCACTTTGGAGATGCTTCATCCGGCGTGTCATCGCCAAAAGTCTTGTCTTGCGTTAATGATTCTTTTGTTTTAAAAGATGTTGCCTTGGTTAGTAAGCTGAAGTATAATTTCTTTGTCGGTTTCGACTTACCGATGACGATTTCGAGGTGAGCTTTAAGAAAAACAATTGCAAAATTCTTGATTCTTGGGTGAGTCGGTTTGCGGATTTCGTTTTGGTAGGATCTTTCGTGCTGATTTTTACGAGTCTTCGGCGATTCTCTCAAGTGTTTAGTTGCTTCGATTCCGCGACCTTTCTTTCTCGCACAGAGACTTGGTCATATTGGATTTGACCATTTGACCCGAGTTAGCGGCCATGACCTCATTCGTGGTCCGCGAAGCTCAAGATGGTCAAAGATCTTGTTTGCGCTCCTTGCGAAGCACGGCAAGATGGTCGCCGCTTCCCATCCTCCCGTCACACGATCACTATGACCGATGCAGGGGACATTTGCTCCACATGGACACAGTTGGACCAGCTAGAGTCAATCGGCGGGAGGAAGTGGTATGTTCTTGTCGTGGTTGATGACTTCTCGAGGTATTCTTGGGTGTTTTTCTTAACCTCGAAGGATGAGACATTTACCTATTTTCGGGTCTTTTAGTAGGCTTTCTGTTGAGCTCCGGGTGCCTTACGAGCGATCCGATGACAATGGCACGGAGTTCAAGAATTTCTACTTTGAGAGGTTTCACGATGAGGCAGTGTAGAGCACCGTTCTCTTCTCCATCGTCCCACAATGAGAATGGCGTCGTGGAGAGGAAGAACCGTACCTTGGTCGAGATGGCCAGGACGATGCTCGATGAATACTCTACATCGCAGAAGTTTTGGGCTGAGGCTATAGCCACCGCGTGCCATGTTTCAAATCGAGTTTTTCTGAGGGCACACTTGCATCGCACTTCTTATGAGTTGAGATACGGGCGAAAGCCCAGTGTATCTCATTTTCGTGTTTTTGGTTGCAAGTGTTTTATTCTGAAGTCTGGGAACCTAGATAAGTTCGAGTCACGTTCTTGTGATGGAATTTTTCTAGGTTCCTCGACTTCTTCGCGGGCTTATAGGGTTTGGAACTGCGAGTCTAGCAAAATGGTAGAGACCTGCGAGGTGACCTTCGATGAGGCCAGTCCGGGGACTAGGCCCGATATCTCGAGTTGATGAAACAGTCCAAGCCCATCTTTGTGGATGATGAGGAGGATGACGATGAGAGTTGTCCACCCGATCCAGTTTCTCCTCCTCTTGAGGTGCCTGCTTCTTCCACCGCACCTCAAGGAGATCAGTCCATTCCTTCCGCATCCTCAGGAGCTAGTGGCTCTGTTCCTACCTCATCAGCTCATGAGGTAGAGGCCACTTCTTCTTCTCATCCAGGACCTCCCCAACACATTCAGCGTCGTCATCCTTCTAAGCAGATGATAGGAGATCTTCATGAACGAGTCACGCGCTCAAAATCTGGCTTATCTCTTTTCTGCCTACACTCTGCCTTTGTTGACACTTTCGAACCCAAGGATGTTTGTCATGCACTTTCTGATGAGTCTTGGGTCAATGCCATGCATGAGGAGTTGGAAAATTTGGAGAGAAATAAGGTCTGGTCGCTTGTCGAGCCCCCGCGAGGTCACAATGTTATTGGGACTAAGTGGGTGTTCAAGAACAAGCAGAGCGAGGATGGAGTGGTTATTCGGAACAAGGCTAGACTGGTAGCTCAGGGGTTCTCCCAGGTTGATGGTTTAGATTTCGATGAGACCTTTGCCCCTGTAGCCAGACTTGAAGCCATTAGAATCCTACTTGCCTTTGCAGCTTCTAAGGGTTTCAAGCTTTGCCAGATGGACGTCAAGAGTGCCTTTCTCAATGGCTTTATTGAGGAAGAGGTCTACGTCCGACAGCCTCCTGGTTTCGAAAACCCCAAATACCCTAACCATGTCTACAAACTTTCCAAAGCGTTGTATGGACTTAAGCAGGCCCCAAGAGTTTGGTATGAGAGGCTTAAGTCCTACCTGTTGAGTCATGGTTTTGAGATGGGTAAAGTAGACAAGACCTTGTTCATTCGCCGGCATGGTACTGATCTTCTGCTCGGATTTATGTGGATGACATCATCTTTGGCGGCTCCTCACATGCTCTTGTTTCTCAGTTTTCCGATGTTATGAGCTCGGAGTTTGAGATGAGCATGATGGGCGAGTTGAGTTTCTTTCTTGGCTTCCAGATCAAGCAGACTCGGGAGGGTACATTCTTGCATCAGGGCAAGTACATTCGAGACCTCCTGAATCGCTTTGACATGAGTGATGGCAAGCTAGTATCTACTCCGATGGCGACAACGACTTCACTTGATCCAGATGAGGATGGCGAGCCAGTTGATCAGAAGGAGTTCAAAAGCATGATCGGTTCCCTCTTATACCTCACTGCCTCGAGACCAGACATACACTTCTCTGTGTGTCTGTGTGCTCGATTTCAGGCTTCTCCTCGCGTATCTCACCGTCAAGCGGTGAAGCGCATCTTTCGGTACCTGCGAGCTACCATTGACTATGGTATCTGGTACTCTTCCTCATCCTATCTTTCCTTAAGAGCCTTCTCGGATGCCGACTTTGCTGGCTGTAGGATAGACAGGAAGAGCACTTCCGGCACCTGCCAATTCATTGGCACTTCTCTTGTTTCTTGGTCTTCTAGGAAGCGATCGGTGTTGCATCCCATCGCAGAGGCCGAGTGCGTTGTTCTTGCCGATTGTTGCGGCCAGTACTTTGGATGGCCGACCTGCGGGACTTTGGGTTAGTAATAGACAGTGTTCCACTCTTTTGTGATAACACCTCTGCTATTAACATTGCTAAGAACCCAGTGCAGCACTCTCGGACCAAGCACATCGATATCAGATATCATTTTCTTAGAGACCATGTGGAGAAGGGTGACATAGTGCTCCAGTTTGTGGAGAGTGACCACCAATTGGCTGATATCTTCACCAAGCCATTGGATAGCTCTAGGTTTTCAGCTCTACAGGGAGAGCTTGGTGTGGTTTGTCCTTATGGACTATTGTGAGGGGGAGCTTTTTGCTTTACTGCTTTTATTATGTTTATTATGCTCTTACTCCTTTCTGTTGCATAGCATTCGGGGTGCATTGGGGTTAGTCCTTCTAGCATAGGTTAGAGTGGTCTTCTTGTCTAGTGTTTAGACTTCTTGCTCTTATCTTGTGATTCTAGGATGCTACTTATTAGCTATCTCTCTTCTCACTAGGTTGAGTTTACTCACTTCTTATAGGTCTAGCGAGGGTTGGGCCACCCTTGGGTAGACAGGGAACGTGTTTACTCCCTAGTGTGTTAGAAGACCAGCTGATAGTCCGAGTGTCATATGGGGTAGATAAGAGTCAGTCTGAACCATAGTATCCTCTATATCTTGTCTATACTTTAAGGACTGCCTTTCTGATTTATTTGCCAGCTTCTCGTATTTATTGCCTTGGCTCAGGGGGAGTTCATTTGGGTATGCTAGAATTTAATTTTGTCATAACTCTACTTGAACTAAAAAGTGCATCTCATGTTGAGGGGAAGCTGGATTTTCTTGCTTTTCAGTTTGCATTGTGATATAACTACATGGAGCCTTGATTATTATCCAATTATGATCTGGTTACAATGCATTACATCTTACCATGATCTGTGCTAAATTGCTAAAATTATCATGACTTTATATGTGTAGTCTAGTCTTTGCCATGATAAGTTAATTAAAAATGCTTAACTTGAATTAATTCATGTCATGGTTAGCTTTTGAGACTAGTCTGTATTTAGTTATCCTTTTATGATTCATGCCATGTCTAATAGGCTGAGTTGAGTCTTGAATCTCTATTGAGCTTTAGATTGAGTTATGTTAGTTCTTTTATGAAGTATGAATTCTCATTAACTCCTTGGTCTAAGGACTAAATGCAACAAAAGCAATGTGATCTCTTTTTGTGCGAAAAAACTGATCTCACCAATTCACTCTCATGAGACGGCTTGCCATTGTACTAGGCATGAACTCAGGGGGAGTTTTGGTTGACCAAGATCATTTCCTTAAGCTTCTCGCTTGGAGTGATCGCATAAGGCTTGAGATCTAGCACATGGCTAACAAATTAAAATTTATGAAAATGGTTGAAGCTTAGGAGGCAGTTGTGGATGGCTCCTAGTCCAGGACTTGCTTTGCTAAGATAAAACCAAATGTGATTTTCAGAAAAAGTCAAATTGTGCTAAATTGCTTATTTACAAAAAGACCAAGTACATGAACAATTGAGTCATTCTTGAACTTGTAGCACTCTAATCTGGCTCAATATTAGCTTCTTGATTTCACTTAGATTATTTGACATGGCTTGTATCATCCTTGGATACCTCTAGCTAGGCTAAAATCATGTTTCACTTGACATGTTTAAAAAAAATTTGAACTAATTCACAGATTATGACTTATTTGGTTTAGCTTTTCTATACATAAATTGTCATGATCTTGATAGCATTCTTATGAATTATGGTTTAGTGTAATACTCGCAAAATCATTATGGATAATCTTCATGGCTCCAAATGCTTAAAATAAAGAACACACAAGTCATTTCATTCTCTCGTGCATTTTGATGAATTTATTGCCAAAAGGGGGAGAAGTTTAGAGAAAAAGCCTTCTAGAGCTTTGCAGAAAAATTTGCTCTTTTAGTTTCTGCTCCAGTTTTCTCTTCTGTCGACATGGTCTTAGTTTCCTTGATTTTCTTTTAGACCATGTTTGACTTTCAAACTCAACTTTATATGCTTTTTCTGTGTTTGTCAATATACTCATCAAGGGGGAGATTGAGAGACCATGTGGAGATAACCCCAGCTGTGTGATGAGTAATTGACGCGTGTCCTAAAAAGTCTGAGTTTGTTCCGGGCATTTTTGTGCTAATTACTGATACGGATATTTAATTATATCATTTTGTGCGGTGCTATGTAATGCGTTTTCTTGTCGGTGATGACTGCAGGACTTTGAGATGGAGTCGTGGCGAGACACGGGTGACCGGACTAGGCACAGGCGGTGCTGAGGTCAGAGCGGTCGGGATGTGTCGAAGACGGCGAGGACTCGAAGTGGGCTGCGAGGCGTTGCGACAGAAACAAGGAAGCTTCCAGGAAGGTGCAGGAGGGGCATTTTGGTAAATGCACAAGACTGCACAAACGGAAGCAGATTTTATTTGGAAATGATCCATTAGTGGAGAGGTGGTGTGACCTAATGGGTAAAATAGTGTGTAAACCCATTAGTGGAGAGTTGGTGTGACCTAATGGGTAAAGAAAGCTTGTAAACCCATTAGTGGAGAGTTGGTGTGACCTAATGGGTAAAGTATGCTTGTAAAACCCATTAGTGGAGGCTATAAATAGAGGTGCTCTCTAGGTGGAGAAGTGCACCTTGAGAAAGAGAGAAAGAAAAACGGGTGTGAGTGTTAGGGTGTCCTAATGCTTGTGCCCTTGGGAGAGAATTCTTTTTATGCAAGATTTAGGGTTCATTCTCTCCTTGTGTGTGTTCTTGGATGAGACATGGAAGAGTTGATGTAAACATTCATTTGTTATAATCATTCATCGCTCTTCGTCTCAATATGAACATGCTTATTTTATATCTTGTGCCATTTGCTTGCTTTCTTTTTAAATTAATGTTCTTGTTCTAGTTGCTCTACATATTTCTTTGCTTTGAACGGGGATTCATCTCAAAGCGCGTTGGCTAGTTCATCCCGAAAGCAATCCTTGTGTTAAGTTCTAGCAAATTTTAATCTTAAGTTCTCTTGCTGCTCATGAGGGGAGTTGGCCTCAAGATCAAGTGATCAGTTCATCCCCATGAGCAACTCAATGATCTCAAAGTATATCTCTTTTAGTCTGTAGTATGTTTTGATTTATGGTTGCTATGATCGGAAAAATATCTCAAGGCCATCTTGGCTAGAATGTACCGAGAGCAAAAATCTGAAAATCTCCTTATTATACTTGTGCTCTATTTGCTGCAGATTCTTTTGCTCTATTTCGGATTTCATCTTAAAGCTAGTTGGCTAGCATATTCCTAAGAGCAAAAGTCTCCTCTCCAGTTCTTCATCTATTTTATTTTGGGGCGTGTTCTTGTGTGAGGAACTGCGAATATGAGTTTGTTTTGAACTGGGAATTCTCTCATAGTCCCATGACTAGCACATTCCCGAGAGCAAAATAGCAGTATCCATGAATTTCCTTGCTGCAATCTCTAGTTCTTTTTGCTGATTTCTTTATGCTTTTCAGCTTTTGCTTTATGCTTTCAGCTTTTACTTTGTGCTTTTCAGTTTTTACTTTGTACTTTTCAGCTTTTGCTTTGTGCTTTTCAGCTTTTACTTTGTGCTTTTCAGCTTTTACTTTGAGCTGATTTTATTTTGTGTTTTTCAGGCTGCTTTGGACAGCATTTTATTTACTGTTTGCTCTGCTTTATTCTCGGCCAGCTGTGCTGTTTTGTAGTGCAGATTTCTGCAGTTCTTAGTGCTATTTTAGGGTGCAGTCTACTGCTATTTTTGACAAGATTTTATTGCTGGTTTTAGTTTGCTCTTGGCTGAAAAGTGGGTGAATATTTGGAGCGAGATTTTTAAAAAGACACCATTCACCTCCCCCTCTGTTGCCATTTCCGATCCTACACCCGTGGGCGTGCTCGCCGTCATCGTTGCGCTGTGCAAACTGGAGCTCTGCGGTCAGAGCAGTACGCGGCAGCACAGCGGCGGCGCGAGCAGTACTGGTACTGCAGACAAGTTGAAGTGCTATGCGAGATGGGCGTCACGCGACTGTTTCATGAAGCTGAAAAAAAATCGCCATTTCCCAGTTCCTTCTCTTCCTCAGCTCCACGCTTGGGGCGCCCACCGGAGTCACTCCCGGGCTTAGCAGATGGCAATAACCAGCACGATATGCAGGACCTCTGTGACAATGAGCATGATGAACAAGGCCCCGACGCAGGAGACCAAGCTGACGCACAGGAAGAAATTCGCTAGCTCTAGTCACTTCTGGGCACCACTGTTCTGCCCGTGTCCGTCCAAGAGATTCGCACGAAGTGATAGCACATAGCAGTGCCCTTCCCTACGAAGAAAGGTATGAAGGGGTCAAAAGAGGAAAATAATTGACTTAAAAACATAATGAAGTACCAGTACATTCCAAGAAATATTAAAAAAATAAAAAATATAGAAATTCCAGAAAAATGATCCCAAAGGACATAACCAGTTGTCAAAATTTCACTGTTAAGCATTATGGGACACAAATAGGTGAATAAAGCTAATAACATTATATAATTTACAATGCTAACTGTGTAGAATTAAACAAGATTTTGTTCTGAAAGGCTGAACAGAAAAGCAGGAAGGACCTCCTGGTTCTCCTTGGCAGAGATCTTTGAGTAGAACAATGCAGAGAGGAGATGCCAGCCACGAAAAACTACAACTGAGGTAGAGCAAGAATACCTAAAAATAACTTGGAGAAATTGGATGCGGCAGAGGTAGATGGGGTGACGTCAAGGATATCCTTCGTGTGCTCCTCCTCCTAATCCACCTTTTCCACCTTTCATCACCCATCCAATAAGTGAGGAGAGCAGTGAAATATTTTTGAAGTGGAGGAAGTCTGAAAAGTTTAATGTAGCCAAAAAAGATTGCTTCCTAGCAACTACATCAACAAATTATATCCCTATATTGTTCCAATTATAGATGTATTAACAGAAAAAGAAACCAAATGCTGATATTAAACAAATACATTCTGGACAACCTTAACCCGGTAACAGGATCACCAACTATAGACATGCACTAATTAAGCATCCCTTAAATTTCTGTGATGAGCATGCAGCTATGTACCAATAGGCTTTCCAAAATATTATAATAAGCAGAGAGTATGCAGTTAGACATGCAGGAGCTGGGATGTCTTTAATGGTTTGCTATGTGAAGAATTGCGAAGGTGGAGGAAAGAAGTTAGCATGTTCATCAAATATGATTCTTAGATGTATTACAATTTACATGTACCTTAGAGAAGGTATACCCCAAACTCAAGATCCAATCAAATAAATGGCTTGCTGACTTAATCAAGCAATAAAAAATATTCAAATGTGTGAAAGTGTGAGACCATGTGGAGATGACTCCATATTTGTGATAAGTATTTGACTTTGCTTATGCTTTGCTATTGTTGTTTGAGTTTGATTTTGAGTAATTGCAATTTTACCAATTGCTTTTTGTTGCCAGCGATCTGATCAGCATGTTGGTGGCAGTTTGATCGACGTGCGTTGGTACCTACCCATAGTTGGTAGTAGCTATTTTTCAGAGAAGATCTTTTGGAGGTTTTGAGTTGTGACCTGGTGCGATAGTACCAGCTTTGGAATTGCAGTATGACCGGAGGAGAGCGGTTTAACCGGCCTTGTCATGGCAGTCTAACCAGTGGGGGGTTTGGGCGGTCTAACCAACATGGTTGCCGTGGTTAGACTAGCCCCGTGCTAAGTTGAGTTGGTTTTAGTTAACTCATGGCGATATCCATGCAAGTGTTAGTTATCGAGTGTCATACATGTGTTTTGCTAATAAGAGTCAAGTGCATATCATTTGTACTCAGATCGATTACTTGTTCCTTGATGTGTAGGTGCTTGATGATTGTTGTGGTTAGCGGCAAGACCAAGGCTTGGTAGCCGTAGCGTGCCGTGTAAGTTCAGGTGAAGCATCATCTCAAGCGGAGAAGCACGGGAGAAAGAAAAGGATCATGAGGAGACAAGTGCATGTATGTGGTTGGCTAGGCAAGGTTTGGGTTGTATTTTAAAAACTTGGTTTGAAATTTGAGCTTGCACTTTGATTTGAATTCAAATTTAGTTTTTTTATATCAAGCACTTTTGAGCTCTCAAAAATGGGATGTTACAGATCCAACCCCCTTAAGCAGAATCTCAGGGTTGAGATTCTAGCTACTTAGAGAATGGATACGAGTCTATCCTCAGCTGATCTTCGCGTTCCCAGGTAGCTTCTCTCCACCGGGGCTTGGTTTTCGGGCACTCTGAGGCACTTCGTGAGTTGCGATACATGGAACATGTTGTGGACATCTGCCTGACTTACGGGTAATTCCAGCTTGTAGGTGAGCTTGGCAGTGATTAGGAATGGGCCTATATATCTTGAGGCGAGCTTGCCCTTAACTTTAAATCTCCAAATTCCTCGAAGATGTGACACCTTAAGATAGACATGGTCTCCAACTTCAAAGGTCAATTCCCTACGTCGATTGTCTGCATAGCTCTTTTGTCTGGATTGGGCAACTTGTAGTTGGTCTCTGATCAGGTGGACTTTCTCTTCTACCTACTTAAGTGTATTTTTCTCAAAGATATAACCTTCTACTTTTGACCAATGTAGAGGGGTTCTACACTTTCTGCTATAAAGAGCTTCGAATGAGGGTCATCTTTAGACAAGACTGTTAAATGTTATTATAGGAGAATTCTGCATAAGGTAAGTATTTCTCTGAATTAGCGGTAAACTCCAATGCACAAGCCCAAAGCATGTCTTTAAGGATTTGGTTCATCCTTTCTGTTTGTCCATTAGTCTGAAGGTGATATGCCGTGCGAAAAGCTAAGTTGGTTACAAGGGCGTCGTGAAGACTAGCCCCGAAATGCGAGGTGAATTAGGACCTCAATCTAAAAGACTATTCTCTTGGGTACTTCGTGTAAACACACAATGCATGCCATGTACAACTCAACCAATCTGTCCCCTTTGTAGGTTGTCTTTACAGGTATAAAAAGGGAGACCTTCGTCAATTTGTCTACTATGACCCATATGGAATCAAATCCGGACTTGGTTCGTGGTAGGTCCGTGATGAAATACATTCCAACTTTCTCCTACTTCCACTAAGGGATTTGTAGTGGATGAAGTAGACCTACCGGCCTCTGGTGCTCGGCTTTGATCCGTTGGTATACATCGCAACAAGTTACATACTCGGCGATGTCTCTCTTCATACAAGGTCACCAATATAGGGTCTTCATATCCTGATACATCTTGGTACTCCCTGGGTGTAGGGAATATGCTAAGCTATGGGCCTCTTTTAGTATTAAGACTGTAACGCATGCCCCGAATGAGTTGGTTGAATTGAAGCAACATCTCAAGGAACAACTCGACAAAGGATTTATCTGTCCTAGCTCGAAACCATGGGGAAACCCAGTGCTGTTCGTGAAGAAGAAAGATGATAGTCTGAGGATGTAAGTCGACTATCAGTCCTTAAATGAAGTCATCATCAAGAACAAATATCATGTCCTATGGATTGATGATTTATTTAATCAAATGAATGGTTCATATGCCTTCCCTAGATTGATCCGAGGCTCGGTCATTTCCAACTCAAGATTAAGCAGAACGATATTCCGAAGACTACATTTGCCTCCTGTTCGATTTGTATGAATACACCGTAATGCCGTTCAGACTTACCAATGCTCCCGCTACCTTCATGAATCTTATGAATAAGATTTTTATGGAGTATTTAGATAAATTCGTAGTGGTTTTCATCAATGGTATTCTTATTATTCCAAAAATGCAGAAGAGCACGAGCAACACTTACATATGGTACTTCAGAAACTTCGGAAATATCAACTATATGCAAAATTCAGTAAGTGCGAATTTTGGCTAAAGGAAGTTGGCTTCTTAGACCATATTGTTTCCGAATGAGGTGGTGTTGTGGATCCTAGCAAAGTACGTGACGTACTAGCCTGGAGTCAGCCCCACACCGTTCCTGAATTCCGGAGTTTTCTAGGTCTAGCCAGATACTATCACCGACTCATCTAGAACTTCTCCAAAATTTCAAGACCAATGACCCAACTTGTGAAAAAGTTTTGAGTGATTAGCGGCCTGCAAGGAGAGCTTCCAAGAATTGAAAAAGAGGCTCATAACAGCCCAAGTGTTCGTATTGCCCGACATACGTAAAAGCTTTGTTGTGTATTGCGATGCTTCTCGTCATAGCCTCAGTTGTATGTTGATGCAAGAGGGCAAATTTGTGGCCTGTGCCTCGCGTTAATTACAACCTGATGAGGCGAATTATTCGACTCATGACATAGAATTGGTAGCTGTGGTTCATGCTCTCAAGATCTGGAAGCACTACCTCATTGGTAATTGGTGTGAACATTATACCTACTGATCACAAGAGCTTGAATTATTTCTTCACGCAACCAGATCTGAACCTAAGGCAAAAGTGGCTTGAATTGATCAAAGACTACGATCTTGTCATCCATTACCACCCCAGTAAAGCCAACATTGTAGCCAATGCTCTTAGCCGAAAGCTTCACTATATCAATACATTGATTGAAGTAAACCGGCGTTGCATGAAGAGTTTTGGAGGCTCAACCTAGAGAAGGTTGAGGGTTTCCTTGCTGCCCTAGTGCTGCAACCCACCCTCAAATCTCATGTCAAAGCCGCTCAGCACGAAGATCAAGAGATCACCAAAATCAAGCGCGATTTGTAGAACAATGGAAAGTCGAAGTTCACCAAAAATATTAGGGAATGGTTATACATGGATAGCAGTTGCATGTCCCAAATAACTAAGAAATCAAGGAGCTAATCCTCAGAGAAGCTTATGATTCATCGCACTCCATACATCATGCGAGTACGAAGGAAGTATCAAGATCTCCGGGTACGATTCTGGTGGCCCGGTATAAAGCTGGACATCATCGCACATGTTACCATTTGCGATATATGCCAAAGAATCAAAGTAGAGCATTAGCGACCAGTGGGATTGCTCCAACCTTTGAAGGTTGCCAAGTGGAAATGGGACATCGAAATGGATTTCATTACCGGCTTGCAGAAAACTCGAAACAAACACGACTTGATATGGGTTATTGTCGACCAGTTCACCAAGTGCATTGCGTTTGCCAAGTTTTCTTACAACAATAGTTTCAATCAAGCCTCCAAACATCTCCGTTTGAAGCACTTTATGGGAGAGTGTAAACACCTCTTTTCTGGTTTGAGGTTGACAAGAAGCAGTTCTTTGGACTGGATATTATCCAAGGAGCTTAAGAACACATTGATGCAATAAGGAGCCGGTTGAAGGAAGCACAATCTTATCAAAAGAGCTATGTCGACCATCGCCATCACGAGCTGAACTACGAGATAGATGATTGTGTTTATCTCAAGTTCTCACCACTGCGCGGCATCCAATGTTTTCAAGTCCATAGAAAATTGGCGTCTCAGTACATTGGGCCATACCGAATCATTGCAAAGAAAGGCACTACATATCACTTGGAGTTGCCACCTAAACTTTTAGATGTGCATGATGTCTTCCACGTTTCTCGGCTCAAGAAGTGTCTCCGCACTCCGAGCGAGCTCACTCAATTGGAAAACATCGATCTACAACCCAGTTTTTCTTATCGGGAGCATCCAATTCGTGTTCTAGACGAAACTGAGCGACTTACGTGTTGTCGTGCCATCAAGATGCTAAAGATTCAGTATAGTAACCACACCGAAGATGAAGCCATGTGAAAACAAGGCCGTCCTAGGACCGAATTCCCAAATTTTCTTACCGAGCCCTAGATAGAACCATACTGACCGTAGGTCAAGCCCTAGAAAGAATGGCCATTAGATTAAGGATTTAATTTTCAAATACAACCTATCTGAATATATGAATCCTTGCTATCCTTACCTCTCTTAGCTCTTTCATCTTATCTAAATCATTCTTTTGTTTTCCTTCTCATCTTCTCTGAAAATAACCCACATTTTGAAGGTGTACCCACCGAAAATATAAGTTTTGACGATATCGTAGTCATTAAAACAGGACCTTAGAAACTAGCAAGTGTTTCGAAAAATTTAAGGCAACACACTGTTGCACCTTTTTCTTTTCCTAGCGTCATGTGTCAATCTTGCCTCTCATTTTTTTTTGTAAAAGTGATCACTAACCCCGCCTCATTTAAATTTTGCCGGTCTAACCAAGATCCCCGACCGTACCACCGGGTCCCTACAGTACAACCGCTCACCGATGCAGAGTGCAGAACAACACTGCACACGATCTAAGAAAGGAGCTAACTTTCAAACCATTGGTCTAAACACTAAAACTTTGCACAAGTTCTCCCTATGATGTCAGTAACCTATTCTAATCGTGGATCATGAAGATCAATGCCAAAATTTCAACCTTTATTCATGACAAGATTGCACAAAAACCGGGCAAACGAGGGAAACCTCGATCTGCTCTTGCTCGTGAGTCATTGATGATCTAAATGACCTTGGAAGGGTTCTCACATATCATAGCAAGCTAGATCACAGCACGAACGCAAGCCAAATCACCCTCAAGACCAAAACCTTGGATCACCTCCTCTTAAGGAAAACCGGGCAAACTCAAGAACTCTTGCCAAGATGGATGGGATCTGATCTCCAAGAGATATCTCTACCTCTTACACATAATTGGCACAAGGAAAGATCAAGAAGATAGAAATCCAAACTTTCACCCACCAAATGAAGTTGGATATTCATTTCACTTGAAGACATGTTTTATAGCCACTCCCTCATTGAAGATAGAGCTCTAAACCCTAATCTCCTCTCCACCTTCCTTTATACATCTCTCAACACACAAGTACTTGTATAGTGAAGGTTCCTCACCTTACACCAAACCATAACCAGCCACTCCTTAGTGGATACAAGGGAACCCGGTAACCCACACACAAACAAGTTTTTCACTCACACTTGCACGGTTTTCAAAGAACGACTTCCACATAGCTCCAATAGCTCGATAAGATACTCTATCCTCCAAGATGTGACCTAAACCACTTAGGCCATCGCTGTAGTTTTGCAAACTGCCACTCCAGCCCACTAGACTCCACAATACTTCTCGAAGCAAACTCCACATGAAGATGTGATGCCCAATGACATGTCGCCAAGATGGTACACCTCCTCTAGAGGATCGTCGTCACTTGAAACACCGAAGTCCTATGTCACACCACACCATACCATAGTCCATGATGCCCAATTACTTGCCGCCAAGATCATACGCCTGCTCCGACCACTTAAAATGCATAAATCCAATTGGCACACCACGTGTACGCTTTCCTCCTCACGATCCGCCTTTCTCCCTGTAACACCCCGACCGTCCACACGGTCCATGGTGTTAGCACCACCTGTTACTGTCTCAAAAGCGCACCACAAACAGCGATAACGCACTAGAACTGTATTAACCTGGGAAAACGTTCTCCAAAAGAAAGCAGGCCTTAACTAGAAAGTTTACATAAACTTCTAGACATAAGATAGACACAGGATGCTTAGTACAGCGATGTGCAGTGCAAAAGGAACTACTCCCATATCCATGCAAGCCGTCACTCCGGATCACCCTAAAAAAAATAACAAAGCAAGGGTGAATCTGATGACTTAGCAAGCACACGATAAAATAGCACATCAATCCTTATCTGTAAGCTGTAATCCAGTTCTACGTCTGTAAGCTATAAATCACGTTTACTGTAAAGTCACTCTACTGTAAACTATGAACTGTAAATTGGACTACTGTAAACTGTAAATCTCATCTTCTGTAATTTGTAAGTTAAACTTCTGTAACTGTGCCACTGTTCGTATCACTCTGTATGCAGAGCATTAAAATGCAATGCATTTGCAACTGTAAACAGTAAGTCAGATCTCTGTAACTATAAACACAAATAGCCAATGTTCAACACAATTTATTGTTTTAACATGCACTTGACTATTAACCTGGCAAACGGTACGTGGACTGCACCTGACTCGAACCGCCACCTGTGCAAACATTAATCATTTCAATACATCGCTAACGTGGTACAAATACACGCGAGCAAATAACATCACTGTTACGTGTAAATCCAGTGTCGCCGACCCCCCTTACCGGACATAGTCCTGCTGTCCTGGTTTTTAATCGGCAAACTACGCTACGCAAGAATATGTGATACGGGGTCGTCCGATCTTCTCGACGTAGGATTGGATACTCACGTGCCCTCTCTCGAATCGTAGCGATCCTCCGTTGCCAATGCAAGAACAAACGCTCTTTAATTCGCAAGAACACATGCGCCAGACTCCACGACCACCAAGCGAAGCCCTATCGCGCTCTCAATTTCCAGCGGAAAGGTTGAACGATCTCGAATTGCAAGAACTTGCAAATCTTTCTATTGTGTTTTGATTGGCTATCAAAAATCAAGATGCATGCACAAAGTTTGCAACTTCCGTCACGTAGTGTGTTTTTGCAATTATCTAGTTCATGCCTCCCTTGTTTTCTCATCCGTGTGCGTATATATACGGCGGCGGCCAGCAGTCTTCCGTCCGCACATGCTTGGTGGGCTTCCTCAAGTCAGTTCGGCCCAGGCCGATTACAACTCTTATTTAACCTTTTTATTTTCCTAAACAAACCAATAAACTGTATAGCCACTTAATGAAGCTCTATTGATTCAAGTCACAAATGCATGGCTGACTAGGAACACATGCATGACTTGGGTCTGGCCGGAAACTTCATGCTTCACGCACAAGCCTTCATGTCTTGTCCTTTCTTTGTCCATCTCCATATTCTCTTAAGTTAAACCTGAGAGCTGTGTAAACTGTCCTCCTCGTACCTAAGTATGCACAAAATACTAGAATTAGTTAGTAGCAAATTCTCGTCAAAATTATGCTCTTTAAGGAACAAGTTCACTTGCGTATTTAAAAGTTTGGCTCTCGCTCTAGTCATTGGACCTTTTAGTGCTTCATGAACACTTGAAGACTTTGGAGAGGAAGACGATGTGGCAGTAGTAGGGATGTCCTCATCAATATGTAAATAACCGAAAAGGGGCTTTCGAACCGTTACCTGAATCCCGACGATTGGATCAGGTCAGGATCTGTCGTCCCTGGATAGGGTTTGGCAGATCTGGCACTGGATCAGGCAAACCCCCACCCCCTTTTCTTTTTTTCCTCTCTTCTTTTCTTTCCCTTTCTCTTCTTTCTTTTTTTCCTTTTTCTTTTCTTCTTTTCTTCCTTTATTTCCTGTCTTCCTTTTTTTTCCAACCGGCCGGCCTCCTCTTCCCTTCTTTACCAGGCCGGCCCCTCTCTCCTTCCTTCTTTTTTTCTCACGCCACCAGCTTGGCCTCTCCTCACGCCTCCCCTCTTCTCTCGGCCGGCGTCGGCTCCTTCTCCTTCCTTCTCCCCCTCACGTGGGCTCCTCCCTGCTTTCCTTCCCCTCACCCGGCCCCTCTCCTTTCCCTCCCACAGCCGGCTCCCCCTTCTTCCCTCTCTCCCCACGGGCAAACCCCCGGCTGGCTCCCGATTCCCCCCTTCACCTCCTAGCGCAGCGAGCAGGCGGCGGAGCAAGGGAGTGGCGGCGGATCAGGGCAGGGAGAAGGAGGGGCAGAGAGGAGGCAGTGGCGCGCGGGCGGCAGCTGGAGGGCGGCGAGGTGCAAGCGCACGGGGCGAAGGCAGCAGCAGAGAGAGCACACACGGGGGGTGGAGGTAAGCAAATGGACTTTTGCTTCTCCCCCAGCTCTCTCTCTTTTTATATGGTCTTGGCGTGGACTGGGCCGGGCTGGGCCTTCTCAGGTATTACACTCCCGTGCTTCTCCGCTCGAGATTATGCTCCACCCGAACTTTCGCAACACGCCATGGCCTCAAGACACCTTCTCTAGCCTCAACATGCCATGCTTCTCTATGAGCCCGCTTGAGCCACGTAGTATCACCCGGACTTACATGACCGTTCCAGACCTCAACTCCACCTAGTACTGGTCTAATGCCGCCGACCGCTACATACTCTAAGCCACCTAAACATCTAAAGACCAAGTAACCTTGACAAGTACAAGTTCAATGCACTTGACTCACGTAAGTCAAAACAATGCAACATGTACCTATACCATTGATCCAAACCCCCTATGACCAAACCTTGAACTAAAGTGCACACACTCAGTACACTGCCTGCCAGCACCGGTCGTACCACAGGTCATTCTCTGAAACCCTGGTCGTACCACACCTGCGGTGGTTCCATCGATCAAAACAGCGGTCGAAGGTTGTTAGTGATATGCCCTAGAGGCAACATGGAGATATTGTATATATCACATACTATGTTTATGATACATTATTTTGTTCCTTGGAATAGACATCATCATTATTGATCAATGAGTATGTGACTTATTCATGAGACTCTTAAATACTAAGATGTTGCTATTTCTAAATGATCCCTGATCGTATATCATATGAGGAACAAATATGATTCAAAGACAAAGATCAGCATATGTATTGATTGATGATCATGTCTCATGGATCATGGTATGGTGATACCAAATCAATAATATGGACATGTGTTAGTGAACATATGTTGATAGACTGCCATGAGACAACTGCAGAGATTCCATGTGTCATCGCTTGGTCTCAAGTAGTGTTTATGTAGAGTCCTTAGACTTGAGATCATCATGGTTCCCAACATGAGTAGTAGCTTATTTTGGGACTACTAAACACTACTCCGTGAATCGGGTAGTCATAAAAGTAGTCTTCGGGTTTGCCATGAAACATGTAGTGGGATGTGAATGATCAAGATAGAATTTGCCCCTCCTTATGGGAGAGATATCTCTGGCCTCGATGTAATGGATTATGAAAGTGCATGGCCATGCCAAGGTGATTGAGGAGTCAATCACGAGTTTATAATCCATCACGGAATCGAGAGAGTGATTGAGCTATTAAGAGGATGACACAGTCTCGCCTTGAGCTCAATCTATATCGTGAGGCAAAGGGATTCGTACATGAGAGAACATTACAGTTCAACCGATATGATCTTTACATATACTTTGGGCTTAATATGTCTTACTAGAGGCCGCTATTAACATGGTAACCGGAAGGCATTTCCGGTCACGACCAAGTATACGTGAACCTCACGGTGGTCGCACGCTTAACGGGTTGGAACACTAATTCGAATATGATTCGGATATGGGCTCAATTCGGATAGAGATCCGAATAGACTCCTATTGGGCCTCGGTCCACGAGGCCCACGTGAGGAGGTCTATATATATGGAGGCGAGGCGGAGGATTCGTGCTGTTAACATCTAGCAAAACCCTAGCCGCCACCTCCCGAGCCAAACCCTAGCTGCTCACGAGTGCTAGTACACTCGCGATCGGCGCCCACCCCGGACGTGTGGATACGGTGGAGGCGCTGCTCGTTGCGATCTTGATCGGCGTGCGTGGAGAGACGATCTATTCGGGACGATCGGCTACTTCCACTACTACCTCGACGCGTGATTGGATCGGTTTCCAATTCTTCTTCACGCATTTGCTGCGTCTAAGTGGTAACGATCCATGATCCTTCCTTAGCATGATGTTCTTGGGTGCGCGGTAGAAAAGTTTTGTTTTCGCTTCCGTAGCCTACGCGTATTCCTTTAGTGGTATCGAGCCATCTTGCTTAGTTTGCATCTGGATCAGCGCATATGTTGATATGCGATAGTAGTAGATTGGATCTATTACGCCTAAATCGGTAGCACGGGTTGATGAGATCAATCGGTCATAAGGGGATGAAATAGGTATGAGTTGATAGCATCATAAGGCCAAAAAGATTAGTTCGTGCTCCTTCTTTGATGTACGCGCGACTTGCCCCTACCGGCCGGAATCACCACCGGGCTAATCGTGCACAATCGATGGATCGAGCCAACGGATCGAGGTCTTGTGTTGTCGCCTCTCCTCAAGTATACCGATCGCAATGATCAATATGATTGATCTAATGAAAATTGAGACATTTTGAATGGCTCGGATCTGGGTTGATTTGATCGGCTCGATAAGATTTTCATAGCGATTTCATAGATGCGATCTATGTAATTCTGTGAGGTTTGCACTCTCCACTCGTCCCGAACAGATCGCTCCTCCACGCACGCCGATCAGCATCGCAACGAGCAGCGCCTCCACCGTATCCACACGTCCGGGGCTGGGCGCCGATCGCGAGTGTACTAGCACTCGTGAGCAGCTAGGGTTTGGCTCGGGAGGTGGCGGTTAGGGTTTTGCTAGATGTTAACAGCACGAATCCCCTCCGCCCGCCTCCATATATATAGACCTTCACGTGGGCCTCGTGGACCGAGGCCCAATAGGAGTCTATTCGGATCTCTATCCGAATTGAGCCCATATCCGAATCATATTCGAATTAGTGTTCCAACCCGTTAAGCGTGCGCGACCAGAGGTTCACGTATACTTGGTCGTGACCCGAAACGCCTTTCCGTTACCATGTTAATAGCGGTCTCTAGTAAGACATATTAACCCCAAAGTATATGTAAAGATCATATCGGCTGAACTGTAATGTTCTCTCATGTACGAATCCCTTTGCCTCACGATATAGATTGAGCTCAAGGCGAGACTGTGTCATCCTCTTAATAGCTCAATCACTCTCTCGATTCCGTGATGGATTATAAACTCGTGATTGACTCCTCAATCACCTTGGTATGGCCATGCACTTTCATAATCCATTACATCGAGGGCCCAGAGATATCTCTCCCATAAGGAGGGGCAAATTCTATCTTGATCATTCACATCCCACTACATGTTTCATGGCAAACCCAAGACTACTTTTATGACTACCCAGCCACGGAGTAGTGTTTAGTAGTCCCAAAATAAGCTACTACTCATGTTGGGAACCATGATGACCTCAAGTCTAAGGACTCTACATAAACACTACTTGAGACCAACTGATGACACATGGAATCTCTGCAGTGTCTCATGGCAGGTCTATCCAACATATGTTCACTAACACATGTCCATATTATTGATTTGGTATCACCATACCATGATCCATGAGACATGATCATCAATCAATACATATGCTGATCTTTGTCTTTGAATCATATTTGTTCCTCATATGATATACGATCAGGGATCATTTAGAAATAGCAACATCTTAGTATTTAACAGTCTCATGAATAAGTCACATACTCATTGATCAATAATGATGATGTCTATTCCAAGGAACAAAGTAATGTATCATAAACATAGTATGTGATATATATAGCATCTCCATGTTGCCTCTAGGGCATATCACTAACAACCGCTGCCCGCCTAACAATAAAAACTAGATAGAAAATGACACAAAATCAAACTTGAACTTTGCCATAGAAGCACAAGCAAAGTCAAATACTCATCACTCACATGGAGTGATCACATAGTCTCACAACAACGCGAGGCAAGCACTGGGATCCAACTACAATGCCTTTCCGCACTGCACCTAAGTTCTAGGTGAGCTCCAATGGATGAGCAGTGCAGGTGCATCCGAGAAAAGCATACACTCAGAAAGGATAACAGATGCGGAAACCTAGTCCCGACACCCACTACTTTTGGCCATATTATGTGCGTGCCTGTAGTGACTAGGAGACTATCTAGTCGCGTGCCTCCCAGGCAAAGACACGAGAACTTGGTGTTGTGGTGTGCCTGAGGTTGAAATGCTCATGTCGCGCACATATCCATGAGGCACCCGGACCATGGAATTTTTGGACCTTACCCTAGCTTCGATGCAGCCTTAGGTGGACTTGTCACAGTATGGCGAACTCTCAACGCGCTAACAACCTAGACCTCCCTTGAGCTTCTCATTGGACACGCTAGGAGGCTAACCATGCATGGCCCCAAGGGCGAGGCAAGGTGAGGTGAGCATTGAAGGCCTAGCACAGGGTAGGGTAGTCCATATCGCGACAGGTGGACCTTGTTCTTGATGACCACCCAGTGGCCCAACACAAGGACAAAAGCAGGACCGCTTGTCATCCACACGAATAACGTTTTAACCCTTTTGTACCTACCCCACTAAGGCGTATCCTAGTCTTTTTGTACAAGGCCCTAGGCCTAAATACCCTTCAAAGGGTATCAATCATTACAATGTTCATACCAACATGCCCTAGGGGGCTCTCTAACCTATAGGTGCCCCACTTTGACCCTGAGTGGAAGGGTACACCAACAAGAGTAGGTTACTCCCATTGGGTACTTGAACCTGTATAAATCTTAAGTGTCATTGTTTCTTGTGAACATTAGCCCATCAAAGGGCCATTGTACAACCCAACCCCACACTAGTGTGAACATGCTCGCAACGTCTCTCTAGCACTTGTGTTAGGATTCAACCCTACGACAACAACATAATTTGCTCAATGGTGTCAAAATTGTAGAGGCAACAAGCAAGGATTGTTTTGTGTGAGCAAACTAGTAATCATAAGCATGAAAGTAGTAGTTGCAGCATGAACTAAAGAACAGAACTTGAGTTCACCACAGAAAGGGGTTGCGCATTACTAGAAGGAGCAAAAGGCTTGGATATGAAACAATCAGTATTCAAGCTAAGACTCACTAAAGAGCATGTCCTATGATGGAGTTTCTCATTTTTATGGTTCAAATGTTCTCATTTCAATGGTTCACAATCTGTAAGATTAAACAATTAATTTGTTTGCATATGTAGAGATTTGATCCAATCCTTTCAAATGAGCAAGAATTTTAGTTCTACTTCCCTGCATCCAACCATGATGACCTCAAGTCTAAGGACTCTACATAAACACTACTTGAGACCAACTGATGACACATGGAATCTCTGCAGTGTCTCATGGCAGGTCTATCCAACATATGTTCACTAACACATGTCTATATTATTGATTTGGTATCACCATACCATGATCCATGAGACATGATCATCAATTAATACATATGCTGATCTTTGTCTTTGAATCATATTTGTTCCTCATATGATATACGATCAGGGATCATTTAGAAATAGCAACATCTTAGTATTTAACTGTCTCATGAATAAGTCACATACTCATTGATCAATAATGATGATGTCTATTCCAAGGAACAAAGTAATGTATCATAAACATAGTATGTGATATATATAACATCTCCATGTTGCCTCTAGGGCATATCACTAACAGTCTCCCACTTGCACTAGAGTCAACTATGTAGGTATCTAATACCCATTGCCCTAGTGTGAGCATCATGCTTTGGCTGGGGAAGCGGCTTTGTCAATGGATCTGCAATGTTCAAATCCGTTTGTACTTTGCATATCTTCACATCGCCTCTCTCCACTATCTCGCGGATGAGATGAAATCGCCAGAAATGTGCTTGGACTTCGTGCGATCTAGGCTCCTTGGCTTGTGCAATGGCCCCACTATTGTCACAAGAGAGGTCCATTGGGCCGAGGCACTAGCCATCACACCAAGCTCGAAATAAATTTCTTGATCCAAACAACCTCTTTGGCGCCTTCAGTGCGCTATGTACTCGCACATTTGTAGAATCAAGAACCGCTTGTCGCTTGGAACTCTTCCACTTACCGCACCGCCATTCTGTAGAACACAAATCCAGTTGCGATCTAAAATCATCTTTGTCGCTTTGGAAGCTAGCATCGGTGTAACCATTTACAACAAGCTCTTCCTCACCTCCATAGACAAGGAACACATCTTTAGTTCTTCTCAAGTACTTCAAGATGTTCTTTATGGCAATCCAGCTGACTTTCACCGATCTCGATCGTATCTACTCGTAGCACTTAAAGCATACGAAACATCCGACGTGTACAAAGCATGGCATACATAATGGACCCAATAGCCAAGCATATGGAATCGCATTCATTTTATCCCGCTTATCGGTGTACTAGGACACCGATTCTTGCTAAGATTTATACCATGTGACATAGGTAGAAAACCTTTCTTGGAATCATGCATGTTGAACCTTTTCAACACCTTGTCAATGTACGTATCTTGGCTTAATCCAATTAGCCTTTTGATCTATCTCTATAGATCTTGATGCCTGAATATATGCTGCCTCTCCTAAGTCTTTCATAGAGAAACTATTTTTAATGAAGACTTAATGATTCGAGCAAAGGAATGTCATTTCCGATCAGAATATGTCATCCACATATAAGACCAAAAATACGAGTGCGCTCCCACTAGCCTTTTGTAAACACAAGGCTCTTCTTTGTTCTTGATGAAACCAAACCCTTTGATTACTTCATCAAAACGAATGTTCCAACTCCGAGATGCTCGCTTAATCCATAAATGGATCTTTGGAGCTTGCATATCTTTCCAATCGATTGCGAATCGACAAAACCCGTGGGCTGTGTCATGTACACATCCTCACTCAGATTTCCATTAAGGAAAGCTGTTTTGACATCCATTTGCCATATTTCATAGTCGAAATATGCAGCAATCGCTAGAATGATCCGAATAGACTTTAGCATTGCGACGGGCGAAAAAGTTTCATCATAATCAACACCTTGAATTTGTTTGAAACCTTTGGCCACCAATCGCGCTTTATAGATGTGAACATTTCCATCAATGTCTATCTTTTTCTTGAAAACCCATTTGCACTCAATGGTTTTAACACCATCAGGTGGATCAACCAAGTTCCAAACTTGATTATCGTGCATGGATTCAATTTCGATCTCATGGATTCAAGCCATTTCTCGTAGTCCGGTCCCACCATTGCTTCTTCATAGGTCTTAGGCTCATCGTTGTCTAACAACAAAATGTCCCTTTGTTGAGTAGTCAAGAACATGTACCTCTCAGGTGCACGACGTGACCTTTCTGACCTACGTGGTGCTGGTGTGTCCACAACAGATTCTTCAACAGTTTGTTCATCCTGTTGTGGTTCTGTAGGAGCTGAAACGTTATCAGGTGTTTCTTGAATTTCTTCAAGTTGCACTGTGCTCCCACTATCCCTTCTTGAGAGAAACTCTTTCTCTAAGAAGACACCATGCCGGGCGACAAACACTTTGCCTTCTCCTTGATTATAAAAATAATATCCTTTTGTTTCCTTAGGATACCCGATAAAGAAGCATTTATCAGATTTAGGAGTGAGCTTATCAGATTGTAAACATTTTACATAAGCCTCACATCCCCAAATCTTAAGAAAAGACAAGCTAGGGCGTTGTCCCGTCCACATCTCATATGGTGTCTTTTCTACAGATTTTGATGGAACCTGCTTAGTGTGAACGCGGCTTTCAAGAGCGCACTTCAAAAAGACAATGGAAGATCACTTTGGCTCATCATGGAGCGCACCATATCTAATAAGGTGCGATTTCTCCGTTCGATACCCCATTCCATTGAGGTGTTCTGGCGGAGTCAATTGTGGAACAATTCCACAATCCTTTAGATGATTGCCAAACTCATGGCTCAAATACTCGCCTCCACGATCGATCGTAGAAACTTGATTGTCTTGCCTAAATGATTTTGCACTTCATTTTGGAATTCCTTGAACTTTTCAAAGGATTCGACTTATGCTTCATCGTAGATATACCCATATCTACTAAAGTCATCGATAAAAGTTATGAAGTACACGAAAACCACCTCTGTCGTTAAGCTCATTGGTCCACATACATCGGTATGTACGAGTGCCAATAAGTCATTTGCCCGCTCACCTTGACCGTGAAAGGTGCCTTTGTCATCTTGCCAAGTAAACAAGATTCGCGTGTCTCTAATGATTCAAAATCAAATGAGTGCGAATACCATCTCTATGGAGCTTCGCATGCGTTTCTCATTTATGTGACCTAAGCGGCGATGCCAAATAAACGTGGGATTCAAATCATTCGGACGCTGCCTCTTTGCATTAATGTTATAGACCGTGACCCTTCAAGAGTAAGAACGTATAACCCATTCACCAATGGAGTATGACAATAGAACATATCTTTGAAATAAAGAGAACAACCATTGTCCATAGATTTAAATTCATAACCTTCGCTTGCAAACATGAAGCGTAAATAATGTTCTTTGAAAGAGATGGAACACAATAACAATTATTCAATTTCAAAACTAATCCTCGAAGGTAAAGACAATGGCATGGTGCCAACAGCTACCGCAGCAACTTTTGCTCCATTGCCAACGCGAAGATCCACTTCGCTCCTCCTCAAACTTCTACTTATTAGCCCTCGCAACGATTTGCGGATGTGAGCAACCGATCCGTATCAAATACCCAAGAATTAGTGGAAGAAGTAGCAAGATTGATTTCTATAACATTTATACTGGAGTGGAAGTCATACTTCCCTTCTTCTTCTCAAGATCCTCCAAGTACTTTGGGCGCCTTTTCCAATGTCCCGATTGCTTACAGAGTAACAATCGCATCGTGATGAGCATCGCCCTTCTTGTCTTTCTTGGCCTTAGAACTGCTCGCGATCGCATCAGGAGCTTTCTTTCTTTTGACCGCGCTTCTCTTGACATAGGGTTTGCCCTTGTCTTTCTGCATTATCATCACATGATTGCTGCTTTTCTTAATGCTATCCTCGGCAGATTTTAGCATCCCATGCAACTCAGCCAGGGTCTTGTCCAGGTTGTTCATGTTAAAGTTCATTATGAATGGCTCAAAGCTCGGGGGGAGTGACTGGAGAATCACATCAGTAGCCAACTCTTGGCTAAGGGGAAAACCAAGCTTTTCCAGACTCTCAATGTAGCCAATCATCTTAATTACATGAGGGTCGACGGATTCCTTCTCGCAAGCCTGCACGCAAATAAGGACTTTGAAGTATTGAACCTCTCAGCTCTTGCTTGGTTCTCAAACATACCACGTAGCCCCACAATGATATTGTAGGCATCTGTGTTCTCATATTGCTTCTGAAGCTCAGAGGACATTGTGGCAAGCATGAGACAGCTCACATCAAGGCAATCATTCGTTTGCTTCTCATAAGCTCTCCGTGCAGCCACAGAGCATTATCGTGCAAGTCTTCGGGTAAGGAGACTCAAGGACATACTCCTTGCGCTCTTGCTTGAGAACAATTCTCAAGTTGCGATACCAATCCAAAAAGTTTGTTCCATTGAGTTTTTCTTTCTCAAGAACAGATCGCAAATTAAAAGTACTTTGGATGCGGCGTTAGAATGACATGATCTACAACACAAGAATATGCAAAGTTTAGCACTATGTTTATGTTCATCTTTTATTAAACTATTTAGCAAAAGACTCCCACTATGAGTTTTGCAACAAAAACTCCCTCTAAGTTACATAGTGGGTAAAGATTCTCATTTCACTAATTCCTAGTGAGCTTTGGCATCACGGCTAGAAAACTAGTGATATGGGTAAGCAACACCTTACTAATCACATCCCTATGTGACTCTACTTTGGGTGACATCAGTATGCCTCGGCCCCAATCTATGCCCCAAGGTCCAAAACTATTTTGATAACCTTGTTAAGTAAACCAAATACTTCCGCATGTAGATGTCCGACATCTACCCCAAATGATGATGATAACCGATGGCACTCTACTTTGGTAGACCTACCATGCGGTGATTATTATCTTTTGGTGTAGCATATGGAAGGGCATTAACACCTAATTTTAAGAGGGATTCTATCCTACCAAAGCAACATATCACATATATCATTGCATAAGAATAAGATAGATAACATCATAGATAAACACATTTAACTGTGAAGTAGTATGCCCAAAAATGGTGATATCCATCTCCAAGTAGGTGTAGACGATCTCCATCCTCCACATCACTCCTTTAGGCCACCATGCTTAAAAGCTTGTAACCTCAAAACTAGGCTACTACCTATAATAGCTAGAAATTGAAGATTACAAAGATAGATTCAAGCATTAAGGTCGACACGTAGGTCGTTGAATACAATATATACAGCTAACAATAGCTGAAATAATCATGACACGCAGGCCATGAACGAATGTTACATGCATCACATACATCTCATACATTCAAATAAGCTATAGGGCCATACTATTCACATCATTCTCTGCAAAAACAAGTTAGACGTAGAATCGCATTCTACCTAACGATGTGAACCCAAGACGCTATACAAGGGGGGATACACACGGCGGTCCCAAGAATACGCGTAGGCTACGGAAGCAGAAAACAAAACTTTTCTACCGCGCACCCAAGAACATCATGCTAAGAAAGGATCATGGATCGTTACCACTTAGACGCGCAGCGCAGCGGAAGAAGAATTGGAAACCGATCCAATCACGCTGCCGAGGTAGTAGTGGAAGTAGCCGATCGTCCCGAACAGATCGCTCTCCACGCACGCCGATCAAGATCGCAACGAGCAGCGCCTCCACCGTATCCACACGTCCGGGCCGAACGCCGATCGCGAGTGTACTAGCACTCGTGAGCAGCTAGGGTTTGGCTCGGAGGTGGCGGTTAGGGTTTTGCTAGATGTTAACAGCACGAATCCCTCCGCCCGCGCCTATATATATAGACCTCATGTGGGCCTCGTGGACCGAGGCCCAATAGGAGTCTATTCGGATCTCTATCCGAATTGAGCCCATATCCGAATCATATTCGAATTAGTGTTCCAACCCGTTAAGCGCGCGACTGTGAGGTTCACGATACTTAGTCGTGACCCGAAACGCCTTTCCGGTTACCATGTTAATAGCGGTCTCTAGTAAGACATATTAACCCCAAAGTATATGTAAAGATCATATCGGCTGAACTCGTAATGTTCTCTCATGTACGAATCCCTTTGCCTCACGATATAGATTGAGCTCAAGGCAGACTCGTGTCATCCTCTTAATAGCTCAATCACTCTCTCGATTCCGTGATGGATTATAAACTCGTGATTGACTCTCAATCACCTTGGCATGGCCATGCACTTTCATAATCCATTACATCGAGGCCCAGATATCTCTCCCATAAGGAGGGGCAAATTCTATCTTGATCATTCACATCCCACTACATGTTTCATGGCAAACCCGAAGACTACTTTTATGACTACCCAGCTCACGGAGTAGTGTTTAGTAGTCCCAAAATAAGCTACTACTCATGTTGGGAACCATGATGACCTCAAGTCTAAGGACTCTACATAAACACTACTTGAGACCAACCGATGACACATGGAATCTCTGCAGTTGTCTCATGGCAGTCTATCCAACATATGTTCACTAACACATGTCCATATTATTGATTTGGTATCACCATACCATGATCCATGAGACATGATCATCAATCAATACATATGTCGATCTTTGTCTTTGAATCATATTTGTTCCTCATATGATATACGATCAGGGATCATTTAGAAATAGCAACATCTTAGTATTTAACAGTCTCATGAATAAGTCACATACTCATTGATCAATAATGATGATGTCTATTCCAAGGAACAAAGTAATGTATCATAAACATAGTATGTGATATATATAGCATCTCCATGTTGCCTCTAGGGCATATCACTAACAACCGCTGCCCGCCTAACAATAAAAACTAGATAGAAAATGACACAAAATCAAACTTGAACTTTGCCATAGAAGCACAAGCAAAGTCAAATACTCATCACTCACATGGAGTGATCACATAGTCTCACAACAACGCGAGGCAAGCACTGGATCCAACTACAATGCCTTTCCGACCGCACCTAAGTTCTAGGTGAGCTCCAATGGATGAGCAGTGCAGGTGCATCCGAGAAAAGCATACACTCAGAAAGGATAACAGATGCGGAAACCTAGTCCCGACACCCACTACTTTTGGCCATATTATGTGCGTGCCTGTAGTGACTAGGAGACTATCTAGTCGCGTGCCTCCCAGGCAAAGACACGAGAACTTGGTGTTGTGGTGTGCCTGAGGTTGAAATGCTCATGTCGCGCACATATCCATGAGGCACCCGGACCATGGAATTTTTGGACCTTACCCTAGCTTCGATGCAGCCTTAGGTGGACTTGTCACAGTATGGCGAACTCTCAACGCGCTAACAACCTAGACCTCCCTTGAGCTTCTCATTGGACACGCTAGGAGGCTAACCATGCATGGCCCCAAGGGCGAGGCAAGGTGAGGTGAGCATTGAAGGCCTAGCACAGGGTAGGGTAGTCCATATCGCGACAGGTGGACCTTGTTCTTGATGACCACCCAGTGGCCCAACACAAGGACAAAAGCAGGACCGCTTGTCATCCACACGAATAACGTTTTAACCCTTTTGTACCTACCCCACTAAGGCGTATCCTAGTCTTTTTGTACAAGGCCCTAGGCCTAAATACCCTTCAAAGGGTATCAATCATTACAATGTTCATACCAACATGCCCTAGGGGGCTCTCTAACCTATAGGTGCCCCACTTTGACCCTGAGTGGAAGGGTACACCAACAAGAGTAGGTTACTCCCATTGGGTACTTGAACCTGTATAAATCTTAAGTGTCATTGTTTCTTGTGAACATTAGCCCATCAAAGGGCCATTGTACAACCCAACCCCACACTAGTGTGAACATGCTCGCAACGTCTCTCTAGCACTTGTGTTAGGATTCAACCCTACGACAACAACATAATTTGCTCAATGGTGTCAAAATTGTAGAGGCAACAAGCAAGGATTGTTTTGTGTGAGCAAACCAGTAATCATAAGCATGAAACTAGTAGTTGCAGCATGAACTAAAGAACAGAACTTGAGTTCACCACAGAAAGGGGTTGCGCATTACTAGAAGGAGCAAAAGGCTTGGATATGAAACAATCAGCATTCACGCTAAGACTCACTAAAGAGCATGTCCTATGATGGAGTTTCTCATTTTTATGGTTCAAATGTTCTCATTTCAATGGTTCACAATCTGTAAGATTAAACAATTAATTTGTTTGCATATGTAGAGATTTGATCCAATCCTTTCAAATGAGCAAGAATTTTAGTTCTACTTCCCTGCATCCAAGCTTTTACGAATATCGGTCCTAGATAAATAGAAATTATAACTTTGTCCCTTGAACATTCCAGAAGAATAATGATCTCAATGATTAATATAGCAGCACCGGTGTTACAAACCCAGATTCCTCCCGCCATCCATAGATATTCATCCATTTGGTTGGTGTCCACCTTAACGGCTATAGATTTAGGATAGGCCTTGCAAGACGGGATGAGAGAGGATCAGAAGAAAATTTTCCATCTTTTAGCTCTCTGGCAGCTTCGTGACGGTAGCAAAGGACAGAAGACCTAACCTAAAGAAGAAACCATACAAAGGGATTGGGCCTAGTGCCCTTCTATCCAATCAAGCCCTTGAAGCAGAATCAAGTCCTTTGTTTCTTAAAACAAGACTAATGAAAAAAATAAAATTTGTGGCTCATAAAAAATGATTGCTATTAAGGCTCTTGCGAAGGAATCTAACAACTATGACTATTGTAGAAACAATCTACAAATTACTCGGGACTCACTTGGAGGATAAAAAAATAGAGTCACGAGATGGATTTTAATAAGAACCTATAGTATTCTAAAAAGAAATGAATATTCTTGTGTTATGAAACTTGGGCAGCTACCTTCAAGAAAGAAGCTTCGCAAAGAAGGGGGAAGGAGGCTGAGGAAAGGAAGAGTTTTGAGGAAAAATATTTAATTCGTTTTTGCTTGCCAAAACTCATACAATAATGATCCTTTTATAGAGGAAGGACTCAAATATCTTTTAAAACTAATCTGGCAGTTTGGAAAACTACATATCAAATCTTATCCCACTGGAAACTAATCCGAACTTGTAGAAAAGCATCTAACTACGAGATCAATATGACTTTCACAACGGTTGATATCAACACTAGGGAGCCCTTAGTGTGTCCTAATGTAGACAAAACGTTGATGACTTGAGGTTGCCATACATGGTGTGTATCACATAGCCACATAGGGTGCCTTAGGATGGGTTAAAACCCCTCCGCATCTGCCACAATGGCGTAGCATACCATGGTGGGAAGTTTGAAGTGCTGCCCTGTTGTGGTTTCCCAAGCCACCAGCAGCATCATGATGTTGGGACGTGCTAAGGGCTACATACCATCGTCGACAACTATCATCATGCTGATTTCCAGTGTGATGAGATCCAGGCGTCGTGCCCTCTTGTCATCGTGGGGCCACAAACGATCTAACTTGATTAGTTAAACAAGAATGAGTTGTCTGTTGGGAATGAGTGTAATGCCATGGACATCTTGATCAATAGGGTGTGCATAGCCAAGAGGCCAACCCTAGTGGTGGCAGCTAGCATAAGGTTTTTTTTATCTTGCAAATCAAGATAGTTCCTGGTCTGCACAGTGACATTAGTTTCCAAAGAAAGGTTGTTGGGGAGGGTTCCCGTGCCCCTCGGGGCCACGACCACCTCAGAGCGAAGACACCCGTTGAAGGTCTACCCCGAGCCAAGTCCCCAAGTCAACCTCGATGAGAGTCGCAAGGCCAATCTCGGCGAGACTCGTGACACCAACCCTAGGCGAGGTATGCAAGACCCGCCCCGAAGGTGTCTTGGGCGAGGTACGAAAGACCAACCCCAGAGGAGCCCAGGGCCAGCCACGAACCAACCTTGAAGTCCTGGACGTGGTGGGGCCAACACGGGGCAAATGACATATACCCCTAGGAGAAAACTAGGCCCCATGGGCAAACTTATAACTTCACACCTCTCCCACTCCTCCCAACAAATAGTACCTATTGTCACAGGAAAGGGGGGACCATTCTTGTAACCCTAAACACTTAAATACATTTGGTGGTTGAGTCCGTTCACATCCTTGGTGGTCTCTGTATCCGACCAGGGGTGCTTCTAAATTTACTGTCTACATCTATACCGACAACAGTTGGCGTTGTCCATGGGGGCTTGAGCGAGAAGCCATGTCACCTAGGAAGATGAAAGCACGGAAGGTCGCAGAGTGAGTCCGTGCCATCCGCGCGGAGGTCCTCCGAACTACGCCTCGGGCTCCGTCTATGTGAAGGGACTCCAAACTCTGCCCCGGAGTACATCCACGTGGAGGACCTCCAAGCATCCCCAGGACCGCTCCGGCCCAATCCGTCTTGAAGGTCTCCCGCACCGTGGGGGTTTGAGCACCGTTTCGGCCAACCAGACCACCCTCGGGGCGCTTGGCCTCAGATCCCCTAACCACCCCTGAGGGCGCTTTGCCTCGGATCCCCCAGCCAGCCTCGAGGCACATGGCCTTGGATCTCTCGGCACTCCTGAGGGGCTTTGTGTCGTTCACCCAGACCCCTCCCAGGAAGCCATTTCCTCCTCACCTAGACCCCTCCCGGGGGGCCACTTCCTCCTCGCCTGGAAATATGGGGCAAGGGCTCTTCTCTTTCCGATCCAACCCTGATGTCCTCCGGTCGAACTCAGGCCTTGCATCTCCCGTAACCCCTGGGGGCTTTGCATTGGTTTACCTGGACCCCTCCTAGGGAGCCATTTCCTCCCACTGACCCCTCCCGGGGGCCACTTCGCCGAACCTCTTGGGGGCTCTTCTCCGCTCGATCTGACCTCGAAGTCCTCTGGTCAATGTCAGGCCGCCCGACTTCGCTTCTCGCTCCACCGTTTGGTCGCCCGACTTCGCTTCGCACTCTACCATTTGGTTGTCCAAACTGAGTCTGCCACCCTACTTGCTTTGCTCTCCATCGCTCAGCCGCCCAAATTCGCTTCACACTTTGCTGTTCAGCCGTCTGAACAGCATCTGCCGCACTGCCCCAGGACTCAGCATTTGGTCCGTTGGACGCCATCGTAGCTCGGCCATCCAGGACACCTCTGGCCTTCGGGCGCTCAAGCCATCGGACCTACACGTGGCTGTCACCCAGCACACCTCTAGACCCGAGGCTGGCCTCGGGGCATTGAGTCCCGAGGGAGAGTAGGAGCGCCATGTCCCTGGGGACTCCACGTAACCGGCCTACCCCAAACTCGACATCCCTGGCCCCCCTTGGGACATGGTGCCCCCGGCCTTCCCAGAATTCAGCGTCTCTGGCCACCCCCGGGACACAGCGCCCCCGACCTCCCATGGGAAACGGTGCCCGCGGCCTCCCCTGAGACTTGGCCACCCGGGCCGCTCCCGGGGGCTCCATGACATTTCTGGAGCTCGAACGTCCAGTCCGTTGGACGCTGTCGCGGCTTGGCCATCTGGGACACTTCTGGCCTCCAGGCGCTAAAGCCACTAGACCTCTGCGTGGCTATCACCCAGTGCACCTCTAGGCCCGATGCCTCTCCTCGGAGCTCGACCAATTAGACCGCCAGATGCCTGCGAGGCTTGGCCGCGCCCCTGGCATCCGTACAATTGGGCAACAAGGCGGGCACACCTCCGAGACCCTCGCCAATCCGACCCCAACCTCGAGGACTACCTCCACAGCCCCACTGGACCGCATCCATGCTGCCCTCGGACCGCATCCATGCTGCCCTCGGACCGCCCTGGGCAAGCCTTCCACGCCTAGCCTGGGTTGCTTTGGACCACCATGGACACCACGTTCGTGAACGCGCGTTGCCCTTGCGCTCGAATCGCTGTTGTGGCCAGATCAGCCCTGCTCCTCAACTGACCCTACGCCTAGACCAGTCCCATGCTTGAGCCGCCGTTGCACCATGGCTGGACTTTCTCTGCAATGATGGCCTCACGATGGCTTAGCCTCAGCGTGGTTCTCTTCCACCATGATGGCTTTGTCTCGGTCAAGCTTCACCTCACCTCGACAGCATCTCCTCGAGCTAGGGGAAACTAGGGGCTCTCCCAAGCTCAAGGGACTCACCTCAGCGATTTCCAACATGCCTCTACGGCTTGGCCTCAACGTGGTTCAACCCCGGCTTCGCTTCGCCTTGATGGCGCTCCTCGACTAGGGCCCCCCTAGCTCAATGGATTCACCTCGGCGATCTCCAACATGCCTCGATGGCTTGGCCTCGGCGTGCTTCAACCGGGCCACAACTACGTTGCCTCGACCGGGCTTCGCTTCACCTCAATGGTGTCTCCTCGACTAGGGGCTCCCACTAGCTCGAGGGACTCAACTTGGCGATCTCCAACACACCTCGATAGCTTGGCCTCGGCGTGGTTATACCCGACCAGGCTCCGCTTCGCCTCGACGGCGTCTCGACTAGGGGCTCCCCTAGCTCGATAGATTCACCTCGGCGATCTCCAACACACCTCGATGGTTTCGCCTCGGTGTGGTTCAACTCGGTCTCGACGGCTTTGCCACAGTCGAGCTTCGCTTCACCTCAACGGCGTCTCCTCAACTAGGGCCCCCCCTCTCGAGGGACTCACCTTCGCGATATACAATACGCCTCGATGGCTTGGCCTCGGCGTGATTCAACTCGGCCTTGACGGCTCCACCTCGCCCGGGCTCCGCTTCACCTCGACGGTGTCTCCTCGACTAGGGGCTCCCCCTAGCTCGATGGATTCAGGTCAGCGATCTCCAACACGCCTCGATGGCTTAGCCTCAACGTGGTTCAACCTAGCCTCGACGGCTTTGCCTCGGCCTGGCTCCGCTTCGCCTCGATGGTGTCTCACGACTATGGGCTCTCCCTAGCTCGATGGATTTCAGCTCGGCGATCTTCAACACGTCTCAATGGTTTGGCCTCGGCGTGGGTCGACTCGACCTCGATGCCTTTGCCTCGGCCAAACTTCGCTTCACCTCAATGACATCTCCTTGACTGGGGTAGGGCCCTTAGCTTGAAGGATTCACCTCAGTGATCTTCAACACGCCTCGATGGCTTGACCTTGACGTAGTTCAACTCAGCCTCAATGGCTTCGCCTTGGTTGGCGTCTCCTCGACTATGGGCACCCCCTTGTTGACGAACTCACCTCGGTGAGCTCCAACACGTCTCGATGGCTTGACCTCGGTGTGGTTCACTTCGGCCTCAGCTTTCGCCTCGACCAAACCTCACTTCGCCAGGAGCTCCATAGTTCGACGGACTCACCTCGGCGAGCTCCAATACGCATCAATGGCTTGGCCTCGGCGTGGTTCACTCTGGCCTCGATGGCTTTTGACTCGGCCAAACCTCGCTTCGCCTCGATGACGTCTTCTCGACTAGGGGCACCCCCTAGTTCGACGGACTCACCTCGATGAGCTCCAACACACCTTGATGGCTTGGTCTTAGCGTGGTTCACTTCGGCCTCGACAGCTTCTGCCTCTACTGATCCTCGCTTCATTTAGATGACGCCTCCTCGACTAGGGGCTCCCCCTAGCTCGACGGACTCACCTCGGCAAGCTCCAACATGCCTCAATGGCTTAGCCTCGGCGCGGTTCACTTCGGCCTCGATGACATTCGCCTCGGCCGAACCTTGCTATGCCTAATGACGCCACCTCGACAAGGGGCGCCACCTAGTTCAACGGACTCACCTTGGCAAGCTCCAACACGGCCCGATGGATCGGCCCCAGCGTGGACATACTCCCCCTTCGAGGTCGAGTTGGCAATATCCCCCTATTCGGGGTCGAGTTGGGGATATCCCCCTTTTCAGGGTCGAGTCTCCACCGCCCTACACTCACCCTTCAGGGTCAAAGTTGATGGCCGTCCCCCTCCAGGGTCCAGCTTACGACAATTCATCCCGAACGCCAAGTTTTTTCGGTAAGAGACGGCAACGTTCTTGTCTTCCCAAAGCGAAGTGTCGCTCATGAGCTTTGTCCCGAGCGCCAAGTGTTTTCCCATGGGGACGAGGTAGCGGGATGCCCCTCGTAAAGAGAAACAATATACCCCTAGTAAAGAGCATCAAGCAAACTTAATTTTGATATTACGCAAGCAATAACGTTGCAGGCCGTACGAAAGGAACAAGGACAGTTACAGCCCCGTTATATTCTTGGCAGAGAAGGCCAAGCAGTCGCAGGATAAACTTCGGGTATCCCGGCTTCTCGTTGCACCAGTCGGCGCATGAGCCAGCATTACTCCCCATGCAAAAGTAAGTCCCAAACGCCAAGTTTTTCCTGATGGTAGATGTTCACCGCGCACCGCCATCTAGGCTCAGATCTATTCCATATTTGGGCTTGACCCGGCACCCAGACCTGGTCCATGATGCACCAAAAGACAAGGTCAACATCACTCTCAAGAAGGTGGCTCACTACGCCCGCTGCCATGGCCCTTCCAGCCCATCGACAGAGCTTTTCGGACGTCATGAGAGTGATGACTTGATCCCGGTGTGGTTCAATCGGTCTTGATGGCTTCCCCCTAGTCAAACTTCACCTCGCCTCGATTGTGTCTCCCTAACCACGAACTCTCTCTAGCTCTACAGATAACCAAATGACAACTAAATTATCTTCTTTTGTCAAGGGCCATGCCCCAGTTTGTGGAGTACTCCGTGCCTCGTAGTCTGCCTCGACAAGTCGACCAAGTAGGCATCGACGAATCGACCACATTGCGTTAGAGTGCATATTCCCCCACCTCAAAGCCCAGCACTCAGTGAGTCAAGAACTCCTTGCGAGGTCATACCTAAGGCGAGTTGAGTATCCGGCACTTCTGTGCACACCCACTTGCACCGCAGGTGACCCCTTCGGGAGTCAGTTAGTAGGCGCTTCAGTGTAGAAGAGTAGAGATAGATTGGAGCAAACACCACACAGGTAAAAGGCTGGGGTGGCTTGTATATATATTGGCCTAGTGTAGGCACACAAGGAAAGCATATACATGAAAGGCCTATACATGGAAGGTGCATACAAGGAAAGCATATACATGGAATGCGCATACATGGAAGGCGCAAATAAGGTAAGATATCTAATTATTCTAATACCTACCCTCAGTCGTAGTGGCAGTCCAGACGCAAAGACTAGATCGAAACTCCTGAAACAGCTGCGTCGGGAGACCTTTTGTCATGATGTCCGCGAACTGATGAGAGGATGGCACATGCAAAACACGAACCTCACCAAGTGAAACCTTCTTACGACCGAAGTGAATATCAATCTCGATGTGCTTCGTGCGCCGGTGCTGGACTGGATTCGTTGACATGTAGATGGCGCTGACATTGTCGCAGTAGACAACGGTCGCCGAAGCAACTGGGGTGTCAAGTTATTGGAGTTGTCGCAGCCAGCAGCACTACTACAGCATGGGCAACAACACGATACTCGTCTTTTGCACTTGATCGAGACACGGTTGTCTAACGCTTGGAGGACCAAGAGACAAGGTTGTCCCCAAGATAAATGCAGTAGCCAGAGGTGGAGCGCCGAGAGTCGGGGCAACCGGCCCAGTCGGCGTCGGAGTAGGCGGTGATAGATGACGCCGGGGAGAGGCCGATGTGAAGACCGGCGTCGAGAGTACCCTTGACGTACCGTAATATGCGTTTGATCAAGACGAGGTGAAGCTCCCGTGGATCATGCATGAAAAGGCACACATGTTGGACGGGTACGCCAAGTCAGGGCGTGTGAGTGTCAGGTACTGTAGAGCCCCCGCAAGGCTGCGATACTCGAACGAATAGGCAACGGGAGCTCCGTCATAGCCAGATAGCTTGGCGTGATTGTCCACTTGTGTAGCTGTAGGGTGACACTCAACCATGCTAGTGCGTCGCTAGAGATCAACGGCATACTGTCGCTGAGATAGGAAGAGGCCGTTGGAGGAGCGTGTGACGGAGATGCCGAGAAAGAAGTGTATGTCGCCAAGGTCCGTCATGGCAAACTCCGAGTGGAGAGAGCCTGTGAGGTGCTGGAGAAGACCTTGGGTGGAAGCCGAGGACGATGTCGTCGACGTATAGTAGATAGGCCATGTCAGTCCCCCTGGTAGAGGACAAATAGGGACATGTCGAGGAGGCGACGAAATTGATGTCGCGGATGTAGGAGGCGAACCGTTGGTACCATGCTCGGGGAGCCTGTTTCAAACCATAGAGGGACTTCTGGAGAAGACACACATGGGTGGAGTGAGCAGGATCCACAAATCCGGAGGGCTGCTGGCAGTAGACGGTCTCATTGAGAGTGCCATGGAGGAAGGCGTTCTTGACATCAAGCTGATGAATTGGCCAGGAGCGGGATGCGGCGATGGAGAGAACAGTCCGGATGGTGGCCGATTTGACCATGGGACTGAACGTCTCGTCGTAGTCGACACCGTGCTGCTGAGAGAAGCCACGAACAACCTAGCGCGCTTTATAATGGACCAGACTGCCATCAGAGTGGAACTTGTGTTTGAAGATCGAATTCCGGAGACGACGTTAGCACCTGGCGGGTGCGGTACAAGTCGCCAGGTGTCGTTGTCCATGAGGGCCTTATACTCGGCCATCGCAGCGCACCAGTTGGGATCGGCGAGGGCGCTACGATAGTTCGCCGGGACGGGCGAAGCTGGGGAGTGGTCGACCGCTGGGGAGAAAAACTCCACAGAGGGATCGGCGGTAGACCGGGCCCGTGTCACCATCGGATGGCGCGTGGAAGCACCCGATCCAAGAGGTGCGGGCACTGACGAAGTCGGGGTAGCTGGAGCCGGCGCGGGCAACGGTAGTGCAGCTGGGTCGAAAGGAGCCGCACGTGGCCGTCTGGAGTAAACCAGATGCATGGGCGGACATGGTGGTAGAGCGATGGATGGCGCCGTGGACGAAGGACATGATCGCTCGACACCATACAGTGGTGGAGCAGTCATCTGGGGTACCTGCAGGGGTGCTATTGCAACAGTGCAAGGCACCAGTATAGCAGTGTCGATGTCGAGGAAATCGAAGTCGGAGCGAGACGGAGGGGGTGAAGATCGGTCACTACTGGCAAACGGGATTATGCTCTCATCAAAGACAACATGGTGAGAGATGATGACATGTTTGGTGGCGACATCGAGACGGTGGTACCCCTTATGGTGAGAAGGGTAACCGAGGAAGACAGGTCGTGGAACGTGAAGCAAGTTTATGAGCAGAAGTGGCAGAGAAGTTCGGAAAACAAAGACAACTGAAAACCCAGAGATGATTGTACTGTGGTGGGGAGCGATGAAGGAGGGTATAGGGAATGTCACCACCAACAAAAGAGGATGGGCAACGGTTAATGAGATAAGTGGCAGTTGCTAGCGCTCGGCCCAATACTTGGGAGGCATAGTGGCGTGGAGCAGGAGCGTGCGAACCGCATTGTTGAGGGTGAAAATGACGTGCTCGGTTTTGCCATTCTGCGGGGAGGTGTATGGGCAAGAGACGTAGGGTAATGCCGCGGGAAGCAAGGAAGGATGTGTTGGTGTGGTTCACAAATTCGGTGCCGTTGTCGGCCTCTATGGATTTTAGAGAGACCGAATTGTGTGCTAGCATAGACGATGAAATCTGCTAAAAGCTGGGAAACTTCTGATTTCTTTTTTTAGAGGAAAAGTCCAACAGTAATGAGAAATCGTCAAGTAACACAAAAATAGTAGAGAAAACCAGATATGCTAGGTGTTGTAGGGGTGGCCCCCACCTAAACCTAGCTAGCCTGTTGGAAGGTTGTAAGTCATGTAAAGGACATGCTTGTCCTCGGTGAGGGACTCGATGTAAGGCTACGATAGTAAAGTCGCCCCTTGCGAGGGGGAATACTTATGTATCGTGGCTGGTCCTTGGGAAGGGGGGAGGAGATCATTCGTTTACCTAACTCTCCATCATCACTCTCTCTCTCTCTGTTTGGTCTGTAGCCACAACAGTTGGCGTCGTCCGTGGGGAGCGACGGAAGCAAGAAGACCTCCAGAAGGATGGCACCAGCATCGTCGGCGGCAAGGAGGAAAGGGGTCGCGGAGGCCACAACTCGCGTCAGCATCGGCATCGCGGCGTCGGCAGGGGCGACCGTAGGAGTGAGCGATAGCGCTCGCGACGCAGCCGTCGACTCCAACCCCGCCTCCGCCGACGCAGCCGTCGACTTCAACCCCGCCTCCGCTGACGCAGCCGTCGACTTCAACCCCACCTTCGTCGACACAGCCGTCGACTCCAACCCCGCCTCCGCCGACGCAGCCGTCGACTCCAACCCCGCCTCCGCGACGCAGCCGCCGACTCCAACCCGCCTCGCCCGGCGCGACGCAGTCGACTCAACCCGCCTCCGCCGCGACGCAAATTGCCGACTCAACCCGCCTCGCCGACGCAGTTGCCGACTTCAACCCCGCCTCCATCGACGCAGCCGTTGACTCCAACCCGCCTCGCTGACGCAGCTTGCCGACTTGCCGACGCAGCCGTCCGACTCAACCCGCCTCGCCCGATGCAGCAAACTGCCGACTTCAACCTCGCCTCCGTCGACGCAGCTGCCGACTCAACCCGCCTCTGCGCAGCGGCCGCCGACACCCAAGGCGACGCAGAAATGTCTAACAGCTACGGTCATACTGCGACTCGGGCCAGGAACGCTGGAATCCGCCACACATAGGGGGCGGACAATCCGGCGGCACCGACGCTAATCGCGGTTGCCAAACCAGCGCGACCAGGTGCGCCGTCCGTTTCGACTACGCCCATAGCACATAGATCCCTGCTGGCCGCCCTCCAGGCGATCTAGCGGGAGCTGGCAGATCTCCACGACACTGTAAGCGCCATGCACGAGGCTTCGAGCCCGCAGATCTCGATGGCCGCCACGCCGGGAGCCCATCCACAGCACTCGCTGCAGGCGCCTGCGTAGATTCAGGCCGTCAACGTAATCTCCGGAGGTTCGTCGTCGGGAGTCTCGCAGCAGCCGCAGCTGGGAATATCTCAGGGCGATGTTACCTTCGCGTCCGCCGATGCCCGAGGCATCGAGTTTCCTCATCACGACCCATTGCTCGTCCGGGTCGACATCGCAGGGTGCGACGTCTGGCGTGTCCTCATCGACGGAGGCAGCTCGGCGAATGTACTTTTCGCGGAGGCCCTCGGCCGCATGGCAATCCCTCACTGTCGGTTGCAACCATCCCGGACCCCATTATGTGGCCTCGACGGCCAACCCCTAAGTGCATTAGGCCAAACACACCTCCAAGTCTCCTTCTATCAAGGTAACAATGTCAGGACCGGGGGCGTCGTCTTTGACGTCGCAGACACCCCAAGCCCGTACAACGCCATTTTGGGCCGCCCTGCCCTCATATCTTTCGGGGTGGTCCCACACCATGGCTTCTCGTGCTCGAAGCTCCGGGCTGAGGCGTCATCACGCCTTCGGCGACTAGACGCCGCCGCCGCACGGAGTTCACAAGCCCCGCCGTCGGTGCACGCCGCAGCCAAGCCTAAGGCGGACACACCATCCGCCCGGATGGACCCTAAGCCTCGGCCGAGGGCGGTCAGCGGGTCCCCTTCGGTCGACGGCCGAGTCGTCTCCATAGGCGACGGTTTCCCCCCGGAAATGGAGCAAGAGCTCCTCCAAGTTCTCCGGAACAACGCAGACATCTTCGCCTGGTCCCCGGGGGACCTCACGGGTGTGAACCGCTCCCTCATCGAGCACAACCTCGCGGTCCGTCAGGACGCCAAGCCGGTCAAGCAAAGGCTTCGACGCATGTCCGCGGACCGGCAACAGGCGGCCAAGGTGGAAGTAATGAAGCTCCTGCATGCCGGCGTCATTCGCGAAGTTCAGCACCCGGATTGGCTCGCCAATCCGGTGCTAGTGAAGAAAGCCAGCGGTGCTTGGCGCATGTGCATCGATTTCACCGCCCTCAACAAGGCGTGCCCGAAGGATGACTACCCCCTCCCGCGCGTCGACCAATTAGTCGACGCCACGGCCGGCTGTGAACTCATGAGCTTCTTGGACGCCTACTCCGGTTATCATTAAATCTACATGGCCAAGGATGATGAAGACAAAACCAGCTTTATCACTCCAATAGGAACATACTGCTTTGTCAGAATGCTCTTTGGCCTAAAGAATGCTGGCGCAACTTTCACCCGCCTAATCGCTACTGCACCGCCTCCCGGCTAGGAGGAATGTCGAAGCGTACGTGGACGACGTGGTAGTCAAAACTAAGCAATTAGCGGCCCACGGCCACGATCTCCAAGAGACATTCGACAATCTCCGGAAGGCAAGCATCAAGCTCAACCCGGACAAGTGCGTTTTCGGTGTACGGGCGGGCAAGCTCTTGGGCTTCTTGGTGTCCGGGCGCGGTATCCAAGCCAACCCCGACAAAGTCGACGCAATCCTTGCCATGGAACCGCCAAAAACAACGCGAGAGGTCCAGAGGCTCGCCGGCCGCATGGCCGCACTGAGCCGCTTTTTGTCCAGGGCAGCGGAGCGCGGCCTTCCCTTCTTCAAAACCCTACGGGGTTGCGACGGGTTCCGGTGGGACGCCGACTGCGCCTGCGCCTTCGATGACCTCAAGAAGCACCTTGCAAGCCTACCCACATTGGTAGCCCCGGCACCAGAGGCTCCCCTTTTACTTTACCTTGCCGCCTCCGCCACCGCCGTCAGCGCCATCCTCGTTCTCCAGGAGGGCGTTCGACAACGCCCAGTCTACTTTGTCTCTGAAGCCCTCCAAGGCGCCAAGACGCGGTACACGGAGCTTGAGAAATTGGCTTATGCCTTACTCATGGCCCCGAGAAAGCTCCGGCATTACTTCCTCGCCCATCCAATCACTGTGCCATGTTCGTTCCCTCTAGCGGAGATGTTGCACAATAAAGAGGCCACGGGACGCATCGGCAAGTGGACGGCCGAACTCGCCCCTTTTTCCCTGACATATGCTTCGCACACGACAATCAAGTCCCAAATCCTTGCGGACTTCCTCGCGGAGTGGACCCCAGCGGCCCAGCACACCGAGCAGCCCGAGGACCCAGTTTGGACGCTCGACACCGACGGCGCGTACTACGTCTCCGGCGCGGGCGTGGGGGCGGTGGTTACTACCCCGGAGCGACGCCGCTTGTTATACTCAGCGCACCTCGCATTTCCTGCAACCAACAATACCGCGGAGTACGAGGCGCTACTCTTCGGCCTAGCAAAGCTCAAAGCTCTGGGGGTGCGGCGAGTCCTCGTCCGCACAGACTCCCGGCTGGTGGCGGGGCAGGTCGACAAGTCCTACCAGGCCAAGGACCCCGACCTGGCCAAGTACTTGGCAGCCATGCGAGCCAAGGAGCGGCACTTCCTGGGTGTCACGGTCAAGGCCATCCCCCGTGCAGAAAACGAGCAAGCGGACATTCTTGCAAAGGCCGCCAGCCAACAGCTCCCCGCCCCCGAAGGCGCATTCTACGAGGTCCTGCACGCGCCGACCATTGCACAGGACAATCGCGACCCGGCCCTAGTCCTCCAGATCACCCGTCAGGGCGATTGGCGAGAGCCAATTTACGCCTTCTTACAGGGCATCGCCGAGCCAGACGACCCCGTTGACCTTCGCCGCCTACAGTACCGCGCCCGGTCCTTCCAGCTCCTCGACGGAGTGCTCTACAAAAAAGGAGTCTGTGCACCACTCCTACGGTGCCTCTCGCGCGAAGAAGGACAGCACCTCCTGGCGAAAATCTACGCGGCCTTGCGGCTCGTGATCCGCGCCAAGATCGCTCGTCGGCAAGGCATTCAGGCAGGGCTTCTATTGGCCAACCGCCGTCACCGATGCCCAAGAACTGGTGCGACGGTGCCAAGGTTGCCAATGGATGGGGCTAGTAATTCGTAGACCCCCCACCAGCCTCGACCCCATCCCCCCTGTATGGCCGTTGGCTCGGTGGGGCATCGACGTGGTCGGGCCTCTGCCCCGAGCGCTAGGAGATTTGCGCTTCATCGTGGTCGCTTTGGAATATTTTTCCAGGTGGCCAGAGGCTGTGGCGCTAGCCAAGATCACCTCGACGGCCATACAGCGCTTCCTTTGGCAGAACATCATATGCCGCTTCGGAGTGCCCAAGGAGATCACTGCCGACAATGCTTTGCAGTTCGACTCTGCTCCGTTCAGGGAGTTCTGCGACGAGATGGGCATTATGCTTCGGTTCGCCTCGGTCGGACACCCACAGTCCAACGGAGCGGTCGAGCGGGCGAACGGCGCCATCTCCGCCGGAATCAAAAAACGCCTTGTCGGGCTACCGAAAGGCAAGTGGCCCGGCGAGCTCCACAATGTCCTCTGGTCGCTCCGCACAACAGCGACACGCCCGACGGGGTTCACGCCGTTCAAAATACTCTTCGGTGATGAGGCAATGACGCCCGAAGAGATCAAGACCGGCTCACGAAGGGTCCTCGCCCAGGCACCAGATGAAGAGCGCCAGTTGTCCCTAGACCTCCTCGATGGAGAGCACGTCAAGGCCACCCAACACGTCGCCAAGTACGCCCGTCAAATTGCCCGCAGCCAAGGCCGCTCCGTGTATCCGCGAGCGTTCCAGCCGAGGGACCTTGTCCTCAGGAGTCCAAGTGGAGTCCAAGTGGGAAGGCCCGTACATTGTCGCAACGGCACTGCAGCGAGGAGCTTACCACCTCGCCACGCTGGAAGGCCAGGCGCTCCGCCACACATGGAATGCGGACAGGTTGCGGAAGTATTATGTCTAAATCACAAAGGGCCGTCTCGCGGCAACCAGTTCAACGGTTAGTCCCTGGTTGCTTGTACTCGCTAACCCAAGTAAACGGGAATTTAATAATAAAGTTCGCCGTTTGCGAGGCTATTCATGCCCCACCCCCACCACCAACAGCGTGCGGAGGCTTGCCTCCGCACGCACTCTGACGTATAAATAAGACGTGGCGATGAGGTCCGCCTCCGCACGCACTCTACGGAGTATAAATAAGACGTAGCGATGAGGTCCGCCTCCGCACGCACTTTACGGAGTATAAATAAGACGTAGCGATGAGGTCCGCCTTCGCACGCACTCTACGGAGTATAAATAAGACGTAGCGATGAGGTCCGCCTCCGCACGCACTCTACGGAGTATAAATAAGACGTAGCGATGAGGTCCGCCTCCGCACGCACTCTACGGAGTATAAATAAGACGTAGCGATGAGGTCCGCCTCCGCACGCACTCTACGGAGTATAAATAAGACGCAGCGAGGGGACGCCTCCACACGCACTACGGAGTATAAATAAGACGCGGATGTTTTCCCTGCGCACTCTACTGAGTCTAAACAAGACGCGGATGTCCTGCGCACGCGTTGGCGTACCCTCCGGAGCCTAACTAAGCCGTGGTTGATAGTCCCACGCACGCTCCGGAGTATAAACTAGACGTGGATGTTTTCCCTGCGCACTCTACTGAGTCTAAAGAAGACGCGGATGTCCCGCGCACGCGTTGGCGTACCCTCCGGAGCCTAACTAAACCGTGGTTGATAGTTGCATGCACGCTCCGGAGTATAAACTAGACGTAGATATTTTCCCTGCGGACTCTACTGAGTCTAAACAAGACGCGGATGTCCCGCGCACGCGTTGGCGTACCCTCCGGAGCCTAACTAAGCCGTGGTTGATAGTCCCACGCACGCTCCGGAGCATAAACTAGACGCGGACGCCCCGCGCACCCCTGCGCGCCGCCAGCTCCGCTGCCTCCACTCCGAAGGGTAGGGGACGGAGCGCGATCGCGTCTACTTCAACTAGGCGCCAGCTCCGCTGCCACCACTCCGAAGGGTAGGGGACGGAGCGTGATCGCGTCTACTCCAACTAGGCGCCAGCTCCGCTGCCACCACTCCGAAGGGTAGGGGACGGAGCGCGATCGCGTCTACTTCAACTAGGCGCCAGCTCCGCTGCCACCACCCCGAAGGGTAGGGGACGGAGCGCGATCGCGTCTACTTCAACTAGCCGCCAGCTCCGCTGCCACCACTCCGAAGGGTAGGGGACGGAGCACGATCGCGTCTACTCCAACTAGGCACCAGCTCCGCTGCCACCACTCCAAAGGGTAGGGGACGGAGCGCGATCGCGTCTACTCCAACTAGACGCCAGCTCCGCTGCCACCACTCCAAAGGATAGGGGACGGAGCGCGATCGCGTCTACTCCAACTAGGCGCCAGCTCCGCTGCCACCACTCCGAAGGGTAGGGGACGGAGCGCGATCGCATCTACTTCAACTAGGCGCCTGCACCATTGCCGTTACAGCAAGCGAACGCATTGGAGAGGTGCCAACCTCCGCAGCGTTAACCATCAACCGTACAAGCAGCATGCAAATTGTGCAGTACTCGGCATAACGGTCCTCTTTTCCGTTAATAAGCAAAAGAAAAACAGCAACAAAAGCAAAAGTCACACCACGCCACCAGCTCTCGGAGGACATTACGAGTCGGCGCCGTCTTCGGCGCGCTGACGAGCCTCCTCCAGCCACTCGAGGAAGTTGCCCTCTCGGTATAGCGTCCGTCGCAATAACGCCTTGGCCGCCTCGTCTCCAAAGTGGCGCCAGATCCCCTCGTAGAAGCTCTGCACGGCGGGCATGGTGGTGCGGACTGCGCCGGACCATACCCCGGCCCCGGCCGGAGCGCTCAAGCCGGAAGACACCAGCCCCTCCACGTGCTCGCACCCCCGGGCGTGGAGCGTAGCAAAGGCAAGGCACGCGCTGGCGTAGCCGCAGTGATCGCCGAAGGCTTTCGCACCGTCAAGTGCCAAGCTCGAGCCCTCCTCAATCCGCGCCAACGACTGCTTCACGTCCGCGGCGTCGTGGGTAAGGTCCGGCACGACGACGGAAAGGCCCCGCAGGGCCCCCTCCAAAGACCCCATGGCCCTCCAAGCTGACGCAGACACGTCACTCAGAGCCTGGTTCTTCTCCTCCAGGGCCACGGTGAGCTGGGCCCTCTCCTCCTCCAACGCGCTGATGCACCCAAGTAGGCCAGCACGATCCTCTACCGCGACACGCTGCGCCTCGTCGGCAGCACGAAGCTGCTCCTCCAGCGCCCTCCGTTCGCGGAGGCGCACCTCATCCAGAGCCCGGCTGATGGCGACCGCCTAACAACAGGACATGGCTGCTTAGCATGCATGTGGCGGTAACGTCAATGGCGGGCTCAGGAGCTTACCTTCATCCCCGCGGCACCCAGTGCAAGCGCAAGCAGGTCTGCCCCGCATGACGACAACGCTCGCCGATCCAGCCTGCCGTCACCACATTCTGCAGCCCCGTTGAGGGCACGGAGTGCCTCCAGTTGTGGCACGAAGTCAGACACGATGAGCCGTGCAAGCCTCGCGGCAGCATCAGGTGTCCGTGTTGCGGTTCGTGCAGCGTCACCACTGACTTCGCAGACGCCACCGCTGCTCGATCCTTGCCCGCGCCCGGGCGACTTCCCCTCTCCTGACGCCGTTGACGGCATAAGCGAGCAAATTGGAGAAAGCTTCGCGAAGTCACGAGGAGAAAAGGAGCTACGCCTACCTCCGCAACCCCCAACTATGGCGTGGGGAGGTGTCGGCTCAGCCCCTGCCGGGGAAGTAATAACCCCCTCCTCAGTCGGGGTGGCCTCACGGTCGAATCCTAGACCACCGCCGACAGTGCCCGCCACATGGAATTGCTTCGCCCGCGAAGGCGATTGCACCCGACGGCGTTTCGCCACCGGAGACCCAGAGGAGGCACCCCCGACCGCCCCAGTGCCTGCGCCTTCCGGTGCGGGCAGCGTGATCACGGCGGCTGCAGTAGGAGACGACGAGTGCTCCGCTGCTCCAGTCGTCGCCACGCCTGGTGCCAGGGAAGGGCTTGTGGCAGCCATCACGGGCAACGGCGGCGCGGGAGGCAGGTCCTCGCCGACTAGCATCAGCGACAAAGCGTCGTCTCCAGCGGTGTCGCCGCCAAAGCCCGCCTCGCCACCCAGGTCCTCGCTGGCCGCAGTGTGACCCTCCGCGCTGCCATGCTTGGACCCACCCTCGGACACGTCGTCCGGATCAGCGACCTCTGCCGCCAAGCCGGCGGACGGGTCAGAAATAGCAGCTTGGGACCGGGACCTTTGCCGCCGGGAAGACGCCCCTGCCCCGCCGACACCGTCACGACGACAGGGTGAACTTCGCACCGGCACTGGGCGCTCAGGCACAACGAGGCCTAGGACCTCGCATACCCGGTTTATCCGCCCCAACCCCGCAGGCCTAGTCGCGGCTTCGCGCGAGGTGTGCTCCTTCCACGTGTACGACCCTAGGAAGGCATCGACCGCGCGCTCAGCGTCCCGCAACGAAAGCACTGCGCACCCGGTGGGCTCCTGCAGCGACGACACCGAGGGGCGGACGCCATCCCTCCGCGTATCATGCCGTTCGTATTTCCACAGGCCGGAAAGCGGAGACACCCCGTACATGGTAAATTCTTCGGCAAGATCGCGCATGTTGAACCGAAGGGTCACGCCGCCGAGTCTCCGCGCCTGCCGCTGATCCTGCCCTTCGGCTTCAGCCCGGGACAGCAGTCGAAGGCTATCAGTTGGCCCCGGCACCGCAGATTGCTGGTCGGCGTCACGCGGCAGTAGAACCACTGCCGCATCCACCCTTCCCACTTCTCCTTCGTCGCCAGAGCAGGGACCAGATGCGCGTAGCCCGACCGCACCACAAAGTGAACGCTGCCAAAATTGGACAGTGCCCCTTCTCCGACTCTCTTTGGCTGGCAGCTCGCATCATGAAGAAGGGCGAATAAGCTCGCGCGCGGATGACCGCCTTCCACGCGGAGGGCCCAAGCAAACACCGCCAAATGGACTATTGCATTCGGGGTCAACTGCGCCAACTCCAACCCATAAGGCTTTAGGACCTCACCGACAAAGAGCGTCGACGGCATCCGGAGTCCCGCCTCGAAGAACGCGGTGAAGACAATCGCCTCTGACTCCTCGGGATGAGGCTCCACTTCGTCGCGAATGGGCAGGCGGGCTACGTGACGGTCGTCTATCTTCTTCTCCCGCACGAGAGCTTCGATCGTCTCTTCGGTGGCATGGCTTCGCCCCAGCACCGCAGAGCACCGCCCCTGCGAGCTCTGCCAGGCGTTGTACACCTTTCGGGTCTACATTGGCTCACGAGTCACCACCGAATATTCCGCCTGAGGCGGCGTCGAGCCGCGTCGGCCCGACGAAGCGCTGCCACTCAGCTGGCGGCCGGAATCTCCGTGGCCTGCCATCTTTCTTTCCGCGCGACGGAAGGGCCGGAGCGGCGGCGAGTGGATTTCGTGCAGCAACAAGGAACAAGCTAGGCGCACGCAAACGGGATGCACGCCCGGGTGCCAATAGCGCACCTCTTATACCGCCCCTTCGCGTCCCGCCATCGGGAGGGCAACCGGCGGGAGCTATCGGTTCGTCTCGCCCACGGTCAGGAATTGTAACTGACCGCGGACGGCTCGCCACGTGTCTCGCTTCCCTTGGGAACAGACGTGGGCACGCGGTCGCAAGGCTCCTGACATCCCATGGCGCACCAACCAGGCAGCGCCGCGTGTACCGCTACCTCGGGACCATGCGTACGACGATTGCAAACCGCCCCGGCCTTCCCAACACACGGCATAGCAACTCCCACGCCAAACAAAGTTTTTCGGCCCCGGCAACAGTTGTAGCTCAGCAGAGCGAACACTACGGGACTTCCTCGAAGCCTCTACACCCGCGGGACCGGCCCGAGTCACACAAGGCGCTTGGGCAACGGTCACCGGCGGGCGACTCTGCCGCCTTTGACGCACTTTCTGCCTCCGCGCCTTCGCCGAGGTCCCCACCTCCGCAAGCCGACTTCGACCCCGACCTCGGCTTCACCCCCTACGAAAAGACACCTCGCCAGGCACCCGTATGCCGGCACTGGGCGCCTGCAGATGCCCCCGCTCTAGTACCTTTGGGGCAGCCCAGCCACCCACCGCATCCCACACTCCCTTACCTTCCGCATAGGGTACTATTCCCGCCCCTTGACCCTCACGCTCCCACCGTTTTTCTTTGGCTGCCAGGTTCCACATACTGTCAGCACGACCAATTACCGGCCGATGATGCGTCACGGGCAAAATGAGCACGCGGCGCACTCACCAGGATGCGGGCGCGCCAGAGTCGACTCCTCGGCTCGCGCAACCGACGGAAGTCGAACCGGCGCAGTTGCTTGCGCGTACGTGCGCCGTTCCGGCTGGCCGCCCCTACATGTCCGACCCGCATAGGCGAAATCTTCGCCTTCGCGGAGCAGCTCAGCTTCGCCTTCGGCGAAGTCCCCGCGCCCCCGGAGCAGACCAGCTCCGCTTTCGGCGAGGTCTTCGCCCCCCGCGCAATAGCCCGCCTCCAGCGTCACCCTCGCCCAATATCACACAACGTCATAGGCCGTAGGGACGGAGGGGGCCAAAGGACTCGGCAACATGACTTCGGCCTGTGAAGCCCTTCACCATGAGAGGCTCCTGTTGTAGGGGTGGTCCCCACCTAAACCTAGCTAGCCTGTTGGAAGGTTGTAAGTCATGTAAAGGACATGCTTGTCCTCGTTGAGGGACTCGGTGTAAGGCTACGATAGTAAAGTCGCCCCTTGCGAGGGGGAATACTTATGTATCGTGGCTGGTCCTTGGGAAGGGGGGAGGAGGTCATTCGTTTACCTAACTCTCCACCACCACTCTCTCTCTCTGTTTGGTCTGTAGCCACAACATTAGGAACTGGAGATGTCCACACATCACAATGAACTCGCTCAGAAGGCGTAGAAGAGCGCGAAGAAGTAACAAAAGGAAGGCGCGTATGTTTGCCAAGTTGACAGGACTAGCAAAGAGAGCGGTCTACTTTATTACATGAAATGAGCGAGTTTTTATTTAGGGTGTCAAGATAGGTGACGCCGGGGTGACCAAGGCGCTGATGCCAAAGCTGGGAGATGGCGAGGTGGGTGCTAGGTGAAGCTGAGGGGGCGACTAGAGGGATGGTGTAGAGATCGCCTGCACTATTGCAGTGAAGCATCATACGCTGCGTCCGGGAATCCTTAATAGAAAAACTAAAGGTGTCAAATTCAATGGAACAGTGGTTATCACGAGTGAACTGTCTAACAGAAAGAAGATTGTGGACTAGGTTAGGGACAACTAGAGTGTTGTGAAGAAGAAAACGAGTAGATGGTGTGCGAACAAAAGTGTGACCACGAGAAATGACAGGGAGGCGGGAACCGTTGCCAACAGTGACAACCGAATGAGGTGAAGGGTGGGAAGAGAGGAGTGTACCGTCGTTTGTCGTCATGTGGGAGGTGGCGCCGCTGTCCATGACCCAACCATCGTGTCCTTCGATAGCCAGTTGGTTCAGCGCGATAATGAGGCCCTGCTGATCCCAGGTCTGTGGGGTGGACAGCTGAGACGGCGTGAAGATGGGGTGAGCCTGAGGTGGAGCACCGAGGAGGCCGGGAGCGGGCGAGGGACGCCACTGACAGTCAATAGGGGCAGTCCACGGGTTGAAGCAGAATTAGGGACCGGTCGGTGAAGATGGTGGTACGCGGCCACCCTGAAAACCTGCACTGGCGCCACGGCCGGACCCGCCCTGTTTGCCATCACGAGAATTGGCGGCCTAAGGTGTGGACGATGATGTGTAGTCGGAGGGGCCGCCAGAGGCGAACAGGGCTGTGGTGGTGGCGATCTTTGCCTCGTTGCTAAGGCGAGTCTCCTTGAGAGCAAGTATGGACCGTGCCTTGGCGAAGGAAGGGAACGGTATGGAGTTGGCGATGTCATCGGCGGTGGTGGAGAAGCGTGTGTTCAGGCCACGCAGCAGGTTAAGGACAAGCTGCGTGTCGTTGACAGGATAGCCGATGTTGCGTAGCTCGTCGGCGAGGACCTTTATCTACTGGCTATAGTCGGCAATGGATAGATCGCCTTGAACAAGCAAGTGAAACTGGTTGTTGAGGAAGATCGCGCGGGACTCCTTGTTGTCGCGGAACAGCGCCTCGATCGCGACCCAAAGGTCATGGGTGGTCTCTTGATCAGTCATCGCGGAGTTGAGGACGTCATCGGAGACGGAGCCATACAACCAGCTGAGGACGGCGGAGTCAGCGAGGGCCCAGTTGGCCTCGTCGTGATGTGCCGTGTCGGTACCATCAATGTGGGAGAGGAGGCCGAACTTCGCGCACATGGTCCGAAAGAATTTGGACCATCGGGAGTAGTTCGGTGTCTTCAGATCGAAGGTGGTCGACACATGGGACTTGACGACGACCGTGCAATAGGGGTTGAGAACGATCGGAGTGGCGACAGGTGTGATCTCGGCGGCGGGGATGACGACAGCAGCTGGATCGGCTAGGGGGCCGCCATTATCGGAGCAGTGGGGAGACTAGATCTGGATTTTTTTTACCTATAAAAGGTATTCACCAGAGCTAGATCCGATCGGGCTTCTCGCGGGCTGGCGTAGGCGACCGACCGGCTTGAGGAGTCCGGGCTCGGGTCGGCTCGGGGGGAGGCCGGCGGCGGCCCGACGTGAAGGAGGTCGACGGCGGTAGGCATCCAATGGCAGGCGGCGGCAGTTGGCTAGGGGGGAGGTCGTCCGACGGCAGGCGGCGACGGTCAGCCCGAGGCGACGGCGGCCTGAGGATGGCGCGTCGACAGTCGGCCCGAGTGGGGAAGCGGCTCAAGGGGGGAGGCCGGCGGCGTCCCGGTCGGGAGGAGGTCCAACGGTAGGTGGCGTCAGTCGGCACAAGGCGACGGTGGCCTGATGATGGCGCATCGGCGGTCGGCCTGGGTGGGGAAGCGGCTCGAGGGGGAGGCCGGCGGTGTCCCGGTCAGGAGGTCAGCGTCCGGCGGCCTGAGGAGGGGAGGCGACGGCGGCCTGAGAGGACGCGGCGGCGGGTCGGCGACCTGGAGGCCGGATCTGGCTTCCGAGTGGAGGAGGCGACGACGGCGGCCTGGTGGTGCGGCCAGGAGAGAGGAGCAGCGGAGAGGTTCAGGAGGTATGCTCTGATACCATGTAGAAGAGTAGAGATAGATTGGAGCAAACACCACACATCTAAAGGGCTGGGGTGGCTTGTATATATATTGGCCTGGTGTAGGCATACAAGGAAAGCATATATATGGAAGGCGCATACATAGAAGGCGCATACAAGGAAAGCACATACATGGAAGACGTATACATGGAAGGCGCAAATAAGGTAAGATATCTAATTATTCTAATATTTAGTAGACATCTCATCTCGTAGGCAACTCTTCAGTCCCTAGTACTTTGCGCTCCAGCGCGCTCCTAGTCGTTGGGTTAGTTTGCTTAGCAAGGGGCAATACTCCACAATGGCTTCACCTCCATGTGATATGACTTGGCATGGAAGGTATTCCCTCGGCCAAACTCAGTTGGACCTACTAGTATCTCCTCGGTTAGGCACGACCGTTAGGTTAATCACTTTACATCGACGAGTGCCAGCATGTCACCTTAGCTCGGTGTGATTAGCCTCGAGGGCCATCCCTCGACAAAGCGTAGCTTTGCGTCGGGCAATCCTTGCTTCATGGGCCATGCCTCCGTGAGCCGAGCGCATGGCACGCTTCCAAGCTTCTAGCATTGTGCCTCGACGAGTCGAGCAGACAACAACTTAGCGTGTATCCCCTCACCTTGAAGGTCACACCTCGTCAGGCTAGTCTTCGGTACGCTCACCGACCTTGAACATCTCGACAAGTGTGATTAGCCTCGGAGGCCATCTCTCAACAGAGCGTAGCTTCATGTCGGGCACACCTAGCTTCATGGGCCACGTCTCCGTGAGTTGAGAACGTGGCATGCTTCCAAACTTCTAGCGTCATGCCTTGACAAGCCAAGCAGACAATAGCTTAGCTCGTACCCCATCACCTTGAAGGTCATATTTCATCAGGCTAGTCTCGGGTATGCAAACCAACCTTGAACATCTCGGTATGTTGGCATGCATCGACCGATCACACCTTGAGATGTCATCCAACTCAACATCGCAAGTCAAGCTCAACATAGTGGTGCATATGCCCCAGTCGGCTTCATGCGCCTTGAAGCTCCATCGCACCTCGGGCTAGCGGCATACCCGCGGCACACCTTGCTTCATGGGCCACATCTCTATGAGTTGAGAACGTGGCACGCTTCCAAACTTTTAGCGTCGTGCCTTGACAAGCTGAGCAGACAATAGCTTAGCTCGTATCCCATCACCTTGAAGGTCATATTTCATCAGGCTAGTCTCGAGTATGCAAACCAACCTTGAACATCTCGGTATGTTGGCATGCATCGATCGATCACACCTCGAGATGTCGTCCAACTCAGCATCGCCAGTCGAGCTCAACATAGTGGTGCATATGCCCCAGTCGGCTTCATGCGCCTTGAAGATCCATCGCACCTCAGGCTAGCGGCATACCCATGGCCATCCCAACGAGTTCACGCAATGACCCGTTTACCCAAAAACTCCGCGTGTCTTGAACTGGCAAGTTAGGCGCTTATTTTTAGCATGTTCACATGGGGTCAAACTTTCGCACCACTGGATTCTGTTGTCCTTCTGTGGCTATGCCCAAGCAGGTCGAGCTTGGAACTCCCAAGCATACTTTCGCCTCTCAATGCCATAGGTCACGAACTGACTTCACAAGGCACTTTTTTTGGGCTAAATCCTAACCTAGCGCCTCTGCATAACTTCAGCATCTGGGCAGTCGATGCTTGACTCCATAACTATTCATGACCCATGTCCTATGTGACAGCATCTGGTACATCTTGGGAAGATTATCAACAAAACAATTGAGTGAAGATTAAGAATGAGGATGAAGATGAAAGGAGTTCTACTACCAAACAACAAGCTGGCATAAGAGACAATAAAGGACAAGGATGTTTTGGAATCTGAAGCACCGAGAAAAGGAGGAACCAACTGACATAGTTAGGCAGACATTATGAATATTGTTTCTAAAAGATACATATTTTAATTAGAGTTCTAAGTACCAAAAAGAGGCGGAATAATATCTAGCAGTGCAATTAGCAACAATAATCATGTCATCAGGTTCAAAAAAAAGGTGGAATGTTATACAAATAGTCCAATTATAAACAACAATCATGTCACACCATTTGTCAATAAGCAATTTTTTAGCAAAGAAGAAAAATGTACCTTTTTATATATACAGTGGCACCAACTTGCAAACTAATAACATGTAGAAGCTCCGCCATATTCATTCTGAGGAGCGCTGAAGCATACAGGAAGCACCATCCTTGTCCGTGCTCGTAAATGTTAATATATAAATTGCCAGAATTGTTTGATAAGCAAGCTACAAGATTTACAAAATAAAAGAGGCAATTACCAATTTGATTCCCCAAAAAAACACCAATTTCATGCAAAAAAATGGACAGGAAGAATGGCATGAACCAAATATAGGAATCTAAAAGTCAAGAGGTTCCGCTTAATGATTATAAGATACTCATAGGAAAGAAAAGTCAGTGAACCTAAGCATGAAATCAAAGAGCATCCAAGCAAACAACAAAATACAGAGGAAAAGAACACTTCTCTTGTTTTTTTTAGCTATTTGCACATCTGTACCAGCAATAAAATGTGCCAGACAGTGAAATAACTAACTGATCAGAAACAAGCAGAGCAGTACAGAATTGTTGACATAGAACATTTAAAAGAACATATTTTCTAATGGATCATGATGTACAAAGATAGAAGAGTAAGTCTGCATGGTCTTGTAACTTGTAAGATTTCAGCTTAAAAATAAAAAGCACTTCATGACCTTCTAGGCTCTGTTGGGATTGTGATTTTGCACCAACCTATGTTACCTATCTGAAATTTCCATGCACAAAACTGCACACACAAGAGACATGAAGAAGTAGTTGTGCACAATTTTCTCCTAATGTAGGGCACCGATATGTTATTTAACAGAAAGAATTAAATAATTTCTGATGCATTAAATAAAAAAGATGTAAGAGTAATTACCAAAATAGCAAAGTTGAATCTACAATCTCCCAATTTTCATTACCGAAAGCTGTGTATTTGTATGAACATCCCTTAGGATAAGAATATATATATGGAAACAAGGCAAATGCAGTAAGTATAGCATCATGTAAAGCCTCCAAACAAAAAAGAAAAAAAAACTAAGGAAAAGTACCACATAAATTAACCTAAAAATGTATCAGAAAGCAAGTAGGAAAAGCACCACACAAATTGACCTAAAAAATGTATCAGAAAGCAAGTGCTTCACAAACACCCCACTGCAACTTGAAGCAGGTGCCAATGAAAGTTAAATATTTCTAAGCTTGTATTCAATAAAGATGTGAACACATGACAAACGAATGGACCTGGAAATTGTATATAAGTGTTATCTGCATGGTTTACTATACTTTCGCTACGGGTCATCCTGACAATGGCATACAACCTTATATGACCTTTAATTCAGTTGGTCTCTACAGAGAGATTTATTATTTACTTAACATATTAGTAGTACCGTGGATGAAGCTTTAAAAGTGACAATGCCCAGAGGCTAATAAAGGACAAAATGAGCGCAGGAAGAAGTATAAGAGAAATATTGATTCTAAACTGTCAGTATTAGAGATCCGCGGCAATAGACTGCAAAACATGGAACATAGAGTAATGAATAAGTTACTGGCTGAGCAAATTATTAAGGTAAAACCAGCAACAATCTTCTAGGCTCAGTTGGAGCTGTAAATCCGGCACATGAGAAAGCAGTATGCAAAGAAGGATTAACTGGTGCATTGTAAGTTCGAAGTTAGATTAGTAGAACTCTTATTGCGAAAAACACATGCCTATCTAATATGACTGTCGTACCTAATTATGACAGCCAGATGACAACAGAACCACAAAACTGCAAGAACAGAAGACAAGAAATCAAGTAGGCCCTCACATACGTTATCCAAAACAAAATATGTCCAATAATACACCGAACATATATAATTTTTGACAGGACACAGAGAATAAACAAATATAAAACTGCAAGGATTGAGCAAGAAAACAGAAGGAAGATAAAATTGGTGGAATTTGATGTATTGCATTGAGCCTCTCGGGCGATATATATAGAGGTACAAGACTTAGGGGGTAAGATGGTACAAGGGATTGGAATCCTAATAGGACTATCCTACCAAATATATTGTGCTCTAACATCCCCCCGCAGTCACAACGGGAGCGTCGCAGACGGTGAGACTGGAGAAGAAGCCGAAGAGCTGATATCCTCCCGCAGTTGTAACTGTTGATACGTCGCATATGCTGTGACTGGAGCAGGAACTGACGAGTAGATCAAGCAAGGTGGTAGCCCTTTGTGCCGATATCGAGGTAGCCGAGCGCGAGGGTGGAATAGATGTGGTCGAGGATGCCGTGCTAGAGATGGCCGTGGTCGACGTAGACGTGGTCGGGTTACTGATGTCGAAGCGGTCGCATATGAAGCCGCGGGCGCAAAAGAGGCGCCATGGTGATGACGGAGACGCATCGAGGCAGTCGTCGTGGAAGGAGTCGATGCCGAGGTCGACGCAGTCAGGGCCGTCGAGGATGTAGACGAAAAGCGGCGATGCAATCGAGGCAGACGAGACGAGAACGGGAGGGTCAATGCCGAAGTCGATGCAGTCAAGCCGCAAGTGCCGAGGCGTGTGCCGGGTTTGCCAGACCCAGCAACGCGTCGGGGACGAAAGCACGCACCGATGCTGCCAGTACCAGACGTACAAAGGAGATGGCCCCAACCAGGCATGGTTGTGCTGGATGAAGAAGCAGTGCGGGAGAGTGCGGGAGCGGACGCTCCAACCCGAAGGCGAGCAGTCTGGGCGGACGCTCTAGCTCGAAGGCGAGCAGTCCTGACGCAAGGTACGGCGGCGGCGGTAGCGCTCAATGTCGACGAGGTAGGCCTAATCAGCATGACGAAGACCAGGTGCAGACAGATGATGCACAAGAGGTTGCGCAGCACAGTCGTCGATGCACAAGGGACGACGATGTAGATGCAACGGCGAGGGGACACACAGGCGGCGGTGCTGCGGCCCGAGGAGGCGACACAGCAGCAGCCCTGTTGCTCGGAGAAGATGCGTGTAGTACTCGACGATGAACGTCACGGGAGCCGGGTGGATCGCGCTGTCGGTGTCGGGCCGAAGTGCGTGCGGCGGGACGACGATGGAACAAGTCGACGAAGGCGTCCCGATCTGTGGTGGCGATGGCGAACCGACGATGAAGACGTGCGGACAGGATGACCGAGGCGCGATGCGGGAAGGCGTCCCCTCGGCATCGCGTGGCCGGCTTGGCCGCACAGTCGAAGAGGTAGAGGCCGGTGTAGTCGACGCCGATGTCGGAGTAGATACGTGTGAGGTCGATGGGCGGTGGGCGACTCAACCCCGATTAGTGATCAGGTAAAAAGGAAAAGATACAACAGCAGCAGACCAGAGAACACCTCCATAGAAAATCCTCAATTTGCCTTGGCTGCCCACCCTCATAGCGCATAGTGTATAAATCCACTCAAGTCTCAGATCGGGTCGGTCCCGCCTTCTCGATCGATGGTCGAGCGGCTGCGCGATCGGCAATGGCTCAGCGGTCGGCGGAAGAGGAGGCTCGCGGCGATCGACGGCGAGCTCGAGCGATTGGCGGAGCCGCGAGCGGTCGGCGAGAGTCCGGTGGCGAGATGCTTCGAGCGGCGGCGAGCGCGAGAGATAGCCCGATTCGCGCGGGGCGGATCGCTCGGCGGCGATCGTCCGGATAGGGCGTCGGAGAAGAGGCGGCGGCCTGAAAGGAGCAGGTGGCGACGTCGGGCGGTGGACGATCAGCCGCGAACGACGGATCCCGCGATAAGGCGGATCTGACGAGGCCGAGGAAGGAGCCGAAGGGCGGACGCTGCAACGGGCGGCGGCGGCTCCCCGGATGCGCGATGGAGGAAGGCGACCCCGGGCGGACGAGCCAAGCGGCGGCCCCGGATCTGAGGAGGAAGGCGGCGGGGTCTTCGGCGGCCCGGGCTCCAAGCGAAGGCCCCCGGACGGTGGTGACCTCTCCAGGCAGGGCGGACGAGACGAGGAAGATGACTCCCCAAGCGAGGACGGCGGCCCTGGATCTGAGGCAGCGACCCCGGGCGGACGAGGCGAGGCGGCTCGATCCGAGCGGCCACGGGCTTCCCCGAGGGCCGAGCGACGGCGGATTTGAGGCGAGCCGAGCGACGACGGATCTGAGGCGTCCGGCCATGATTCACCAGAGAAGGAGGAGGCCCGAACTGCTGCTTGACGACGACGACGACAATGGCGGCCGGATCAATAGGATCCGCCGCCTAAACGGTGGCGCTGCCCCCGGCGGAGATAGATCTCCTCGGGTGCGGAAGCGAGCGGTGGCTAGGGTTAGAGGATCTAAACCTAGAGCTCTGATACCATGAAGGAAGATAGAATTGGTGAAATTTGATGTGTTGCATTGAGCCTCCCGGGCGGTATATATAGAGGTACAAGACATGGGGGGTAAGATGGTACAAGGGATTGGAATCCTAATAGGACTATCCTACCAAATATATTGTACTCTAACAAAAACAATAGGTGTAGGCAAGCTTAAACCAAATAACTACAAGAAATGTGCAATCTGTGACCGTTCAAAACATAATACCAGCTCCTATGTAATTTTGATTAGCACCATAAAACTGCCGGAATTGTGTGAGGAAACAAACTTATAACTCTTTTAAGTCTTCCAAAACTAATTAACCACAACAATTATCGAACCATTCACTGTTCAACACAATATGTTGGCTACTACGGAATCTTGGCAAGCTACAGAACATTGAACCATAAAATTACCAAAATCAAAACAACAAACTAAATAGGTTCTCAAAGGCATCCCAGAAGCAAATAACAATAAAATTACGAAAATCGAAACAACAAACTAAATAGGTTCTCAAATGCATCCCAGAAGCAAATAACCGAAAGAAAAACTTGGCGAATTGGGCCACTGGCGAACAGGGAGACTTACACTTGGCCACGAACATGGAGATCGAGCTCCAACTCTGCTCCACCTCTCACCATCTTCTCCTCTTCCGTCCTCCCCCGCCACAGCTACATCCTCGCCCCCTCCGTTTAATGGCCATCGCGAGACGATCAGGTGAGCAACGCCAACAGAATAGAAGGGGAGCCGGAGAGAGACGAGGCACCACGCACCAACATCTGCCACTTCTGCTGGCGCTCGTCGGCGATGTTGCTTCCGTCATCGCTTCCGAGGAGATGAAGGGCTTGCGGTCGTGCGGACTGCTCGCGTGCTCCGCCCAAGCCAACACCACCGCGGCTGCATTGGGCAGCCATCGGCCACATGCGCCCCTCCACTGTCGCCGCCTCTACAACCCACCGGCTCACGGCCATTGGGATGCAACCGATACTGGAGGAAGTAAAATTGGGGACCATGGAAACGCACGAGGCGCCACTGCCTTGGCGCCTCCCCACATCTTCCTCGTTTCCGTCGGTGCCGAGAGGAGGGCTTGCGCCCAATGCGGAGGCCTCAAGAGCTTGGGATCAAATCAAAGGAGGCGGCTGCTGTCGTCCTCGTCACCGCAGAGAACTCCGCCGCTACCTGCAACAAGGAAGGGGAAAAACGGCAGAGATTGGGGAAAAGTGGGGGTTGAGATGGAAATGGAAGAAACAGAAGGGCCTCTTGGCTATTTGGATGATTCTTTCCAACCGTTGGGATGCTAAGGCACAGCCTCTCACCGATATGACTGTTAGACGGGGCTTCATCGGGGCTACGTTTTGAATTTCTGATATTTCAAGAGACAGGAATGGAAAGTACAGAACTCCAGATAAACCTATCCTACTCGGAGAGACAGGAATGCAAAGTCCAGAACTCCAGATCAACCTACGGCACCTTTCTAGATTTTAGGTCGGTTTTTTATGCTGTGTCTTATGATTTATAGCTGCAATTTATAGTTTTTGGCCTTAAGCTGTTTCTAAAAGGTTATCTCAATAAGCCACTTCCAAATGACGGCGGAGAAACCATCCTATTTCTTTGTTTTAAAAAGTCAAAAGTAATAAGCCATAATCTTAAATGAGCCAGAAAGAACAGGACATTCTTTTCTCTCGCGAGGGACAACATTCTTTGATCCGGTTAACTGGTTCTGACTAGCATCAAGCACTAAGAGGGAGGAAATGTTCCATATAATGGAAGGGATGGAACCAATTAGCAACAACAATCATGTCAACAAGTTCCAAATAAAGGGCATGTTATACAAACAGGGCAATTATAAACAACAATCATGTCACACCATTCATAGTAAATAAGCAATTTTTTAGCAACAAAGAAAAATGTACCTCTTTATATGTACGATGGCACCAACTTGCAAACTAATAACAAGAAGAAGCTCCTCCATGTTCAATCTGAGGTGTGCTGATCCAGCATACAGGAAGCTCCGTCCTTGTCCGTGCCCATAAATGTTAATATATAAATTGGCAGAATTGTGTGATAAGCAAGCTATAATATTTACAAAAAAGACACGATTACCAATTTGATTTCCCTAAAAAACACCAATTTGATGCAAAAAAACAAAGAGATAGGAAGAAGGGTATGAACCAAATTCAGGCATCTGTAAGTCAAGAAGTTCCGCTTAATGATTATAAGATACTGATAAGAAAGGAAAGTCGATGAACCAAAGCATGAAATCAAAGAGCATCTAAGCAGACAACAAAATACAGAGGAAAAGAACACTTCTTTTGCTTTTTTAGCCATTTGCACATCTGTGCCAACAATAAAATGTGCCAAACTGTGAATTAACTAACTGATCAGAAAAAAGCAGAGCAGTATAGATTGGTTGACATTGAACACATAAAAGAACATATTTTCTAATGGATCATGATGTACAGAGATAGAAGAGTAAGTCTGCACGGTCTTGTAAGATTTCAGCTCAAAAATAAAAAGTAACTCATGACCATCTAGGCTCTGTTGGGATTGTGATTTTGCACCAACCTATGTTACCTATCTGAAAATTCTATGCACAAAACTGCACACACAAGTGACATGAAGAAGTAGTTGTGCACAATTTTCTCCTAATGTAGGGCACTGATATGTTATTTAACAGAAAGAATTAAATAATTTTTGATGCATTAAAAAAAGATGTCAGAGTAATTACCAAAATAGCAAAGTTGAATCTACAATCTCCCAATTTTCATTACCGAAAGCTGTGTATCTGTATGAACATCCCTTAGGAAAAGAATATATATGGAAACAAGACAAATGCAGTAAGTATAGCATCATGTAAAGCCTCCAAACAAGAAAGAAAAAAAACTGAGGAAAAGCACCACATAAATTGACCAAAAAATGTATCAGAAAGCATGTAGGAAAAGCACCACATAAATCGACCTAAAAAATGTATCAGAAACAAGTGCTTCACAAACACCCTACTGCAACTTGAAGCAGGTGCCAATGAAAGTTCAATATTTCTAAGCATGTATTCAACAAAGATGAGAACACATGACAAATGAATGGACCTGGAAATTGTATACAAATGTTATCTGCATGTTTTACTATGCTTTCGCAACGGATCATCCTAACAATGGCATACAACCTTATATGACCTTTTATTCAGTTGGTCTCTACGGAGAGATTTATTATTTACTTAACATATTAGTAGTACCATGGATGAAGCATTAAAAGTGACAATGCCCAGAGGCTAATAAAGGACAAAATGAGCGCAGGAAGAAGTATAAGAGAAAAATTGATTCTAAACTGTCAGTATTAGAGATCCGCGGCAATAGACTCCAAAACATGGAACATAGAGTAATGAATAAGTTACTGGCTGAGCAAATTATTAAGGTAAAACCAGTAACAATCTTCTAGGCTCAGTTGGAGCTGTAAATCCGGCACATGAGAAAGCAGTATGCAAAGAAAGATTAACTGGTGCATTGTAAGTTCGAAGTTAGATCACTAGATTACTTATTGCGAAAAACACATGCCTATCTAATATGACTGTCGTACCTAATTATGACAGCCAGATGACAATAGAACCATAAATCTGCAAGAACAGAAGACAGGAAATCAAGTAGGCCCTCACATACGTTATCCAAAACAAAATATGTCCAATAATACACCGAACATATATAATTTTTGACAGGACACAGAGAATAAACAAATATAAGATTGAGCAAGAAAACAATAGGCGTAGGCAAGCTAAAACCAAATAAATACAAGAAATGTGCAATCTGCGACCGTTCAAAACATAATACTAGCTCCTATGTAATTTTGATTTGCCACAATGAAGCATCATAAAACTACCGGAATTGTGTCAAGAAACAAACTTATAACTCTTTTAAGTCTTCCAAACTAATTAACCACAACAATTATCGAACCATTCACTGTTCAACACAATATGTTGGCTACTACGGAATCTTGGCAAGCTATAGAACATTGAATCATAAAACTACCAAAATCGAAACAACAAACTAAATAGGTCCTCATCTAAGGCATCCTAGATGCAAATAACCAAAAGAAAAACTTGGTGAATTGGGCCATTGGCGAACAGGGAGACTTACACTTGGGCACAAACATGGAGATCGAGCTACAACTCTGCTCCACCTTTCACCGGCATCTTCTCCTCTTCCGTCCTCCCCCACCGCAGCTACATCCTCGCCCCCTCCGTTTAATGGCCATGGCGAGACGATCAGGTGAGTAATGCCAACAGAATAGGAGGAGGGGAACCGAAGAGAGACGAGGCACCACGCACCAACGCCTCCCACTTCTGCTGGCGCTCATCGGCGATGTTGCTTACGTCATCGCTTCCGAGGAGATGGAGGCCTTGCGGTCGTGCGGACTGCTCACGTGCTCCGCCCACCACCGCGGTTGCATTGGGCGGAGGCTCCTGCCCTCCTCGTCGCCGCTAGGACTCCGCCGCTGCCTGCAACAAGGAAGGGGGGAAAACAGGGCAGATTGGGGAGAAGTGGGGTTGAGCTGGAAATGGAAGAAACAAAAGGGCCTCTTGGCTATTTGGATTATTCTTGTTGAGGAACCCTCGCTGGCGACCAGTCCGAGCAATTCCTCTGCTTAGAACAAGAACGAATCAACCACAGAAGGCAGAATAATAGATTGAACACACAGAGAGAGATAGAGAGAACTCCTGGTCTTTCTTTATTGCTTCAATTCAATAGGGTACAAAATCAGTCATATGGCTCTCTATTTATTGGAGGGGTGAGGTGCCCACTACGGATAAGGATTCGTTTAAATGGAGAGGATCCGTTTAAACGAGAATTCTTATCTTAGTTTCTTAATACTCCCTCTTGGGCACTCATCCGACATACTCATGCCTCATTAAAACTCCATAAAAACCCAGTGGTACATGATGCATGTTATGCTACGATACACGAATTGCCTCATTAAAAACCTTGACCGAGAAACTTCAGGAAAACTCGTCAAGGGAAAAAGAGTACAATTCACCAAACTTCATTCAGTCTTCAGGATTTTTATTTTTTGGGTACTTGATCTTCAGGATCAAGATTCACTAACGGGCTTGAGGGAATTCTCCCCGAATTCTGCACTTCTCTAAGTCTCATCATACCAATCCCTCGTACGCATCTTTGAAGCTAGATGCGGGAGGGACTTTGTGAATAAATCGCTAGATTTTCACAAGACTTAGTATGCAGTACTTTAATCTCGTCCATCTTTTGCAATTCATGAGCATAGAAGAACTTGGGGTTGATATGCTTTGTGAGATGACTCTTCACATAGCCCGTTTGTACTTGTGCAACGCAAGCAGCATTATCTTCATAGATAATTGTGGGGGTTTGCACAATGTTCATTCCACATGACTGCTGGATGTGGTGAACCATTCGGCGTAGCCAAGCGCATTCACGTGCGGCTTCATACAGCGCTATTATTTCTGAGTGGTTCATCGAGGTAGCTACAAGGCTTTGCTGTTGAGACCCGAATATGCAAATCTGGACTCCCTATGTATTCTGCACTAGTCCCAGGATCATACTAGTGCACACAGTTAAACATAGATGTCATCACAACCATATACACGATGAAATAAAGGAAACCTCAAATATCGATAAATCTCAAAAGGTACGACCTTATGGTCAAGCTTACAATAAACTGGCCCGAAGGCTTAACAAGAGTAGCAGCGGAAATCCAAAATAAAGCGTAATGGCCAATCGACAAGCCCACAGGCTATCGAGTGGAGAACGAAGCCTAAACCGCGATGTCGTCGAAGTACTCTCCTTCTGGAACCTCCTGCTGGGGAAACTCCTCTTCCTCAACTGAGCAACATTGGGCATAAAGTCGTGAGTACATTGGTACTCAGCAAGTCGTTTGTAACAAATGAATGCAATATAGAATGCAAGGCTTACCAAAGGATGGCTGAAAGGTTAATTTGTATAAATGACAGTTGAAGTACAAATAATAGATTGAAGGCGAACTTTAAGGAAAACAGTAATAAATACATAATCAAAGAAAATGAAATAACCACTTGCGGACCTCCCATCCACAAGCTAAACCAACCACTTATGGACCTCCCATCCATAAGCTAAACCAACCGCTTATGGACCTCCCATCCATAAGCTAAACCAACGGTGAACACCTGTCCACTTCCATTTACAAATTTTCAAAAATAACTACCCCTCATGTGAAATCACCGAGCATTGTCCATGACCGAGGACGCGGCTATTCGAATAGTTTTACACTCTGCAGAGGTTGCACAACTGTACCCACACGATGTGATAATCCTCACGTTAAAGAAAATCACAACAAGGCCTTTACAAAGTTCAGTTACAACTCAATCCACCTGCTAGGGTTTCGCATCACACCCCCCCTTGCGCCACATGGAAATCAGCAACCATGTTCATCTCGATGGCAAGATTAAAGTTGAAACCTCCCAAATTAATCAGCCAGGTCCGTCCCATACCAGACATGTGGTTTGCACGGTAAAGCTCAGAACAATGGCGCACAAAGTTAAGTCCTTAACAATTCCCGGGCGAGACTACCACATCCCCCAAAGTGCACCTGCACTTCCCCCTTTACTGCACGAATACTCGCCCGAGTGCAAAACCAAGTTTGTAAAACCACCACCGATGATGCACCAACGTCAAGGCACAAATTTTAATATACGTGGCACCAACCACAATTTCATATTTTATTAAGTCAAATTGATAAATCACATGTGATGATAAACCCAATCGAAGCTATAAGCAAAGCTAAGCAATCTATCGTACCAACCCATGTGACAAATAATCTAGCATCACTAGTAAATTTCCCAATCTATGGTGACAATGGCATCATGGCATTCCAAAATATCAAGGAGGGATAAACTCGAATGGGACGATAACTACCAGTACAAGTGTTTGAATAAAAATAGCGATGCAATGTAATTTAAAACAAATTAATTAAATAATAGATTGCAAACTGGGTTCAACATGATCAAAGGACACGACTTGCCTTGGTTATGCTCAGTGAGGTACTCCTGGTCTTCGGGCGCGGAACCTGCTCCTCTGGAATCCGAATCTAGCGAGAGAGAAAGCGACCGAAACCAAAGAAACAAATAAAATAATAAGCAAATGAACTCCAAAATTCATGAAACCAGAACCAAAAACTAGAGCTCAATTTTAGATGAATTTAGAAAAAAGAACGGGGTTAATCGGAGCTAGGACGGAGGAGAACAGGCTCTCGGAAAATAAATCAGAAATTAAATCGGGATAATTCGGAAAATCTACTATTCCGTGGACCGGGCGCACAGAAAGGCGAGTCTACGGTGAACCCGGCGCACGAAACAGTGCACTCGGGGTGACGATGCTGACGCGGCGAGGCTAGGGCTGACGTGGCAGCCGCTCGTGCTGCCACGTGTCACGTGGGTGACGTGGCAGCTGACGTGGCTTGCCACGTGGCTCGGGGTCGGCTCGGGGCTGACGTGGCATGCCACGTGGACTAATCCTGACGTGGCACGCGTTGGTGCTGCCACGTGGCTAGCCTGAGCTGGCGGGTCGGGCGCGACGGCGGCGGCGAGATCGGACGGTCGCGGTCGCAACGCGTGGCGCGAGCTGGTGCTTCGCGGCTCCGATCCGGGCGAACGGTGGGGATGCGACAGCGCGGGGGCGGGAAACGAGCGATGGGCGACGCGTGGAGCGGGCGCACGCTGTTGGATCCGACGGCGTGGAGGCGGGCGCGTGGCACGATCTGGGCCCTTGGCTCAGATCTGGATGGGTGGCAGGGATGAAGCGGCCGGGGTGCGGTGGCGGGATGGGTGCCGACGCGTGGCGAGCGCGTGCGTGGCCGGGGCGAGGGGAGGTGGGCGCGCGCGAGGAGTGGCGATTAGGCGGGCGACGCGGGCGAGGCGAGGTGACGACGGCGGAGGGGCGACGGCGACTCACCGGCAAGGGAAGCGACGACGGCGACCACTCCGGCGACGTCGGGCGGGGAAGGAGACGCACGGACGGCGGCAACCGGCTCCGGTGACGGCGGCGCGAGGCGAGGAAGTGGCGGCGAGGGCGGCAGCGACGGGTGCACACAAACCGAGGGACGAACGCGATATTTATCACGCGAACCAAGACAACCCGATCGGTTACGGCACGGAGCAAAACACGGGTTTGGTTTGGACGGTCTAGATGCCTCGAGAGGGAGATCGGACGGCGGGCACGCGCGGGAGCGGTTTAGGGTTAGGGTTACGCGCGGGCGAGAGACGGACGGCTGGGATGCGGCGCGGGCGCGATCCAACGGCTAGCTACGCGAGCGGGCGAGGGCGAGCGGGCACGGGATCGGGCACGAGCCGCGTGACGCGTGGCAGGGGAGGGGCGATCGGACGGCACGGCGCGCGGGAACGGGCTGGATGGCCGACGTGTGGAGGGGCGGAGAGATCTGGCGGCGGAGGGAGGGGCGGGGCGGGTGCGGCGCGAGGACGGCCGGATGGCCGACACGCGTCGAGGGATAGATCGAGCGGCTGGGAGCATTTCCTGAGTTTATTTAATTCAGAAAATTCAAATAAAATCCCAGGAGCTCTAGAAAATAGCAAATAAATCCCAAAAATTCACCAAAAATACCAGAAAATTCCTTGAGACCTGAAGAATCAAAATAAAGTATTTTCAACTTATGTTAATGTTTATTTTACTCAGATTAAATCATTTTAAAATTCCAAAAATTCATTTGAGGCTTAATTTAATTCCAGAAAATTCTAGAAAATTTCTTGTGACACGAGGAACTCAATTAAAATAGTTTCAGCTACTGTTGAAGTATAATTTATTCATATTAATTTCTTTTGAATTTCTGAAAATTCTTTTAAGCTTGTTTTAAATTCAGAAAAATTCCAGAAATTTATTTTCAAATTCAAAGTTTTAAAAATCCCTAAAAATCATGATGTTACATTTGCATAGACGATTTCTAGGAAATTGCAGTTCCACCACACAGGAATGCATAGCCTGTTTGTGACTTTGCGGTATGCGGATCAGACAGGTACCCGGTATCTGCATAACCAATCAAGTTCAGATCTTGATTCTTTCTGTAGAACAATCCAAGGTCCTTGCTTCTTTGGAGATATCGGAAGATGTCCTTTATGCCCTGCCAATGCCTTTTAGTGGGCTCTACACTATACCTTGCTAACAGGTTCACGGCAAAAACAATATCTGGTCTAGTGCAGTTTGCTAAGTACATGAGTGCTCCAACTGCACTCAAGTATGGCAGTTTCGGTCCAAGGACTTCCTCCCCCTCTTCCCTAGGTCGGAAATGATCATTTTCTTGTTGTAAAGATCTCCCGATCATCGGTACTTTTGATGGGAATGCTTTCTCAAAGCCGAATCTTTCTAGCACCTTCTGGGTGTAGGTCGACTGATGTACCAAGACTCCTCCAGGGATATGCTCAAACTGCAGTCCTAGGCAAAACTTGATCTTGCCTAAATCTTTCATTTTAAACTCTGATTCCATGTAGGAGCTTGCTTCTTTTATATCTTCCACTGTCCCGATGATATTCAGATCATCTACATACACTAAGATTATACAGAATCCATTCTGGGATCGTCGTATAAATACACAAGGACAGTCTTCATTGTTCGTGTAGCCTTTCTTGCAAAGAAAGTCGCTTAAGCGATTATACCACATTCTACCAGATTGCTTTAGTCCAAACAAGGACTTTCTAAGCTTCACACTGTACAGATTTCTATTTGCTCTGTCTTGGTTCGGGAGAGGAATTCCTTCAGGGACTTTCATATAAATCTTCGAATCCAAGTTACCATAAAGGTATGCAGTCACAATATCCATCAATTTCATTTCTAAGTTCAAGTTCACTGCCATTGAGATCAAGTATCTAAAGGTAATTCCACTTATAACCGGGGAGTAGGTTTCTTCATAATCAACTCCAGGACATTGAGTTAAACCTTGTGCTACCAGCCTTGCTTTATATCTCACTACTTCATTTCTTTCATTTCTCTTTCGAACAAATACCCACTTGTGCCCTACAGGGTGCACATGGGGTGGTGTGCGGCATACGGGCCCAAACACCTCTCTTTTGTTTAGAGATAGAAATTCAGTTGCTATTACCTTCTTCCAATCTTACCAATCTGATCGTTTTTTACATTCAGCGAGCGATGCAGGCTCAGGATCAAGATCAATGATTGTGATAATTTTCTTTGCGAAGTAGATATCAACACTAGCTGTTGTCCTGTTCAGGGACTCTCCCGTGTGCACAAAATTTATAGCTATTTCTTCATGAGTTGTTTCTTCTAGGGCTTCATCTTGCGCATCGCTTCTTTCAATTGCGGTGGCAAGTCCCTTTAGTTGTTCAGCTCCGATGTGTGCGCACACATCCATGTCGATGGGGATATTCAGATCCGGTATGTCCTTTTCAACAGGTGTCATACTTGTGCTAGGTCTCAACTGGCTCCCCTTCTCATTCTGGGGGACTTCGGTGATCGGCTGTGATAAGTCCTTCTTATCCCTTTTCGCCAGGCGTCCCCAGTTACTTTGGATTAGAGGACCCGGAGTTCTCGTCCTCTTATTCTGAGGCCTATGGACGGGATTAGGGATACCTTCAATTTTCTTTGGTATTTCAACACTCTCCGGTGCATTACGTGCAGGCACATGCGACTTAGTCACGCTCTTCAAATCACTAAAGTGATCAGGCAGTTGGTTTGCTAATGATTGCAAATCGATGATCTTACGACCTCTTTTTCGCCACTAGTACGCGGGTCATGTGCAGGAATTCCCGTGGCTTCCCACGTAATTTCCCGATATTTTTCATCAATGGGTTGATTTCCTCCCCCTAATGTCGGGAAATTATCCTCATCAAAAATGCAGTCAACGAAGCGGGTGGTATGCAAATCTCTCAACATGGGTTCCAAATACCTGATTATGGATGCAGTCTCATAACCAACGTATATCCCAGTCTTACGGAGATGACCCATTGCAGTTTGCTGTGGAGGGGGTATAGGTACATAAATCTTGCATCCAAATCTCCTAAGATGAGAAATTTTCGGTGGTGACCCTTGCGCTAGTTGCATAGGTGAAAGGATGTTGTAGACCGAAGGTCTAAAGTTGATGAGATTTGCTGCATGTAGGACTGCGTGTCTCCAACATGTAGCTGGTAAATTACAATTCTGCAAAAGGGGTCGGGCAATAAATTTAATTCTCTTGATCAATGCCTCTGCCAAACAATTCTGGGTATAGACATACGGTACGGAATGCTCAACTGCAATCCCCATCGCCATGCAATAATCATCAAACGCCTTTGAAGTAAATTCGCCGGCATTGTCCATTCTGATGGACTTGATGCGATGATCAGGGAACACATTTCTGATGCGAATAATCTACGAGATCAATTTGGCGAAAGCATGGTTTCTTGTGGATAATAAACCCACATATGACCATTTCAAGAAAGCATCGATGAGCACCATGAAATACCTAAATGGCCCTGAGATGGGCTGAATAGGACCGCAAATGTCTCCCTGGATGCGTTCCAGGAATGCAGGGACTTCATCCTTCACTTTCAGAGTGCAGGGTCTAGTGATTAATTTTCCGGTGGCACATGCAGGGCACACAAAATCGTCATGATTCGAAAAATTCTTCACACTAATATTATGCCCGTGAGAATTGTTAATTATATTTCTCATCATCCTAAGACCTAGGTGGCCTAATCTGTCATGCCAAAGACAGAATAGTTCAGAGTTTCTAAATACTGTCTTCAGAATAATGTACGCTGCAGGCGCCTTAATGTTGGTATAATATAGCCCAGTTTCTAGTGAAGGAAGTTTTTCTAATACCCTTTTGCCATTCTCTTCGCGCTTCGTGATGAGCAGGTATTCCTTACTGTACTCTTCTTCAGTCTCAACGTGGAAACCATTGCCGCGAATATCCTTGAAACTTAGGAGAGTTCGAGTCGATTCTGGGTACAATAAGGCTTCTTCAATGACCAAAATTGTGCCCATTGGTAGTATACTTGTGGCTCTTCCGAAACCAATTATACATGCATCGCTTCCGGCGATTATCGTAAGGCTGCCAGTGCTCTTACGAATCGACTGAAAATACTTAGTCTCTCTTAAGATGGTATTCGTGGTGCCACTATCGGTAAGGCATACTTCCTCCATAGGGCACCACACGTGCTTTAATATAAGGTATTTTATTAATATGTATTAGAATACATACAGCACATAAATAAAATACATAAATATTAGAACATATCATGCCATTGTAAACTGAATAAATGAATGAATTATTCCAAAATCATCCAACCATCACGAGAAAATAAAACTAAAGTACCATCCATGCAAGTTCTAACTTGTCCATTTAATGCAAAATAAATGACAATTAACGTCTCATGCATTCTGTGCATCAGACGGAATCAACTAGAAAGTCATTGACTTCTTCGGCTATCTTTTCAGGTGTGATGTTCTCTTCGAGAGAAATCATGGAGGTGGCTGCCTCTAGGTCGTAAGGGGGTGCTGCTGCCGGGATGGACTCAACCTCCATCAAATCAGGCAGCGGCTCATGATGCTCCCCCTCAACCGCTGCAAAGTGAGCTTCAGGCTGCCCTTTGCCATTCTGCTTCTGGGCTTGGTGGGCATCAATGCCATGTTGCGGTACTTTACAGATCCGCGACCAATGCCCCCACTTGCCACACTTGTAGCAACCTTGGTTTTGCTGACCATAGGTTTTGCCACTCTCCTTAGCCCTTTTGTTACTTAGAGCATCTGATTTGCCTTTCTGGGCAACGGCCTACCCTTCTTTCCCCTTCTTTTCATCAAGGGCTTTCGCACCTTGTAGCTGCCGGCGTTGGCCTCGCGGCCAGCAGAGCTCCCTAGTAGCTGAGCGACGTAATTCTTGCGGAGAAGTTCGTCCTAGGCCTCCGCAACTTGCATCATATCAATCAATTCGGTGTACTCCTTGTAGCCGTCTTGACGATAGTTGCGTGCGGATTGTACAGCGTTAGGATGAAAGGTAGACAGGATCTTCTCAATCTTCTGCTCATCTGTGATCTGCTTGCCACAAAGTTGAAGATTAGTACAAATCCTGTGCAAGGCAGAATTGTACTCCCCGACCGTCTTGAAATCAGCAAACCTCAGTCTGATCCATTCCTGCTCTGCCTGAGGAAGAATGGTGTACTTTAGTCTCTCAAACCGCTTCTTGAGTGCGGTCCAGAGTGCTAACGCGCTTTTCTCCGCCATATACTCATTCTTGAGAGTAATGTAGAGATGGTGCCTGAGAAAATGAAGTGCTTGATCATTCTCCTCAGGTGTGGGTTTGGCGTCATGCCGTCCGCCAATCCCGATAGCCGCGCGGAGCTTCCTGGCTCCAAGTACTATCTCGACATCAGTTGCCCACGTCAGATAGTTCTTGCCATGCTGGGCAAGCTCCTCGAACTCCCGGTTCGTGATGCCAGTCATCTACATGTGTATGGCAAGAATAAGTTTACTACTGGTAAACATGCATAAAATAATTTACTGCGGGTAAATAAATGGTACAATAGATTCTCATGATGTTTCATAATTTTCTATGCATTTTCCATAATTTACTGCCAATTTTCAGTGATTAAAAGCAATTAAACAATTACAATTAATCAAAACAGTAAATAAATACAGAAAATACATAAAACAATAATGGCATAAATAAATAAGCTTCAAATGCTGAAAATAATGCAAAATTCGAGTTCCTGAGGCCCTCTTATGCTAGAATATAAAATTTTCAGCGAATTCTGCAATTTCTGGAGGTCTATACGCAAATTTTCAATTCGGAGAAACTTTTGCGCAATTTCCAGATTTTCCAGGGGTGTCTCTGCAAAATTTCCGTCCGCCATCCCCCCTTTTTTTCTCGACCAGGCCTCCTTTCCTCCTCACCCCCGGCCCACCCCTTCTCGGCTCATGGCCTTCCGGCCCATCTAGCCCAAAAGGGCATGTCCGGCCGGCTTAACACAACCCTACCCCATTCAATTGGCGGCGGCGGCGCTGACCCGTCCGGCCGGGCGTGCGAGAGGCGGGGTGGCAAGTAGCCGGCGGTGGCGAGCCAGCGCGGGATGGCGAGTGGCCAGCGGTGGCGACGCTTTGGAGCACGCGCGCGGGGAGCCGCCGGGCGGGGCGAACAGCCGGCGCGTGGAGCTGCCGTGCGGGGCAAGCGGCGGCCGGTGGTCGGCCGGAGCCAAGTGGCGGCGGCTCTCGCGTGTGGGTGAGCGGCGCATCCGGATGGAGGTGCGCATGGGTGGCGTGGGTAGGGGCAGCATCCGGCGTGCAGGCCGGAGGCGCACACGGCGCGTGGGGCGGCGGCGATTCGGCGTGCACGCCACCTGCCGAAGCGCGCGCGCGGCAATGGCGTCTGAGCCGCCAAGGCGACGCGCGCGGCGAACAGCGGCGGGCAGAGGTGGGAGGCCGCGGCCAGCGCCATGCGAGGCGGTCGCGCGGCGGTGGCCGCAGGCGGTGCGCGCGGGTGGCGATGCGCCGGCGTTGCATGCGCGGGCGCGATGGCGGCGGCCCGATTTGCCCCTTCCCTATTTTTCGTTCGACTGCAAACCAAACCGAAAGAAAATTTCTCGTTTCTGCGATGCAATCAACATCTACCCCTTTTCATAATCTACCAATCGACATTGTGCCGGCGACTTCAGGTCTGCTCGCGGTAGATTGGAGCGGATTTGCATAGTTTTCTACAGTGCAATCAACATCTACCCAGTTTCGCAATCTACCGATCGACATTGTGCCAGCGACTTCGGGTCTGCTCGTAGTAGATTACGGTGGATTTGCACCGTAGAAATTCAATCTAGAACGCGAAAGAAAATACAGATTCAAAGCGAACTAGAAAACCAATCTATTAAGTGCTTCGATGATTACCTTCGTTCACCAGAGCGTAGTCGTGCTGATAACGTATTGATGAACCCTCGCTGGCGACCAGTACGAGCAATTCCTCTGCTTAGAACAAGAACGAATCAACCACAGAAGGCAGAATAATAGATTGAACAAACAGAGAGAGATAGAGAGAACTCCTGGTCTTTCTTTATTATTTCAATTCAATGGGGTATAAAATCAGCCATATGGCTCTCTATTTATAGGAGGGGGTAGGGTGCCCACTACGGATAAGGGCTCGTTTAAACGAAGAGGATCCGTTTAAACGGGAATCCTTATCTTGGTTTCCTAATAATTCTTTCTGACCATTGGATGCAAGGGCACCGCCTCTCTCCGATGACCGTTGGATGAGGCGTAGCGGCTTCGTTTTTAATTTCTTATATTTGAAGAGACAGGAATGGAAAGTCCAGAACTCCAGATCAACCAACGCGATACGGAGAGACAAGAATGCAAAGTCCAGAACTACAGATCAACCTACGGCACCTTTCTTGATTTTAGGCCAGTTCTTTTAGGCAGCCTGATGATTTATAACTTTGGCTTATAGTTTTTGGCTTTAAGTTGTTTTTAAAAGGTTATTTCGATAAAACGCTTCTAAATGATGGCGCAGAAGTCATCCTACTTCTTTGTTCCAAAAAGTCACAAGTTTAAATAAGCCGGAAAGAATAAGACATTCTTTTCTTTCACAGGGACCTTCCAATTTTCACACGAACACTAATCAGGAATAGTAGTTAATTTATATGGATTAACACAGGTAAACAGCTCAGTGTAATTAGATTACTTTAGAGATCATGAATGATAATAAGTAAGCCCCATATTAGTTGGTATAGATCCGGTTAACTGGTTCTGTCTAGCATCAAGCACTAAGAGGGAGGAAATGTTCCAAATAATGGAAGGGATGGGTGCAAAAAAGTTATTAGACGCCAAATTGAGAAGTATGACGTCTATAAGCCGGCCTAGAGACAAAGGGACTTCTCCAGATAGATTATTACAGCCGAGATATTGTGTAACAAGGTACCTGAGGTTTCCCAGGCTAGGGGGCATGGTTCCTGATTTTGTGTTATACCTAAGCCAAGGCTTTCAAGGGCAGTTAGGCTCCCCAACTCTTCTAGGATAAGACCTGACAAGGAAATCATAATAATGTACAGGTAAGTGGTCACTGACAGATTTGTCAACGACACCGATATTTCTCCAGACATCCTATTGTTTCCAAAATGCAAAATAGTGAGCCAAAATGCAAAACAATGAGCTTTGAAAGGGAGCCTATCTTGCTGGGGATCTCACGTCGAGACCCGAATATGCAAATTTGGACTCTCTGTGTAAACTACACTACTCCAGGATCACGCTAGTGCACACAGTCAAACATAGATGTAATCATAACCATACACACGATATAATAAAGGTAAAACTCAAATATCGATAAATCTCAAAGGTACGACCTTATAGCCAAGCTTACAATATCTCTAGCCGGAAGGCTTAACAAAATAGCAACGAAAATCCAAAATAAAGTGTAACGGCCAATCAATAAGCCCACAGGCTATCGAGTGGAGAACGAATCCTAATCCGTGAAGTCGTCGTAGTACTCTCCTTCTGGAACCTCCTGTTGATAATACTCCTCGCCCTCAACTAAGCAACATAGGTGTAAAGCCGTGAGTACATTGGTACTCAGTAAGTCGTTTGTAACAAATGAATGCAATATAGTATGCAAGGCTTACCAAAAGAAGGCTGAAAGGTTAATTTGCATAAAAGGCATTTCACAGTGAATACAATAAATAGATTGAAAGCGGACTTTAAGTGAAAACCATAATAATAAGTAATTAAAGGAATAACATAATCCACTTGTGAACACCTATTCACAAGCTAAACCAACAGTGAACTACCTGTCCACCTCCAACATAAACCACCAAGTTCAAAAGATAACACTAACCCTCGCGTGAAATCACCGAGCATTATCCATGACCGAGAACGCGGCTATTCGAATAGTTTTACACTCTGCAGAGGTTGCACAACTGTACCCACACGATGTGATTAGCCTCGATCTCAGGAAATCACAACAAGGCCTTTACAATACTCTACCTCAACCCAATCCTGCCCGGCTAGGGTTTCGCATCGCACCCCTTGCGCCACATGGAAATCAGCAAACCATGTCCATCACAATGGCGAATTGAAATTGAAATATTACAAATTAATCAGCTAGGTCTATCCCATACTAGACATGTGGTTTGCACGATTAAGCTCAGATCAATGGCACACAAAATTAAGTCCTTAACATTACCCGAGCGAGGCTACCACATCCCCCGAAGTGCTCCTGTACTTCCCCCTTTACTGCACGATCACTCGTCCGAGTGCAAAACCAAGTTTGTATAACCAAGCCAATGACACACCAATGTCACAGCACAAATTTTAGTTAACGTGGCACCAACCACAGTTCCATATGCCATTAAGTCAAATTGATAATTCACATGTAATGATGAATCCGATCGTAAATATAAGCAGGCTAAGCAACCCTATCGTACAACCCATGTGACAAATATTCTAACATCACTAGTATATTACCCAACCTAAGGTGACAATGGCATAAGGGTGTTCCAAGTTGTCAAGGAGGAATAATCAATCTGGGACAATAACTACCAATTGCAAGGTTTGGATAAAAGTAGCGATGCAATTTAATTTGAAACAAAATAATTAAATAATAGGTTGCAAAATTGGGTTCAACATGATCAAAGGACACGACTTGCCTTGGTTATGCTCAGCGAGGTACTCCTGGTCTTCGGGCGTAGATCTTGCTCCTCCGGAATCCGAATCTAACGAGAGAAAACGACCGAAACAAGAAAAACACATAAAATGATAAGCAAATGAACTCCAAAAATCATGAAATCAGAACCAAAAGCTAGAGCTCGATTTTAGATGAATTTAGAAAAAAGAACGGGGTCAATCGGAGCTAGGACGGAGGAGAACGGGCTCTCGGAAATTTTAATCTAAAGAAAATGGGTAAATTGAAAAAGGTTACTGTGCTGTGGACCGGGCGCACGGGGGACTCGGTCCACGGTGGACGCGGCGCACGGAACAGTGCCACACCGGGCGCACGAGCGTGGTTGACGTGGCACGCGCTGGTGCTACCACGTACCAGCTGACGTGGCACCGGGGCTCGGGTTTTGCTGACATGGCGCTGACGTGGCATGCCACGTGGCAGGCCACGTGGACTAGGGCTGATGTGGCTGCCGCGTCAGCTAGGGATGACGTGGCATGGCTCGGGCACGGGCGACGACGCGTGGCTGCATCCAGGCCGCATGCTCAGATCTGGATGAGCGGCTCGGATTGGGCGGTGCGGAGGCGGGGCGGCGGTAGATGGGCGACGCGTGGCTCGGGCACGCCGAGCGAAGCATCGCGCGGGTGCGGCGCAAGTCGGGCGTTGGGACCGAGGGGCGGAGCGGGGCGCTGGGTGCGGGGTCCGGCGACCGGGCGGCGACGCGGGCGACGGGCGAGGCGACGCGGCGAAGAGGCTCACCGGCGGGGTCTTGGCGACGGCGATGGCTCCGGCGGCTGCGGGTGGGGATGGGGACTCGGCGGCAGCGCGAGCTCGGCGACGCGCGCGTCGCGGCGGCGCGCGGCGAGGACGGACGGCGCGTACTCCGGCGACGGCGCGGCGACAGGCGAGGCACGCGAACCGAGGTGGCCGCGCAGGTTTTATCACATGAACCGAGGCGTCCAAATCGGTTACGTCGCTGGGCGCGACTCGGGGTCAAAGGCGAGGCACGCGAACCGAGGACGACGGGGTTAAAAAAGGCACGCGAACCGAGGCGGTTTGATCCGAAAACGGCTCGGGTGCGGGCGGCTAGGATGGAGTCACGGCGCGAGGCGCCGATCGGACGAGCGAGCGAGGGCGGGGCGCGGGCGAGCTGGGCGAGTGGATGCGGGGCACGTGGCAAGGGGTGGATCAGGCGGCGGGGAAGTGAGGCGGGGCGAGCGCGCGAGCGGGCCGAGCTGGTGCCGCCACGTGGCAGAGGCGGGAATCGGACGGCGAGGCGGCTCGAGCGCGGGGAGGCAACAGCGAGGCGCGCTAGGGTTTTGGGTGAGCGCGGGAGGCGGGTGGATGCGCGACACGTGGAGGCCGGATCGGCACGCGCGGAGCGGGGAAGCGGGCGGGCGGGCCGAGGAGCGAGGAGCGGCGGGTGTGCGGCGGATGGACAACAGGTGGCGCAGGGAGAGCATCTAGCGGCGGGGAGCGAGCGAGGGCAAGAGCGGCGCGGGCCGGGCCGACGGGGAGGCGACGCGTGGAGGGGAGAGAGGATCTAGCGACTGAGGATTTTTCCTTTTTCTTTTTCTTTCCAGAAATCCAAATAAACTTCAAATAGCTCTAGAAAATACCAAATAAATCCCAAAAATTCACCAAAAATACCAGAAAATTCCTTGCGACACAAGGAACTCAAATAAAATATTTTCAGCTCATGTTGAAGTTTAATTTAGTCATATTAAATCCTTTTAAAATTTTAAAAATTCAAATTAAGCTTTATTAATTCTAGAAAAATTCCAAAAATTAATTTTTAAATTCAAGGTTTTAAAAAACTCTGAAAATCAGGATGTTACATCTCACCCTGGATCTTGTTGTCAGCCAATGCTGGGCGATACTGATGAGCTTTGCACAATGTCCTAAAGTCGCCGGGACCATCCCTTCGAGAGAGTTGCCTCTTAGGCTCAGCCGCTCCAGTCAAGATCGTCGACCATGCTCTCCCGCGACAAAACCTTTGAACGGGGAAGCCAACCTGAGGACGGCGACATGCGCCCTTGCAGGTCTGAGGAACCTAGCTCTAATGCAACCACCCGTGCGGGGTGCCTGAGGCCGCAATTGACATCACTGCAGCTGCTCCAATGATTAACAACGCTAAAATTTAGCCTCCACGGTAACAGAGAAGAGAAGATAGGGGAGAAAGGGGTGGGTCTCGTGTTGTTACATGAGGTAGCTGCCGCTCTGCACGGCGTCCATGGCGGAACCACCATGGACCTTGCTCGACGGTGCCTAGGGATCCTTCCCTGTCAGAGGGGGCAATGAAGTAGCAGCTGCAGGAGGAAAGCGAACTGGGCAGTAGGGAGAAGGATGGCGGAACCACCGACCTTGCTCAACCCCGACGGCAGCTTCTAATCCACCACCACCTCCAGGAACGCGCCCTTCCGCCACGCTGTGGTTGCCTTTCGCCATCCATAGATATTCATCCATTTGGTTGGTGTCCACCTCAACGGCTATAGATTTAGGATAGGCCTTGCAAGATGGGATGAGAGAGGATCAGAAGAAATCTTTCCATCTTTTAGCTCTCTGGCAGCTTCGTGACGGTAGCAAAGGAGAGAAGACCTAAACTAAAGAAGAAACTATACAAAGGGATTGGGCCTAGTGCCCTTCTATCCAATCAAGCCCTTGAAGCAGAATCAAGTCCTTTGTTTATTAAAACAAGACTAATGAAAAAAAATAAAATTTGCGGCTAATAAAAAATGATTGCTGTTAAGGCTCTTGCGAAGGAATCTGACAACTGTCTATTGTAGAAACAATCTACAAATTACTCGGGACACACTTGGAGGATAAAAAAATGGAATCATGAGAAGGATTTTAATAAGAACCTGTAGTATTCTAAAAAGAAATGATTATTCTTGTGTTATGAAACTTGGGCAGCTACCTTCAAGAAAGAAGCTTCACAGAGAAAGGGGAAGGAGGCTGAGGAAAGGAAGAGTTTTGAGGAAAAATATTTAATTCGTTTTTGCTTGCCAAAACTCATACAATAACAATCCTTTTATAAAGGAAGGACTCAAATATCTTTTAAAACTAATCTGGCAGTTTGGAAAACTACATATCTAATCTTATATATCCCACTGGAAACTAATCCGAACTTGTAGAAAAGCATCTAACTTGAGTAGTAAGACAAGAACCTTCCAACTAATTCTAGTCATCATCACTAGGCCTGACCTAGCTGTGTGCCCTCCTGATCGGGTGAGACCACAGCCATGAAATTACACACCTGCCGGATGGAGTCCTTGCTGACCCCGCAACAACAATAGGGCACAACCTAGTGTCACACCACTCGCGAGATCAACATGACTTTCACAACGGTTGATATCAACACTAGGGAGCCCTTTGTGTGTCCTCATGTAGACAAAACGTTGATGACTTGAGGTTGCCATACATGGTGTGTATCACATAGCCACATAGGGTGCCTTAGGACGGGTTAAAACCCCTCCGCACCTGCCACAATGGCATAGCATGCCATGGTGGGAAGTTTGAAGTGTTGCCCCGTTGTGGTTTCCCAAGCCACCAGCAGCATCATGATGTTGAGACGTGCTAAGGGCTACATACCATCGTCGACAACTATCATCATGCTGATTTCCAGTGTGATGAGATCCAGGTGTCGTGCCCTCTTGTCATCGTGGGGCCACAAACGATCTAACTTGATTAGTTAAACAAGAAGGAGTTGTCTGTTGGGAATGAGTGTAATGCCATGGACATCTTGATCAATAGGGTGTGCATAGCCAAGAGGTCGACCCTAGTGGTGGCAGCTAGCATAAGGTTTTTTATCTTACAAATCAAGATAGTTGCTTGTGTCCACAGTGATGTTAGTTTCCAAAGAAAGATTGTTAGGGAGGGTTCCCGTGCCCCTTGGGCCCACGACTAGGGCTGTGCATTCGGTTTTTTCGGTTTATACGGTTCGGTTTATACGGTATATACGGTAAATACGGTGTTAGTAATTCGGTTATATACGGTATTTTTAGAAATACGGTTCGGTTTTGGTAAATCCCAATTTATTTCGGTGTGGTATCGGTAAATACCGTATTTACCAAAGTTAACGCGAATTGCTAACGATATAGCGACTAGCGAGATGAGCAGACGATAATACATATACTACTAGCCAGCAAAAACCGATGGGAGTAACATATAATACATATACTACTAACATATACTACATATACCGAAGTATAATACATATTTACCAAAGTATACTACATATACTACTAACATATACTACTACATATACTACTAACATACACTCAATTTGTACTAGTTCGGTTTTTTCGGTTGTTAGCCGGTTTCTCCCAAAAAAACCGAACTCAAAAAAACTCTAAAATCTGATAACCGAACCGAATACCGAAACCGGTCAAACCGAGTTGACTGGTTCGGTTCGATTTTTTCGGTCCGATTTTTTCGGTTCGGTTAAAAAATGCACAGCCCTACCCACGACCACCTCAGAGCGAAGACACCCGTTGAAGGTCTACACCGAGCCAAGTCCCCAAGTCAACCTTGGTGAGATTCGCAAGGCCATCCTCGGCGAGACTTGTGAGACCAACCCTAGGTGAGGTACGCAAGACCTACCCCGAAGGCGTCCTGGGCCAATCCTGGGCGAGGTACGCAAGACCAACCCCAGAGAGGTCCGGAGCCAGCCATGAACCAACCTCGAAGTCCCGGACGTGGTGGGGTTGACACAGGGCAAATGACATGCACCCTTAGGAGAAAACTAGGCCCCGAGGGCAAACTTGTAACTTCACACATCTCCCACTCCTCCCAACAAATAGGACCTATTGTGATGGGAGAGGGGGAGACTATTCTTGCAACCCTAAACACTTAAATACATTTGGTGGTTGTGTGCTTCTCCTTGAGTCCGTTCGCATCCTCGGTGGTCTCCGTATCCGACTGGAGGTGCTTCTAAATTTGTTGTCTGCATTTATACCGACGACAGTTGGCGCTATCCATAGGGGCTTGAGCGAGAAGCCATGTCACCTAGGAAGATGAAAGCACGGATGGTCGCAGAGTGAGTCCGTGCCATCCGCGCGGAGGTCCTCCGAATTACGCCTCGGGCTCCGTCTGCGTGAAGGCACTCCAAACTCTGCGCCGGAGTACATCCACGTGGAGGACCTCCAAGCATTCTCAGGACCGCTCCGACTCAATCCGTCTCGAAGGTCTCCCACACCGCGCTTGCGCCCTAGGGTCCGACCACCATTCCAGCTGACCAGACCACCCTCGGGGCACTTGGCCTCAGATCCCCTAGCCAGCCTCGAGGCACATGGCCTTGGATCTCTCAGCACGCCCGAGGGGCTTTGCATCGTTCGCCTAGACCCCTCCCAGGAAGCCATTTCCTCATCACCTCACACCCAGGGGGCCACTTCCTCCTCACCTGGAAATCTGGGGTGGGGGCTCTTCTCTGTCCGATCCGACCCTGATGTCCTCCGACCGAACTCAGGCCTTGCATCTCCCGTAACCCCCGGGGGCTTTGCATTGGTTCGCCTGGACCCCTCCCAAGGAGCCATTTCTTCCTCACCCGGACCCCTCCTGAGGAGGCCACTTCCTCCTTTGCTCGAACCTCTTGGGGGGCTCTTCTTCGCCCAATCCAACCTCGAAATCCTCCGGTCGAACTCGGGCCGCCCGACTTCGCTTCGCACTCTGCCATTCAGTTGTCCGAACTGAGTCCGCCACCCTACTTTGCTTCGCTCTCCACCACTCAGCCGCTTGACTTCGCTCTACACTTTGTTGTTTAGCCACGTAAACAGCATCTGCCGCCCCGCCTCTTGGTCACTTGGCCCCCGGGACTCTACATTCCTGGGCTCCCTCAGGATCTGATGCGCCCAACCTCCCCCAGGACTCGATGCCCTCGGCCTCCCGGGACTCTGCATCCCCGGACTACCCCGAACTCGGCATCCCAGGCCTCCTCTGGGACATGGTGCCCCTGGCCTCCCCAGGACTCGGCGTCCCCGACCTCCCATGGGAAACGGTGCCCCCGGCCTCCCCCAAGGATTGGCAACCCAAGCCGCTCTTGAGGCTGGGCTCCTCGACGCCTCCAGAGCTCGACCGTTTGGTCCATTGGATGTCATTGCAGCTCGGCCATCTAGGACACCTCTGGCCTTCGGGCGCTCAAGCCACCGAACCTCCGTGTGGCTGTCACCCGGCGCACCTCTAGACCTGAGGCCTCCCCTAGGGCATCGAGTCCCGAGGGAAGGCAGGAGCGCCGTGTCCCAGGGGACTCCACGTCCCCGGCCTACCCCGAACTTGGCATCCCTGGCCTCCCTTGGGGCATGGTGCCCCTAGCCTCCCCAGGACACAACGTCCCTGGCCACCCCCGGGACACGGCACCCCCAACCTCCCATAGGAAACGGTGCCCCCGGCCTTCCCCGGAACATGGCCACCTGGGTTGCTCCCAGGGCTAGGCTCCTTGACACCTCCGGAGCTCGAACGTTCGGTCCGTTGGACGCAGTCGTGGCTTGGCCATCCGGGAAACCTCTGGCCTCCGGGCGCTCAATCCACTAGACCTCCGCGTGGCTATCACCTAGTGCACCTCTAGACCCAATGCCTCTCCCTAGAGCTCGACCATTCGGACCGCCAAATGCTCCCGAGGCTCGGCCGCACCCCTTGCATCCGTACAATTGGGCAACAAGGCGGGGGCACCTCCCAAACCCTCGCCAATCTAACCCCAACCTCGAGGACCACCTCCACAGCCCCTCCAGACAGTCGACCTCGGCCTTCAGGGCTACCCAGGACGCCTCTCGGACCGCATTCGTGTTGCCCTCAGACCACCCTAGGCAAGCCTTCCACGCCTAGCCTGGGTTGCTCTGGACCGCCATCTACACCACATTCGTGAACGTGCTTTACCCTTGCGCTTGAATTGGTGTTGCGCCCGGATCGACCCTGCTCCTAAACTGACCCTGCGCTTGGACCGGTCCCGTGCTTGAGCAGCCGTTGCACTGTGGCTGGATTTTCTCTGTAATGATGGCCCCTCGATGGCTTAGCCTCAGCGCGGTTCTCTTCCGCCTTGATTTCTTTGTCTCAGTCGAGCTTCACCTCACCTCGACAGCATCCCCTCGAGCTAGGAGGAAACTAGGGGCTCTCCCTAGCTCAAGGGACTCACCTCAGCGATCTCCAACATGCTTCTACGGCTTGGCTTCGCCGTGGTTCAACCTGGGCTCCGCTTCATCTTGATGGCGCCCCTCGACTAGCGGCTTCCCTAGCTCGATGAATTCACCTCGGCGATCTCCAACATGCCTCGATGGCTTGGCCTTGGCGTGGTTTAACCTGGGCGCAACTACTTTGCCTCGACCGGGCTTCGCTTCACCTCAACGGTGTCTCCTCGACTAGGGGCTCCCACTAGCTCGAGGGACTCACCTTTGCGATCTCCAACACACCTCGATAACTTGGCCCCGACGTGGTTCAACCCGACCAGGCTCTGCTTCGCCTCGACGGCGATTCCTCGACTGGGGCTCCCCTAGCTCGATATATTCACCTCAGCGATCTCCAACAAGCCTCAATGGCTTGGCCTCGGTGTGGTTCAACCCAGTCTCGACGGCTTTGCGTCAGTCGGGCTTCACTTCACCACAACAGCGTCTCCTCGACTAGGGGCCCCCTCTCGAGGGACTCACCTTGGCGATCTCCAATACGCCTCGATGGTTTGGCCTCGGCGTGATTCAACTCGGCCTCGATGGCTCCACCTTGCCCGGGCTCCGCTTCGCCTCGATGGCGTCTCCTTGACTATGTGCTCCCCATAACTCAATGGATTCAGGTCAGCGATCTCCAACACACCTCGATGGCTTAGCCTAAACAAGGTTCAACCCGGCCTCGACGGCTTCACCTCGGCCAGGCTCTGCTTCGCCTTGAAGGTGTCTCCATGACTATGGGCTCCCCATAGCTCAATGGATTTCAGCTCGGCGATCTCCAACACGTCTCAATGGTTTGGCCTCGGCGTGGGTCGACTCGATCTCGATGGCTTTGCCTCGGCCAAACTTCGCTTCGCCTCAACGACATCTCCTTGACTAGGGTAGGGCCCCTAGCTTGAAGGATTCACCTCAGTGATCTTCAACACACCTCGATGGCTTGACCTTGATGTAGTTCAACTCAGCCTCAATGGCTTCGCCTCGGTTGGCGTCTCCTCGACTATGGGCACCCCCTTGTTGACGAACTCACCTCAGTGAGCTCCAACACGTCTCGATGGCTTGACCTCGGTGTGGTTCACTTCAACCTCGACGGCTTTCACCTCGGCCAAACTTCGCTTCACCAGGCGCTCCCTAGTTCGATAGACTCACCTCGGCGAGCTCCAATACGCCTCGATGGCTTGGCCTCGGCGTGGTTCACTTCAACCTTGATGGCTTTCGCCTCGGCCGAACCTCGCTTCGCCTCGATGACATCCTCTCGACTAGGGGCGCCCCCTAGTTCGACGGACTCACCTCGATGAGCTCCAACACACCTTGATGGGTTGGTCTTAGCGTGGTTCACTTCGGCCTCGACGGCTTTCGCCTCGATCGAACCTCGCTTCGTCTCGATGACGTCTCCCTAACTAAGGGCACCCCCTAGTTAGACGGACTCACCTCGATGTGCTCCAACACAACTTGATGGCTTGGCCTTAGCGTGGTTCACTTCGGCCTCGACGGCTTCTGCCTCTGCCGATCCTCACTTCGTGACGCCTCCTCAACTAGGGGCTCCCCCTAGCTCGACGGACTCACCTCGGCGAGCTCCAACATGCCTCAATGGCTTAGCCTTGGCGTGGTTCACTTCGGCCTCGACGACTTTCGCCTCGGCCGAACCTCGCTATGCCTCGATGACGCCTCCTCAACTAGGGGCACCCCTAGTTCAACGAACACTCCTTGGCAAGCTCCAACACGGCCCGATGGATTGGCCTCGACGTGGACATACTCCCCCTCTGGGGTCGAGTTGATGATATCCCCCTCTTCGGGATTGAGTTGGCGATATCCCCCTATTCGGGGCCGAGTTGGGGATATCCCCCTTTTCGGGGTCGAGTCTCCACTGCCCTACAATCACCCTTCAGGATCAAAGATGATGACATCCCCCTCCAGGGTCGAGCTTACGACAATTCATCCTGAACGCCAAGTTTTTTTCGGTAAGAGACGGCAACGTTCTTGTCTCCCCAAAGTGAAGTGTCGCTCGTGAGCTTTATCCCGAGCGCTAAGTTTTTTCCCATGGCGACGAGGTAGCGGGATGCCCCTCGTAAAAAGCAACAATATACCCCTAGTAAAGAGCATCAAGCAAACTTAATTTTGATATTACGCAAGCAATAACGGTGCACGCCATATGAAAGGAACAAGGATAGTTACAACCCCTTTATATTCTTGGCAGAGAAGGCCAGGTAGCCGCAGGATAAACTTCGGGTATCCCGACTTCTCGTTGCACCAGTCGGCGCATGAGCCATCATTACTCCCCATGCAAAAATGAGACCCAAATACCAAGTTTTTCCCGATGGGAGATGTTCACCGCGCACCACCATTTAGGCTCAGATCTATTCCATAGCCGCTACTGTTATTTGGGCTTGACCCGGCACCCAAACCAGGTCCATGATGCGCCAAAAGACAAGGTCGACGTCAGAGTGAGTCAAGAACTCCCCCACCTTGCGTTAGAGTGCATATCTCCCCCACCTCAAAGCCCGGCACTCAGTGAGTCAAGAATTCCTTGCGAGGTCATACCTAAGGCGAGTTGAGTATCCGGCACTTCTGTGCACACCCACTTGCATCGCGGCGACCCCTTCGGGAGTCAGTTAGTAGGCGCTTCAGTACATGTCTCCTCATCTCGTAGCCATTCTTCAGTACCTAGAACTCTGCGCTCCAGCGCGCTCCTAGTCGTCGGGTTAGTTTGCCTAGCAAGGGGCAATACTCCACAATGGCTTCACCTCCGTGTGATATGACTTGGCATGCAGGGTATTCCCTCGGCCAAACTCAGTTGGATCTATTAGTATCTCCTCGGTTAGGCGTGACTGTTAGGTTAATCACTTTACATCGACAAGTGCCAGCACGTCACCTTAGCTCGGTGTGATTAGCCTCGAGGGCCATCCCTCAACAAAGTGTAGCTTCGCATCGAGCACTCCTTGCTTCATAGGCCATGCCTCTGTGAGCCGAGCGTGTGGCACGCTTCCAAGCTTCTAGTGTTGTGCCTTGACAGGCCGAGCAGACAATAGCTTAGCGTGTATCCCCTCACCTTGAAGGTTGCACCTCGTCAGGCTAGTCTTCGGTAAGCTCACCGACCTTGAACATCTCGGCAAGTGTGATTAGCCCGAGGTCCATCTCTCAACAGAGCGTAGTTTCGTGTCTGGCACAATAAAGGACAAGGATGTTTTGGAATCTGAAGCACTGAGAAAAGGAGGAACCTACTGACATAGCTAGGCAGATATTATGAATATTGTTTCTAAAAGATACATATCCTAATCAGAGTTCTAAGTACCAAAAAGAGGCGGAATAATATCTAACAGTGCAATTAGCAATAATAATCATGTCATCACGTTCCAAAAAAGGTGGCATGTTATACAAACAGTGCAATTATAAACAACAATCATGTCACACCATTCATAGTAAACAAGCAATTTTTTAGCAAAGAAGAAAAATGTACCTTTATATATATATGGTGGCACCAACTTGCAAACAAGAATAATAACAAGAAGAAGCTCCTCCATGTTTAATCTGAGGTGTGCTGATCCAGCATACAGGAAGCTCCATCCTTGTCCGTGCTCATAAATGTTAATATATAAATTGCCAGAATTGTGTGATAAGCAAGCTATAATATTTACAAAAAAAACACGATTACCAATTTGATTCTCCTAAAAACACCAATTTGAAGCAAAAAAAAGAGACAGGAAGAATGGTATGAACCAAATTCAGGCATCAGTAAGTCAAGAAGTTCCGCTTAATGATTATAAGATACTGAGAAGAAAGGAAAGTCAATGAACCTAAGCATGAAATCAAAGAGCATCTAAGTAGACAACAAAATTCAGAGGAAAAGAACACTTCTTTTGTTTTTTTAGCTATTTGCACATCTGTACCAGCAATAAAATGTGTCAAACTGTAAAATAACTAACTGGTCAGAAACAAGCAGAGCAGTATAGATTGGTTGACATTGAACATATAAAAGAACATATTTTTTAATGGATCATGATGTACAAATATAGAAGAGTAAGTCTGCATGGTCTTGTAAGATTTCAGCTCAAAAATAAAAAGCACCTCATGACCATCTAGGCTCTGTTGGGATTGTGATTTTGTGAACACACCCCAACCCACCAAAACTGCACACACAAGTGAAATGAAGAAGTAGTTATGCACAATTTTTTCCTAATGCAGGGCACCGGTATGTTATTTAACAGCAAGAATAAAATAATTTCTAAAGCATTAAATAAAAAAGATGTAAGAGTTATTACCAAAATAGCAAAGTTGAATCTACAATCTCCCAATTTTCATTACCGAAAGCTGTGTATCTGTATGAACATCCCTTAGGATAAGAATATATATGGAAATAAGGTAAATGTAGTAAGTATAGCATCATGTAAAGCCTTGAAATAAAAAAGAAAAAAACTAAGGAAAAGCACCACATAAATTGACCTAAAAATGTATCAGAAAGCAAGTGCTTCACAAACACTCTACTGCAACTGAAGCAGGTGCCAATGAAAGTTCAATATTTCTAATCTTGTATTCAATAAAGATGAGAACACATGACAAATGAATGGACCTAGAAATTGTATATAAATGTTATCTGCATGTTTTACTATACTTTCGCTACGGGTCATCCTGACAATGGCATATAAACTTATATGACCTATTATTCAGTTGCTTTCTACTAAGAGATTTATTATTTACTTAACATATTAGTAGTACCATGGATGAAGCGTTAAAAGTGACAATGCCAGAGGCTAATAAAGGACAAAATGAGCACAGGAAGAAGTATAAGAGAAAAATTGAGGCTAAACTGTCAGTATTAGAGATCCGCGGAAATAGACTGCAAAACATGGAACATACAGTAATGAAAAGTTACTGGCTGAGAAAATTATTCAGGTAAAACTAGCAACAGTCTTCTAGGCTCGGTTGGAGCTATAAATCCAGCACATGAGATAGCAGTATGCAAAGAAGGATTAACTGGTGCATTGTAAGCTCGAAGTTAGATTAGTAGATTACTTATTGCGAAAAACACATGCCTATCTAATATGACTATCGTACCTAGTTATGACAGCCAGATGACAATAGAACCATAAATCTGCAAGAATAGAAGACAGGAAATCAAGTAGGTCCTCACATATGTTATCCAAAACAAAATATGTCCAATAATACATTGAACATATATAATTTTTGACAAGACACAGAGAATAAACAAATATAAAACTGCAAGGATTGAGCAAGAAAACAATAGGCCTACAACCAAGTAATCTAAAACCAAATAACTACAAGAAATGTGCAATCTGTGACCGTTCAAAACATAATGCCAGCTCCTATGTAATTTTGATTTGCCACAATGAAGCACCATAAAACTGCCGGAATTGTGTCATGAAACAAACTAATCACTCTTTTAAGTCTTCCAAACCTAATTGAGATAATTAGAAATTTGCCATCGCTAACAGTGGGTTTCGCAAATTTGCCATTTTTATCATAGATTGCGCAAAATTGCCATTCAGTACATGTGTTTCTTGTATTCCCTGTCATTCTATCATTTTTTATCTTTTTCGTTATTCTCTCTCCAAATTAGCCACCTGAAATACCATTTTTGCCCTTGGGCTAATTAACCTGCACGTGACTCATTTTGCCGCTGGAGTCCGAATGCAGAGCAAAGAGAATGCTTTTTTCATCTTATGAAAAATTTTCAGAAAAAGTTCAGAGGGTTCGGCAGGATGTATCCTGCAGCGAGGCGACGTTCGAAAAAGCGGCGAGCAACGTCAAAATGAGTCACGTCTGAGTTAATTAGCCCAGGGGCAAAAATGGTATTTCAGGTGGCTAATTTGGAGAGAGAATAAAGAAAAAAATAAAAAAATAATAGAATGGCAGGGAATACAAGAAACACATGTACTGAATGACAATTTTGCGAAGTTTACGATAAAAATGACAAATTTGCGAAACCCACTGTTAGCGATGGCAAATTTCCAATTATCTCAAACTAATTAACCACAACAATTATCGAATCATTCACTGTTCAACACAATATGTTGGCTACTACGGAATCTTGGCAAGCTACAGAGCATAGAACCATAAAACTACCAAAATCGAAACAACAAACTAAATAGGTCCTCATCTAAGGCATCCCAGAAGCAAAAAACCAAAAGAAAAACTTGGCGAATTGGGCCATTGGCGAACAGGGAGACTTACACGTGGGCATGAGCATGGAGATCGAGCTACAACTCTGCTCCACCTCTCACCGGCATCTTCTCCTCTTTCGTCCTCCCCCGCAGCAGCTACATCCTCACCCCCTCCGTTTAATGGCCATGGCGAGACGATCAGGTGAGCAACGCCAACAGAATAGGAGAAGGGGAACCGGAGAGAGACGAGGCACCATGCACCAACGTCTCCTACTTCTGCTGGTGCTCGTCGGCGATGTTGCTTCCGTCATCGCTTCCGAGGAGATGGAGGGCTTGCGGTCGTGCGGACTGCTCGCGTGCTCCGCCCAAGCCAACACCACCGCGGCCGCATTGGCGCCACCGCCACGTCGCCCCTCCACCGTCGCCGCCTCCTCAACCCACCAGCTCACGGCCATTGGGACGCAAGCGATACTGGAGGAAGCCGAAGAGGGGACCATGGAAACGCACGAGGCGCCACCGCCTCGGCGCCTCCCCTCGTCTTCCTCTTTTCCGTTGATGCCGAGAGGAGGGCTTGTGCCTAATGCGGAGGCCTCAGGAGCTTGGGATCAAATCAAAGGAGGAGGCTCCTACCGTCCTCGTCGCCGCTAGGACTTCCGCCGCTGCCTGCAACGAGGAAGGGGAAAAACGGGACAGATAGGGGAGAAGTGGGGGTTGAGCTGGAAATGGAAGAAAGTGAAGGGCCTCTTAGCTATTTGGATTATTCTTTCTGACCGTTGGATGCAAAGGCACCGCCTCCTCCGATGTGACCGTTGGACGAGGCGACGTAGCGTAGGGGCTACGTTTTGAATATCTGATATTTAAAGAGACCGGAATGGAAAGTCCAGAACTCCAGATCAACCAATGCTATTCGGAGAGAGGAATGTAAAGTCCAGAAATCCAGATCAACCTACGGCACCTTTCTTGATTTTAGACCAGTTCTTTTAGACTGTCTTATAATTTATAACTATGACTTATAGTTTTTGATCTTAAGCTATTTTTAAAAGGTTATTTCGATAAGTTACTTTTAAATGACCATAGAGAAGTCATCATATTTTTTTGTTCAAAAAAGTCACAAGGTATAAACTATAAGCTTAAATAAGCCGGAAAGAACGGGACATTATTTTCTCTCGCGAGAGACCTTCTAATTTTCACACGAACACTAATCAGGAAAATAGTAGTTAATTTATATGGATTAACACGGGTAAACAGCTCAGTGTAACTAGATTACTTTAGAGATCATGAATGATAATAAGTAAGCCCCATATTAGTTGGTATTGATCCGGCTAACTGGTGACGAGCATCAAGCACTAAGAGGGAGGAAACGTTCCAAATAATGGAAGGAATGAATGCAAAAAAGTTATTAGACGCCAAATTGAGATGTATGACGTTTGTAAGCCGGCCTTGAGACAAAGGGACTTCTCCAGATAGATTATTACAGCCGAGATATTGTGTAACAAGGTACCTGAGGTTTCCCAGGCTAGGAGGGATGGTTCCTGATTTTTGTGTTATCACCTAAGCCAAGGCTTTCAAGAGCAGTTAGGTTCCCCAACTCTTCTAGGATAAGACCTGACAAGGAACTCATAATAAGGTACAGGTAAGTGATCGCTGACAGATTTGTCAACAACACCGGTATTTCTCCAGACAACCTGTTGTTTCCAAAATGCAAAACAGTGAGCCAAAATGCAAAACAAAGAGCTTTGAAAGGGAACCTATCCTGCTGGGGATCTCACCCTGGATCTTGTTAGCTAGGACGATACTGATGAGCTTTGTACAATGTCCAAAAGTCGCCGGGATCATCCCTTCGAGAGAGAGTTGCCTCTTAGGATCAGCCGCTCCAGTCAAGATAGTCGACCATGCTCTCCCGCGACAAAACTTTTGAACAGGGAGGCCACCTGAGGACGGCGACATGCGCCCTTGCAGGTCTGAGGACCCCAGCTCTAATGCAACCACCCGTGCGGGGTGCCCGAGGCCGCAATTGACATCACTGCAGCTGCACCAATGATTAACAACGCTAAAATTTAGCCTCCATGGTAACAGAGAAGAGAAGATAGGGGAGAATGGGGCGGGTCTCGTGTTGTTACATGAGGTAGCTGCTGCTCTGCACGGCGTCCATGGCGGCGTGGGTGGCCGTGGCCCCGGCGGTGCCTAGGGATCCTTCCCCGTCAGAGGGGGCAACGGAGGAGCACCTGCAGGAGGAAAGCGAAATGGGCAGTAGGGAGGAGGATGGGGGAACCACCGACCTTGCTCGACCCCGACGGCAGCTTCTAATCCACCACCACCTCCAGGAACGCGCCCTTCCGCCACGCTGTGGTTGCCTTTCGCGCGTTGCCGACGCCCGGGCGCAGAGGCCTCCTGCACTGGAGGTCCTCCGTCTCTGCTACTCAAGTCAGCCGATCTAATCTAGAGGTGCCTGTTTCCAAGAAGTTCTTCGACAGTAAATCTACAGAAATTGCACTACTTCTTGCAAAAAAATTCTTGTAAAGGATCACAATTAAATCCAATTTTCTCGTCCCGGAATCATACGTCCTGAGTAAAAGGAATTGGATGCATATTTTATGAAGAGAGGATTATGTCTTTGTCACCCACCGGAGCTACGATCATTACCATTACGGAGCATTACCAAAATAAAATCTGGGGTATGTGTCTTTATTGAACGACACATTTCTCCTGATCTTGATTGCCGCCCAACTGATGGATGCAATCCACGCGCATGGCAGAGTTAATGGGAACAGATTTGTGCGAGTCAGTTGGGCAGCAATGAACAATCAGCAAACTGCAGCAACTATTCAGGACCAACACCGATTAAGCTAGAAAGAATGTATGATAACACAGTGACCGTCACCAAATTGAACAGCCAGCAAGGAAAAACCACGATAGACATCGAGTTCAAGGCTCCCATGTTTTATTTTGTTTTCTCCAGCAGGTTCTTGGTACAAGAACACGTTACACACGCATCTCATAGCCACCATCTCCCAATGCGTTTATTTGGCAGTTCGATTAACTAGCCAGAGATTTTGGTGATACACTTGACATGCATGAGAAGAAGCTGTCAATTGCCGGAGGCATTAAGGACGGCGTCGATCTTGTCGGCGACGTGGGCCTCGTCGTCCTCGAGCCGCCCCGCGGCGGCGCCCTTCTCCCACCGCATCAGCGTCGGGACGCCCCTGAGCCTGAACCGCGGGTCCACCCTCCACGGGTGGGCCGGGTCCCTCCACGTCGGCTTGTCGCCGACGTAGGCGCGCAGGAGCACCACGTCCTTGCTCAGGGCCTCCAGCTTCTCGTAGATCACGGGCTCCGCCACGTTGCAGTCTGCACATACACCGAGAACCCGCTCCGCCTTAGCGTCAGACGCCACAGGAAGGCATGGTTGGGGTTAACAAGTAAAGAAGTTGGTGGGTTACCGGGGCACCAGGTGAGGGAGGAGGAGGGGTCGCGGTCGGCGAGGAAGAGCAGCAGCTTCACCTTGGCCCCGTCGGCGGCGAAGAGTTTCTCGAAGTGGGCGTCGAAGTCTGCGACGGTCGCGTCTACCTTCTCCACCGCCATGTCCCTCTACTGACTTTGGCTTGGGTGGCTTTCTTGGGAGGGGAGCAGCGGCTCCGGGGGCAAAGAAGAGAGCTTGTGTGGATAGCAGATTGGAGATGGGGGAGGGGAGACGAAGGGAAGAAGGCGGCCGACTCTTCGGGGTTTTTTTTTCTCCCTTGCCCTACCTCCCTTCACACGCTGACGAGTGGGACCCACCCCTAGCCCCCGCTCGTGGAAATCTGGACGTTTTCGGTACTGTTAGCGTACAAAAATTTCAAATTTAACCCTCTTCGTACAAAATTCCAAATCTAGCCCCTCCCCACCGCACGATTCGCGGCGACGCGTGGCGGAGTCGTCGATGCGGATCGCACAACTCGCGAGAAGCGACATGTGGCGGAGTCGTGCGATGCCGGACCGCCGCGACTCACGAGAAAGCGACACGTGGCAATCGTGCGCTCCCGCACGACTCTAAAATCGTGCACCACGTGTCGCTTCCTGGTGAGTCGTGCGGTCCGGTACCGCACGACTCCGCCACGTGTCGCTTCCTGGTGAGTCGTGCGGTCCGGTACCGCACGACTCCGCCACGTGTCGCTTTCTGGCGAATCATGCGATCGGGGACCGCACGTCTCCGCCACGTGTAACTTCCTAACAAAACGTGCGATGAGAAGGGGAACTAGATTTGAAATTTTTTCATAAAAAAACTAAAATTAAAATTTTTATACGCAACAGTACCAAAATAATCCAGATTTCCCACTCGTGCCCTACGCGAGCCGGAATCTGAGGGGTTTGGGCGTCCGTACGGCCCATCAAATTAGCAATGGCCTCAGTGCGGCTTAACGCCTCCTGCATGGGTAGCCCATCAGGTGGACCAAACATTTTTTTTCTTTGAACGAAGTCAACCAAACTTTTGTCATGCCTATATATCAGCAGATTTCTCTCAAAAAATGTATACAAACACATAGTTCCTCTCAAAACAATATAAGCACAGATCCCTAGCCATTGTCGTTTGCAATTTGTGTTGCACATATATATTTCAAAAAATTTGTGAAAATGTACAAAATCAAATGTGAAAGTCCAAAGCAATTTGCCACACCCGGTTGATAGCATATATACGACGTATCCAATGTGATCCCATGTTGTTGAATTTTTTTAATAATCTATTTTGTATTCCAACTTACAGTATTATACCTGTATTTTATTTTTTAAGTTTTGATTATCTATCGCTCCACGGTTAGGCAACTTAAGTTAGTCGCTTAACTGTTTGGTGACTCATGGTCAAGTCGTTCAACCGTTCGGCGACTACTCATGTCGCCCAACAATTAGACAACAAGACCTCTAGTCGCCAAACGATTTGGCGACTAAGAGCCTATACCCCCACATGTGCGATTAGGGGCCCACATACGGATATACCCCTCCCACTCGAGCGTAATGGAATAGCGATACCACACGCGACTCCTCGCGTCTACTCGATCGTATCTCGCAAGTGACAGTGCCTCCACTCGACTCCACGATCTTGCACGCAACATCGCCGAGCAATGATCCCGTTCCCCACACGATGAGGAGCCTCGACAGTCGTCTCATTCATCTCCCATTCTGCTTAGTGATCTTGGTGCCCTACTCCGTCTTAGTCTCTACAGGATCCCAGGATGCCGCCGTCGCCACAGCCCACGAGCTCATTCAGCTTCACCCCCTCGGGCGATAAGGAGGACCTATCGCCTCTGGCTACGCCATGGCCTGAGATGTGTGCCCACTGCTCGCTACTGACTAAGTTGCTTAGGGTTAAGAAGATCCAAACTCCTCCTAGATCTGATCTAAGACAACTTGATAGGTGTGTTCTTTCTTCTGTCACCACCTCTGTGTGATTTTTCTCTATTTTTTGTGATCTTTTCAGGGGTCTTGTAGTGATGAATATGGTAGTAGAAGTGTTTGATTTTGGTCCGGTTGGCAACAAAAAGTGAGTTGTTCTTGTGGGTTTGATGGTTGAATCAGCTATTTTATGTTTAGATCTGTGTAGAAAATTTGTATTTTGATACCACTACCCCAACCAAACACAGTAATGGTATCAAAAACCATCCCCCGTTCGAACCAAACAAATTGAATAATCAATCATTGCATCTCTTATTCCCATGTAAACCAATTCCCTTTACGTTTACCTTGACGATGCTTGGATCAAACACCATCTAAGATGGAATCAGCTACCCGACGTCCTTGATTGAGCCAGGCGACTGCGTATCAACACTGACCGACTAGGGCTTGTCGCCCATTGGGCGACTAGAGAGTTGTGGCCCAACCGTTGGGCGATAGAGGCTAGTCGTCAGTCCAAGTTGTTTAATTGTGGAGCGACAGATGGTCAGAACTGCCAAAAAATAAAATACATGTATAATATTATAATTCAAAAAATAGATTATTTAAAAAAATTCCCATGTTGTTGCATACCAAGGGCCTATTTCAATCCCAGAACGATCTAATTCGATAATTTCATTGTTGTGGTTATGTGACAAACAATATATACCGAAGCTTCGGGAGGCTCGAGAGTGAATACACTGTACTCAAAATCAAAATAGTCTCTTCCTCTTAATCTTCTCCCCTCCCCTATGGTACCATATGGACCATATTTATAGTTATGCATGAAGGTGTTTACACAAATACTCCTCAATCTCAAACTAGTCCATTCCTCCTAATCTTCTCCCCTCCTCTATGGTACCATATGGATCATATTTAGGCTCTATTTGGCTGGGCTCGACTTCAGTTTTTTAGGCTTTAAAGTTGTTTTCCCGACCAAATGCTGGGACTTCAAAGCCCAAAAGTGAACTAAAAATTTGAAATTGCGATCAAAATGAACTACAGATTTAGAGTTCAAATTTCGTAGCTTCTTTTAGAGCCTAATTTTGAAGCCAAAAAGAGAGAGGTCGCTTGTGGCCAAACGGCACCTTATAGCCATGAGCGAGTGTGTTTACACAAATTCTTCTCTTGCGGTCTCAACTAGTAAGAGTGAACATGTCATTTTCTTACCATACCTTATATAGGTCTACCTTTCGACCACATATACACTTGGTCTTATGTACAGTGGGCTCCTCAACATTCATAATCTAGAATCAAGATTGCATTAGTACCAACCGAATATTTTGGGGCCATTTGGAACGCAAGAATTTTAAAAGAAACTATTATATTTCCACGTGAATCGATAAAAATTCCGGTGTTCATTTGGGGCCATATTTCCGCTAGCAAAACGTGTATTCAAAAGCACCCCATGGCGAAGCTAAACATTACTGCATGCATGATATTCCATATTCCCTCTCTATAGCTCTGTTTCAAATAGTTTCTAACTTTTAGAAGTCGGCATTTGAATAAAGTGACTTCTCAAAGTAGTTTTTATTAGCTGTTTGTAGGAATCACCGTAAGAGCCGCTTTGGAATGATCGACTTTTCAATGCTTTAAAAGGAGTGGTTTCTCAACGTAAGTGTCTCTTACTCAATCTCTCTCATAATCAACCAAAAACTAAAAACTACAGCAAAAATTCATATCATTTTTGAACAGAGCCTATATCTAATCATAATTTATTGGATAATATAGTTAGTGAAAACTAATTGCATCCCTAACAACGTAGCTGTATAAGATTTAACTTTGCGAAAACACTTCAAAATTTTAAGATTGTATCACGAATTTACTATTTGCATCAAATTTTTTTAGATCAGAGAGAAATAAAATACTTTACTAAAACATAAAGAGAAGGGATGCAAAGCCGCATGATGGCAAGCTGCTGTCCCTGGCTTGGAGGTTGCCTACACCCATGAAACACAGAAACAATGCAAGGACTCACCTCACCTGGTGGCCGGTTTGGGGCCACGAAATGCTGCCGCAGCTATGCACGCACCTGTGTCGCCGACGCCACCGGGAACCGCCGCCAAAAGCGAGTCTGGCCAACGATTCTGCTTTCGTCTGCACATTGTGTAATACCACTAAGTTCAAAAGAGAGAATATAGGAAGGACCAAAAAGCCCATGATGCCCTTAACCAGCCAAGGCTAAAGGGGAAGGGCAAAAGTGGCATTTCACAGGGAGAGTGATGGCTATGCCTCTTAAGTAGACAGGCCATTTCACCTACTCACTATTCTAGCCACCCCATTTCTTCACGTCTACCTCAGCCAGAACCAAGCCGCGCACCATTTCATTTGCCTCCCTCAGCCGAGAGGAAGAGAGGAGGTAGAGGGAGCAAGGAGGAGAGGAGATCCCAGAGGGAGCGGCGTGGCCACCTGGAGCAGTCGGCGCACACGAGGTAGGCGGCGCGTGCCGCAGTAGGCCGGTGAGGTAGGCGGCGTGCGGCGTCGAGGGGCCGGCGAAGGTAGAGAGAGAGGGGGAGAAAGGAGGAGGAGTGGGAGGCGAGAGAGAGAGCGAGGAAGAGGGGAGAGGCGGCGGCTTAGGCACGTGCGAGGGAGAGAGAGGTAGAGGGAGAGGGAGAGCAACGACGCAGGCGGTAGAGAGAGGAGGAGGGGCGGCAGTGAGGCGAGACAGGGAGAGAAGAGAGAGGAGGCGGTGGCGCAGATAGAGGAGAGGGGAGGCGGCGGCGGAGCAAGAGGAAGAAGAGGAGGCGACGGAGAAAGTGAGAAGAGAGAGAGAGGCACCGGGTAAGGAGAGAAAGAAAAGAGAGAAGAAAAGAAAAAAAGAAGAAAGGAGAGAGAAAAAGGAAAAAGAAGATGAAAAGAGGAGAAAAAGAAAAAAAAAGGGGTTTGGTACTTGCTTGACGGGTCCTTAACCCTGGGCATTTTACACCAGAACCGGATATGCGTGTAGTATCGTCGTCGTCCATGTAATCTCTGGTTTCGTTATGATTTGTTAAAATCGAATTAACTGCTTGTTCAGGTGGAGGTCCTGAGTCGACGTCGTCTGCACATCGTTTCGCTCCGCTTGATTAACAGGCAAGTGCATGGTAGAGTGGTAGGCCGTAGAGTTTATGAATATGCAATGTTTATGTAATGTGATGGTGTTTATGTAGAAATACGATGATTACATGACATGATGACACTTACTTATGGATAACAATGATAATGACAATGGGCATATGCATTTGCATCATGTGCACTCAAGAGTGAGGGCGGTGAGAAAGTCCCTAGCTACGAGCAAAGCTAGCAGACTAATCCGGAGTGCTCTTGAGTAAGTCCTATTTCGGTAGGTCTCCACGGGAGTGGAGAGACCCCCATGCCGATATGGGCGGGCCCAAGATTTTGGGTGAACGTCGATGGGTGTTCACTCGGTAATACTGGTATTTGCAATGTGATGAGCAAATATGCATGTAGAGTAGTGTTGCATTTGCATTGATGATGTGATAATATTGGAACATGAGAAATGCGTGTAGATTATCTATGACTAATGTGGAACCATGAGAATGAAGATATGATCATGACAAGGCATGTAGAGTATGTTATAGTTGATTCATTGGCTTTCTTGTTTTGGTAGTGTTTATCGTACCTTTGTGTACTTGCTGAGTCTTTGGACTCACCCTGACTCTGTTGTTTTGTTTCTAGGTGACCGTTGAGGGTGTCATGCAAGGGCGGGTGTAGCACATGATTAACTACATGACCTGGCAACACTTTAGTTTTCTTGTGGGAGATAATCATATTTTGGATAATCGTGACCCGACAATATGAGATAATCATATCTTGTGGATAAAGCTGCATAACCTCTACAGAGTGCATAATCTATTCTGGATAGCCGTGCTCACGGTCATGGACAAGCTGAGTAAAGTTTTTCATGGATTAGACTTTGATTTTTAAAATAATTTCTGAAAATGCCTATGGTTGGATGGAATCCATAGGAGATGAAAAAGTATATGGATGGATGGATGGAATCCGTATGAGATCTTTTGGAAAAGATGAACCAGGTGGGATACCTGTGAATAGGTTAGTGCTTGGTCGGAGCCTGCACTAACGATATTATTTTGTTAAATTACTCTTTCTATCTATCGTATCAAATTCAGTTTTTAAATATATTTACTGTATTTACCTCAATTCTGCTTTTACGCACAAATAACATATTATGCCTTCGATTATCAATCCTTATGCATGCATGAACTCTGTTAAACCTCCTGGTGTAACTTGTGGAGTACTTTATGTACTCATGTTGCTTCATTAACTATTTTCAGAGAAGGACTTCATCAACTTCGGTGAGAATAACGACGAGTAGGCCACGTCTTGCAGTCATTCGCTTGTGGGCAGGCAGGATGGGCTGCTACTTTATAGTTTTTTTCCACTGCTTAAATTAAATTTTGGTTTATGAACCATTGATGTAAACTTTGGCTATCAGGCCCATATTTAGTTAATGAATAAATATCATTGTGCATGATATGAATCTTTGTTATTAACTGTGTGCACTAGCTTCATCCTGGACTAGTGCGATTTACACAGAGAATCTAGGAGTCGTTGCTCCGAGGTCCGACAGAGATTGTATCAGAGCTATAATGACTCTAAGACGTGACCGTAGGTAAAATAGAATGGTTGAACCATGAGGACTTATTTTTAATAACTAGTAACTTAAAAAATTTACTTACTCTTACCTCTCAATCTTTGCTTATCCTTACCTGTCAATCTATGTTTACTTTTATTTCTCGAATCTTTTTTATCTTTATGTCATTACATGAAAACATGTTTCTATCTTTGATCTTATTCAAACCACTATAGATGGACGTTTATCAAGATGCACTGAATAATGGATGGAGTGTAGGCCTTCATCGACTACTCCATTATTTGGGATTCCAACGTCAAGCTATCTACATGCACCGAAGAGACAACCATGGAAATCAGACGATGGGACACCACTTTACTTTACTCATCACCAAGCAAACTGGACAAGGAAGTCTTCGCTACCGCTTTAAAGGAAGTAGTTACTCGTTTGAAAGAGCTAAGCAAGAAGCCGCTCGAAAAGCAGTTCTTCGTCTCTGCCATCATTTCAATCTTCGCATCGAAGGATCGCGCTTTGTACCCGGAGAGCCACAAAGGATCACACCAAGGCAACCCTTTGCCCCTTTAGGATAAGTTGTTAGACAACTATTAGACGATGTTACGAGCTATCCGGGCAAGGCAAATGTGGTTGCTGATGCTCTTAGTCGCAAGATGACACCCTCTACTCTAGGTTGTCTCATTGCTGACTTTGAACGGATGGAGATTTCCTATTATTTTGCTGGTACAGCACAGACTGAGATGCAGTTGTTGCTAGAATCAGCAATTCCAGAGTGAGTAAAGGAGGCGCAACAGCATGATCGGTTGCTTCAGTAGATGAGGAAGCGGTTTAATGAAGGAAAAACGAGGGATTTCAGCCTTGATGGCTCAGGCGTATTGCGATTTAAAGGCCGCCTTTGCGTGCCGCAGAAAGCTCAAGTCAAGGATGATATTTTAAGAGAAGCTCATCGAACCCCGTACACGGTTCTTGGTCTCACGAAGAGCTTCTGGTGGAAGAGGATGAAAGTGGATATTGCCAAGTATGTGGCATCTTGCGGGGTTTGCCAACAAGTAAAGGCTGAGCATATGCGTCCCGCTGGGCTATTGCAACATTTGGAGATTTCTCAGTGGCCATAGGATGATATCACCATAGATTTCGTAGTCGGCTTACCTCGTACCCAGCGAGGTAAGGATGCGATTTGGGTAGTGGTAGACCGATTCAGTAAGTCTGCGCACTTCATCCCCATTCGCACAACAAACTCGGCAAGTAAGTTGGCGCCTATCTATGTACGAGAAATTGCAAGGTTGCATGGTGTTCCCAAGACCATAGTTTCGGACAGAGACACTAAGTTTGTCTCCAAGTTTTGGAAGAGCTTGCAGCGTGCTCTGGGCACAAAATTCCAGTTTAGTACTGCTTTCCACCCATAGACAGATGGACAGTCCGAACGCACCATTCAGACACTGGAGGACATGTTGAGGTCCTGTGTTTTGTCCTGAAAGGGTAGCTAGGAGGACCATTTGGCACTTGCAGAGTTTGCTTATAACAACAGCTACCACTCTAGTGTCTGAGCAGCGCTATTCGAGATTCTGTATGGGCGAAAGTGTAGATCGCCACTATATTGGGATGCCGTGGGAGAGAAGGCTATCCTAGGCCCGGATTTAGTCCAGCAAACAGTGGAACGAGTAGCGGAAATTAGACAGAATCTGCTAGCTGCCCAGAGTAGGCAGAAGAGCTACGCCGATGTCATAAGGCGAGAACAAAAGTTCGAAGTGGGAGATCATGTGCTCCTAAAAGTATCTCCCACTAAAGGTATAGTGCGATTTGGTACCAAAGGAAAGCTTAGCCCGAGGTATATTGGGCCATTTCCAGTTCTAGCACAAATTGGAAAGTTAGCATATCGCTTAGACCTCCCTGAGTCCATGTGAGGAGTGCATAATGTGTTCCATGTTTCTATATTGAGAAAGTACTTGCGACATCCAAAGCATGAGATTGTGTTAGAACTGGTATCCATAAAGCAAGACCTCACCTTCGAGTCCCGTCTAGTTCGGATTCTGGAAGAATCAGAGAAAGTGTTGAGGCATAAAACGATAAAGTATATTAAAGTGCTTTGGGCTCATCAGTCCGAGCGAGAAGCGACATGGGAGTTGGAGTCTCACATGCGCGAGAAGCACCCGGACTTGTTCTCCACGAGTATGAGTTAATGTTATGCTATGTGTAGTTTGTTTTTATTTGTTCTCCCGTGCGGATTGTTGAACGCCAGAATTCGGGGTCGAATTCTGTTAAAGGGGGTAGAATGTAATACCACTAAGTTCAAAGGAGAGAATACAGGAAGGACCAAAAAGCCCATGATGCCCATAACCAGCCAAAGCTAAAGGGGAAGGGTAAAAGTGGCATTTCACAGGGAGAGTGATGGCCATGCCTCTTAAGTAGACAAGCTATTTCACCTACTCACTATTCTAGCCACCCCCATTTCTTCACGTCTGCCTCAGCCAGAACCAAGCCACGCACCATTTCATTTGCCTCCCTCAACCGAGAGGAAGAGAGGAGGTAGAGGGACCAAGGAGGAGAGGAGATCCCAGAGGGAGCGGCGCGGCCACCTGGAGCAGTTGGCGCAGACGAGGTAGGCGGCGCGTGTCGCAGTAGGCCAGCGAGGTAGGCGGCGCGCGGCGTCGGCGAAGGTAGAGAGAGGGGGGAGAGATGAGGGGAAGAAAGTAGGAGGAGTGGGAGGCGAGAGAGAGCGAGGGAGAGGGGAGAGGCGACGGCTTAAGCGCGTGCGAGGGAGAGAGAGGTAAAGGGAGAGGGAGAGCGGCGGCGCACGCGGTAGAGAGAGGAGGAGGGGCGGCGGTGAGGCGAGAGAGGGAGAAAAGAGAGAGGAGGAGGCGGCGCAGATAGAGGAGAGGGGAGGTGGCAACAGAGCAAGAGGAAGAAGAGGAGGCGGCGGAGAAAGTGAGAAGAGAGAGAGAAAGGCACCGGGTAAGGAGAGAAAGAAAACAGAGAAGAAAAGGAAAAAAAGAAGAAAGGAGAGAGGAAAAGGAAAAAAAGAAGAAAAGATGAGGAAAAAGAAAAAAGGGGGGGTTTGGTAGCTGCTTGACGGGTCGTTAACCCCGGGCATTTTACACCAGAACCGGGATATACATGTAGTATCGTCGTCGTCCATGTAATCTCTAGTTTTGTTATGATTTGTTAAAATCGGATTAACTGCTTGTTTAGGTGGAGGTCTTGAGTCGACGTCGTCTGCACGTCGCTTCGCTCCGCTTGGTTAACAGATAAGTGCATGGTGGAGCTGTAGACCGTAGAGTTTATGAATATGCAATGTTTATATAATGTAATGGTGTTTATGTGGAAATACGATGATTACATGACATGATGACATTTACTTATAGATGACAATGATAATGACAATGGGCATATGCATTTGCATCATGTGCACTCAAGAGTGAGGGCGGTGAGAAAGTACCTAACTACGAGCAAAGCTAGCGGACTAATCCGGAGTACTCTTGAGTAAGTCTTACTTCGGTAGGTCTTCACGGGAGTAGAGAGACCCCCGTGCCGATATGGGTGGGCGTAAGATTTTGGGTGAACGTCGACGAGTGTTCACTCGGCAATACCGGTATTTGCAATGTGATGAGCAAATGTGCATGTAGAGCAGTGTTGCATTTGCATTGATGATGTGATAATATTAGAACATGAGAAATGCGTGTGGATTATGTATGACCAATATGGAACCATGAGAACGAAGATGTAATTATGAAGGCATGCAGAGTATGTTATACTTGGTTCATTGGCTTTCTTGTTTTGGTAGTATTCATTGTACTTTTGTGTACTTGTTGAGTCTTTTGACTCACCCTAGCTCTATTGTTTTGTTTCTAGGTGATCGTTGAGGGCGCCATGCAAGGGCGGGTGTAGCACATGATTAACTACATGACCTGGCAACACTTTAGTTTTCTAGCTTTTGTAGTAGGGTTAATTCCACTCGTAAGCTAGAATAGTTGCTTAAAAACAGTGTAAAGTAAGTACTTTGTTTTTTGGAGTAAAGTATAGTTTGTTTAAAATGATTAACGGATGTTTAAAAATAGTATTGTAATATAATGATAGTAGTACTCTAGATCTAGAGAATGGACGGAATGTTACACATCGGTCACCAGATCGGGTGGGCATGTCGTCGTATCTGGACCACCATTCGTCCTCTCCTTGCAGTGCGGCGCCGCCACCGCCGATCATCCTTGCTGTCGACAGCAAGACCCCCTCCCCAAAGCCGATCATCCTCGCTGTCGACCCCACAAAAAAAGCCTATAGTCCGTCCACCATCGTCATCATCCGTTGGCACAAGCAATTAGCCAGATCTCCAATTTTATAACACATAGCCCACACAAATAACAAGGCAAACGAGCAAGGCTAATGGTTAAGAATCACAAAAGCATTTCAGACCACCTTTGTATCAGCGGACGGGCGGCGCCGGCGACGAAGTCTCAGGCCGCTGCGCAAGCAGCTCGAAGGCGACGGCGGCTCCGTAGCTTCCGCGCATACCGAGGGTCTGGACGAGGCCGCCCGGGAGCGCGACGTGGCGATGGACGGCGCCGAGCCCGTCTCACCGCCCCTCTTTCTCAGGGCGGGCGAGGGGAGGCTGGGGTGGCTGTGCCTGCGCTCGTCGTGCGGGTTCGTGAGGCTCGACGCGACGGTGGAAGGGAGGGCGGCGACGAGGAAATTGGGAAAGGCTGGTTCGATTCTGCGGCCTCACGGCTACCTGGGCTAGATTTGGGCTGGACCGAGAGAATGGCACGGCCCAAGAACTCTCCACACACAACCCAAGTCCATCAGAGTCCATCCGTCGTTCTCGTCTCGTCTTCACGATCGGCTCCGGCCTCCGGCGCTCGTCTCCTCCCCTCCCCGCGGCGGTGATCCGCCGACCCCGTCCCCGGCCGCCATGCACGACCCGTCAGAGATCCGCAACCTGCCAATCGACATCGCCTTCGGCCGCCTCCAGGATTGGCTGGTCGACCGCAAGCGCGTGCCGCAGGACTGGAGGAAGCGCCTCGCCGGCATCCGCACCCGCGTCGCCGCCGCCTTCGCCTCCCTTCCACGGGACCTCCACCCCTCGCTGCTCACCCTCGAACCCGACGGTAAATCCTCCCTCTCAGGTTTGGCTCCCGGCTGCGCAGCATCGGTGTAGTAAATTTGGCGAAACCCGCAATCTAAAGCCCTGGCCCAGTCAAATCCATTAGCTTCTTTACTTGCCCAATTTAGTAGTTTGTGTGTATGTGAAATGTAATTCTTTGCCTCTCTTCCCTTCTCATGGGGGTAGAAATTGGGTATCTTGAAGCGAAGAAGATATACAGCATACTCCTGGAATCCAACACGGATAGTAGGAACATATTTGGCCGCCTGACAGGCTCGGCGGTAAGGCTTGCTAATTTTTCTCTGAGACATACACCGGCGAGCGCAGGAATTGACATACGCTTTGATGCAAATGCTATTGCTAGGGTGAATGGGAATCCATCGTTAAAGCATACGAGAAGGACCATGTTTTCCTGGGAGAGGCAGCGCAGATCATGGTCCAGGACGTGAACTATGACATGTACGGAAGTCTCTTCCTTCATCTTGGGTTTGACTAGTAATTAAATTTGTGCTTGACCTAGCTTGGGCATGGCTAATTTTACTTGTTTATTTCGCTGGCTCAAGTCCATATCAGAGGAAGCAGATTCAGAAGACTCAGCAACAGCTTGCTGAACTGGACCGCAGGGAGGCCGATATCAAGCGACTTGCAGCTCTCTCAGCAAGTAGATATGCAGAAGCTTGCGAGGAGCTCGGTTTGCAGGTATGTTGTTGAATATGCTGCTTACTGTGTCATACCGATGCACCACTTGCTTTTCACTCGTCTTCTGCAGGGAATAAATGTGCGGCAAGAACTGATAGAGTCTGCAAAAACACTTCCATCAACATTTAGCAAAATCTTGGAAGTCCTGAACAGTGATTCTGTCTCGAAGGCCATGGGGTATTACACAACTTTTGTTACGGACTGCCATACTGAGGATAAGGTTATAATCAGTACTATGTGGAACATATCAGATGTTGAATATAGAAGTTGCTGCAAGGAACTTTTTGTGAATGTTAACTGCTTTGTTCTTCTGAATTTAGGGAAAATGTGAATCTGTGCTGCACAATCTGAAACAGTTGCAAGCTAATCCTCCTTCTCTCCATGTCTCGGTATGTACCGAGGTGGAAAATTCCCGTGGAGAGACATCAAAAGCTCAAGGGTCTGTTATGACTGGAGAACACATTGATTCCAATATTCCTGCAGATGATATTGATTGGGACATTTCTATGGATGATAATGGAATTGATTGGGACATTGGTGCTGTGGAACAACCTGTGGAAGAATCTGGGGATGGTTTTGGATCATATGAAATTATTGATGCCAATATAGAGCTGGCAGATTCAGAGAATTATGATGTGGGAGTTTCAGACTACCCATCTGTGAACAGAGAAGGTCCTACAAGTAATACAGCCAAGCCTGAGATTTGCTGGGACATCACCACTGATAATCCTGGAGAAAATGTGCATGAAAATACTATTGTTCAGAAAGCTCCAACTAAATCAGGACAATCTGAAAGTTTAACTGAAGAAAGAAGTCAGTTGCTGGAGAAGGAATGCAGAAATAATATTCTGGATGATTTACTTGAGGTATGTTTTGACAATTTTTTATGCCACCTTGTAGTCCTCAATGTTGCAAATATAAATGTACTTTAGAGGCATGCTGCATAATTGCATAAATTATCAATATTAACGTCTTAAGGTTTTTGTATCGAAATTCTCTATTTTAGTATTCAAGATGACTAGTGTTGTTATTGTATCAGGCTGCTTTGCCAACATATCCTCTTTCTTTTAGTAATACTGTGGCTCATTAATTTCTAACACTCAAAACAGGTAAAATCATTTTTGATCCAGCGCTTGGGGGAGATGAGGAATGCTGATACATCATCCCTACAGCATCAGGTGCAAGCTGTCTCACCTTTTGTTCTCCAACAGTATGCTCCTGATAGTTTGGAGAATATGCTTGTAGAGGTCTCCTCAGCAATCTCTCTGCTCACTAACCAGAAAACTCTTGACCTTATAATGATCCTCAACTCTAAAAGGTAAGAAGATATATTCTGAAACTTCATGCTCTTGCTTATGGCTTTCATTACTGTCACAATGGTGCACTTATCATTCCTCATAGCATTTGCTTGAAAACTTAAATAGTACAGCTGTTTTTTCTGCCATAAATGCATTTTTTAACATTTCTTTAACTGAATATTGCTTCCTTTCCTCTTCCAAGGTTTTTAGACAGATTAGTGTCAACCTTAGAAGATAAGAAGCATCATGAGGTGAAACTACAAGAAGGCTTAGGTGATCTCTCAGTTAAGCGCATGGAGCTGCAAAATGCACTATCATTATCCTGGCCAAAGCAAGTAAGTGATAATTTCTCCATCACAGTGGTTGATTACATTTATATTTTTGTTCTCATTGGACTATTGTCCACTTGGAGAGGAAAACATCAGTAAGGTGGCTTATGATCTTTGATCCATCCTAAAAGATGTCATCTAAATTCAAATAAAAATATCCCTGGTTTTGTGAACAACTGCATTCTTGTTCCTACTCTCCATTTACTAAACTATTAGTTTTTGGCCTATCATGTGCTAATGAACCAAAACGCTAATACTTACCTTATATACCCTAGAGACAATTTTTCGTTATCTCCTTGTGCTTTCTGTAGTCAAGGAGTGTATGTTGATGATTTAACTTTATAATGTTACAGGAGGCAGCAATTACAAAAACAAGGGAACTAAAGAAGCTCTGTGAGGCAACACTATCATCTATTTTTGATGGCAGGCCAGTGCATATAATTGGAGAGATCAATACTTTACTCAGTTCGAGCATTAGTCAATTAGCTGGATGACTGTACCATTCATGAACTAAAATAAGATGAGATCTAAAGCAGGCTGATTATCTTATGGTATATAATTTTTCAACTTACAATTTACAATTCGTTGCTCTTGTGTTATTTTTTCTGCCACAGTTTTTTTTTCTGAAAATATGAATGTATGACTTTAATTACATGTGGATTATCAGACTCACTCTTGTGAATATGCTCTACAGTCTATATTATAGGCCACTCAAAACACAGAATGAATGTAGAATGGACATGACTGGGGAAGAAAGTAATGTGGTCTCAAAAAGTTCAATTTGTCAATGATTTCAATCAAGTTTCTAGCGGTATTCGATCAGTCACCCACCTTTAATTGATTATATGGCCTAACTGGCCAATAATAAGGCCTAACTGGTTGATTTTCAGAACCTTGATTTCAATTGTTTGAACTGTTGCTATTTGTTGCACTGCTATGTATCTGAAGCGAGTGGAACATCTAATGTATGCTTAGGATGGCAAAAGCCTGTCTTGTCATTGAAAAAAGTATGTTCTTAAACTGGTGAGCCAGCAAGATGGACTATAATGAATTCACCTGTTATGCGTTACTTCAGTAATGTTCAGTATATTGCAATAGCAACCCACTGAGCTATATATAGTACAAAGACTCACCAAACCCTAGACTACAAGGATAATAGGAAAAAACATATATACCCTTAACATCTCCCTTAAATGTAAGATGTATACAATAGTATTATATTGAAAAAGATTGACACTAAAATAGAAAAAAAATCCAAAGTCCATATCTTGAAGACGTGCCATAAAATTGTGTCGGAAAGATCGCCTTCCATCCAAAATCGTATGACAACCTATTGTTAGACAGCCATATATGGCATCTTGTGTATTTATGGTTAGAGAGATATGAGGAGGTGTATATTTGGTTAGAGAGATGAGGAGATCTGATTGGTGCTGTTTCTATAAACCACAAGATCTCCTCACCCCTATATATTTTGTACACTAGGTTTCTCAATCAATTAATCTACATTTTTCACACAATCTCATTTGCTTTCATGGTATCACGAGTCTAGGTTAATCACCTGATTCCCCTCCCCTTTTCGCACCCAGCGCGCGCCTCCTCCTCCGGCGCTGCTGCTCCCAGGGCCACACACCTCCTCCTCTGCGGCTTCTTGCCCAAGCGCGCCCTCCCGCTGGCCTGCTTGCTCCCAGTAGCCTCCCTCACTGGCCGCCGCTTCCATGGCTTCCCCACCCGGCGCTCCTCCCGCTGGACCCATCGTCGATCCTGCACGTCCTGCGCCGCCAGCCGCCGCCGCCGCCGCCGCCGGCCCGACCTCAACGCGCGCGGATGCCCGCCGGCAAGGAGGCCCGCGAGCACGCGCCCGATCGCCGCGACGCCGCTCGCGCTCGAGCACGAGGTTGCGCGAGGCCGCCGCCGAAGAGCGCGATCGATCGGCAGCGCATCCGCGCCCTCGATCGCCTGCCGCGCGCGCGCGCGCGGCGAAACCCCAGACGACGACGCCGGCTACGCATGCCGCGCCGCGCCGCCACTCCCGCCGGCAACCCTCTTCGTCAGGCCCTTCTTCACCACGAGGCTGCTGCGCTCCTCAATCTGCACGCGCAAGCCGTTGCCGTGCAGAATATCCGCGCCCTCGTGCCCCTCCTCCTCGACCTGAACTCTGCCTTCTACGCGAGATGGCGCGAGTCCTTCCTCCTCACCGTCGGCAAGTTCTCCCTGCAACAGCACGTCCTCTCCGACGACTCCGCACCCCACTCTCCAGACTGGGTGCGTATGGACTGCGTCGTGCGGACGTGGCTCCTCGGCATCATCTCCGACGACCTCGCCGACGCCATCTCCGAGCGTGGCGCCACCGCCCGCGCTGCCTAGCTCGCCATCGAGTCCCAATTCCTTGGGAATCGCACGACGCGCGCACTCTTCGCCGACCAGGCCTTCCACTCCTCCCAAGGTGACCTCTCGGTCTCCGAGTACTGCCGGAGCTACAAGCGCATGGCGGAGGACCTCCGCGACCTCGGCGAGCCCATCTCCGACCACACACTCGTCCTCAACATCATCCGCGGCCTCAACGAGCGCTTCACCACCCTCGGCCGTCATCTCCGGCGCAGCAACCCCCTCCCCACCTTCCTCCAAGTGCGGGACGAGCTCCACCTCGAGGAACTGACCATGGAAAAGACGGCTCCCGCCGCGGCGCTTGCCGCCATCGCGGGTCACGGCGGTCCTCCACTCTCCTCCGCTGCTTCGTCCGCCTCTGCTGCACCGCCTCCCCAGAAAACCCAGCAGCAGGCGGCTGCTGGATATGGAAGCCGCACGCCTAAGCGCGGCAAGCGCGGTGGCGGCGGCTCCAACAGCAGCGGCGGTTTCCACTACGGGGGCGCAAGCGCCTCCTCCCCTGCCGGACCGAGTCAGGCCTCGGGCGCTCCGTGGCCCAACTTTTACAACCCTTGGTCTGGGTCCATTCAGATGTGGCCCGGACCACGGGCCCCCACAGCACCTTCCCATCCTGCTGGGCCAACCTATCAACCGCAAGCCTTCCTGGCCGGACCCCAAGGCCAATGGGCCGGCCAGTGGGGCGTGCCTCCCCCCAGCAGCTATGGGTCGCACAGTTGGGACCAGCAAACCCTCGCCGCTCACAGTTGGGACCAGCAAACCCTCGCCGCTAACTTCCAGACGATGTCCCTCCCGCAACCGCAACAAAATGAGTGGTATTTTGACTCTGGCGCCACAAATCATATGACTGTCGACGCCGGTATTCTTACTCCCACTCCCACTCATTCCTTTCCACATCATATTATTGTCGGCAACGGGCATTTACTTCCTGTTACCTCCACTGGCGTCGCTCATTTCCCTCATAACCTTCATCTTAATAATGTTCTTGTTTCCCCGAAACTTATTAAAAATCTTATTTCCGTACGCCAGTTCACTTCCGACAATAACTGTTCCGTGGAGTTTGACCCCTTTGGCTGTTCTGTGAAGGATCTTCCCACTCGGAGAGAGATCGCCAGGTGTAACAGCTCCGGTCCACTCTACCCATTGCAACTTGCGGCCTCCGCTTTCCATACTGCCACCTCTTCGCTTTGGTATCAGCGTCTCGGACATCCTGGTCATGAAGTCCTGTCTAAACTAGCACACTCTTTTGGTCTTCCTTGTAATAAAAGTGCTAGTAAAACCCTTTGTCATGCGTGTCAGCTCGGTCGTCAAACACGTCTTCCCTTTCATGCGTCGTCATCACGAGCCACTCATAATTTTCAGTTAATACATTGTGATCTTTGGACCTCACCTATTACCAGTGTCTCCGGCCATAAATATTATTTGGTCATTCTTGATGACTGCTCACATTATCTTTGGACGTTTCCGCTACGACTTAAATCTGACACTTTCTCCACTCTTTCTAATTTTTTTGCTTATGTTCGCACCCAGTTCGGTGTCACCATAAAGGGGATCCAGTGCGACAACGGCCGCGAATTTGATCATTCCAGCGCCCGCGAGTTCTTCCTCTCCCATGGCATCCTCCTGCGCATGTCCTGTCCCTACACCTCGCCTCAGAACGGTAAAGCTGAACGCATTATCCGCACCACAAACAATGTTGTTCGCTCCCTGCTGTTCCAGGCTAGCATACCCCCCACTTTTTGGGCTGCGGCTCTTAGCACTGCAACCTATCTTCTAAATATTCTTCCCACCAAAACGCTTAATTTCTCTACGCCACATCTTTCCCTTTTTGGGACCCAGCCTTCGTATGAGCACCTACGCGTTTTTGGCTGCAAGTGCTATCCCAACCTTTCCGCCACTGCCGCTCACAAACTTGCTCCTCGTTCCGCCTTGTGTGTTTTTCTTGGCTACTCCCTCCACCACAAGGGCTATCTTTGCCTTAATCGTCACACAAACCATATCATCATCTCCCGCCATGTGGTCTTTGATGAGTCCTCTTTTCCCTTTTCCGAGGATTCTTCTCCTCCCACTCGCGCGGCTTTCGATTTCCTGGAGGATTTTACCAACCCTGTATCGGTTCCCTTTGCACCGTCACCTTGTTTACTGCCTGCAGGTACACCTTCCACCGCACAGCCATGTGCGGCCCCAGGCGCCCCGGACTCCCCCAGACACCTCGTCCCGCCCCTGGCACCCCTGCCGGTTCGGATGCAGCCCGCCCTAGCCATGAGTGCCACGCATGCTCCCGCCGCCCGGCTTCCTGTTGCGCGCCCGCCTTCTGTGTCGCACTCAGACGGTGGGCTACTCACACCGTGCTCGCCTGGTGGGCCGCAGCCGTGCTCGTCTCCTTCACCCACGCCGCCTGCTGCGTCACGCAGCCCCGGCGTCCCAGCAGCATCCCCGGCCTACCCGCTACCTCCTGGACGGCTTAGCACCGTCCCCTCCAGGCAGCGGATAGTCTACACCCAGCGACCTCCCACCGTACCGGTCCAGGGGACTGCGTCCATGGTGTCGTCCTCCGCGCCTGCATCCATGGCGCGCGTCACGATGCCAGCCCCGACGCCCGCACCACCAATTGCGCCTCTTCCTGCCGGTGCTATACCAGTACCTCCTGTGGCAAACCAGCATGCCATGGTCACACGCGGGAAGCAGGGCTTCCGACAAACCTTTATTCGGGTGCGCGCGGTATCTCGATTCCCGGACTTACCGTCTGCGCACTCGCTGATCCAAATTGGCGAGCCGCTATGGAAGCTGAACACTCAGCTCTTCTGTCCAACCACACGTGGGATCTTCTACCTCGACCGTCTCAGTCCAATGTGGTGACAGGCAAATGGGTGTTCAAACATAAATTCAAAGCTGATGGGTCCTTTGAGCGATACAAGGCGCGTTGGGTTCTTCGTGGTTTCACCCAACGTCCCGGTGTTGATTTTCTTTGAGACTTTCGGTCGGTCGTCAAGCTCGCCATCGCATTTGATCGTTCTCTCTGGCTCTCTCACGCTCCTGGCCTATTCATCAGCTTGATGTCAACAATGCCTTCCTGCATGGTACTTTGTCCGAAACTGTTTACTGCGCTCAGCCCTCCGGATTTGAAGATGCTGCTCATCCTGAGTATGTGTGCCGGCTTAATCGTTCTCTTTATGGACTTAAGCAGGCACCTCGCGCATGGTACAGCCGGTTTGCTTCCTATCTTCTGCAGCTCGGTTTTGTTGAAGCCAAATCAGACACATCTCTGTTTGTCCATCATCGTGGAACGGACACTATTTACCTCCTGCTCTATGTTGATGACATTGTGATAACAGCCTCTTCCACTGCATTACTCCGGCGTACCATTGGCGCTCTTCAGCAGGAGTTCCCTATGAAGGATCTCGGCGTTCTTCATAATTTCCTGGGTATGCATGTTCAGCACACGAGCTCGGGTCTCTTCCTCTCTCAGCGGCAATATATGATTGAGATCCTTGAGCGTGCTGGTATGGCTGACTGCAAGCCATGCTCGACGCCCGTTGATGTGAATCCAAAGCTCTCAGCAGATGGTGAACCTGTATCTGATCCTACGGATTTCCGCAGCCTTGCAGGCGCTCTTCAATATCTGACTTTCACCAGGCCAGATGTCTCTTATGCAGTTCAGCAAGTCTGTCTTCACATGCATGATCCACGAGAGCCACACCTTGCCGCCCTGAAGCGCATTCTGCGCTACGTCCGTGGCACCTTGCACATGGGTTTGTTCCTACGCTCCTCCTCGGTCCGGCGGTAGTCTACTCTGATGCTGATTGGGCCGGTTGTCCTGATACGCGCAAGTCCACCTCAGGCTATGCAGTGTTCCTTGGTGACAATCTGGTCTCTTGGTCGTCCAAACGTCAGAACACCGTCTCTCGCTCCAGTGCCGAGGCTGAGTACCGAGCTGTTGCCAACGCCGTTGCGGAAGCAACCTGGTTACGCCAACTATTGTCTGCGTTGCACACTCCCTTGCGCAAGACAACCTTGGTATACTGCGACAACATCAGCACAGTCTACATGTCTTCGAACCCCGTTCAGCACCAGCGCACCAAACATGTGAAGATCGATCTACACTTCGTTCGAGAGCGCGTTGCCCTTGGTGATGTCCGTGTCCTTCATGTCCCTACGACTTCTCAGTTCGCCGACATTTTTACCAAGGGGCTGCCTTCATCAGTCTTCACGGAGTTCCGGTCCGGTCTAAACGTTCGTTCCACCGATGATTCGACTGCAGGGGCGTGTTAGACAGCCATATATGGCATCTTGTGTATTTATGGTTAGAGAGATATGAGGAGGTGTATATTTGGTTAGAGAGATATGAGGAGATCTGATTGGTGCTGTTTCTATAAACCACAAGATCTCCTCACCCCTATATATTTTGTACACTAGGTCTCTCAATCAATTAATCTACATTTTTCACACAATCTCATTTGCTTTCACCTATAAAACATAAAGTGCAGAGGCCAAGAAGGTAGAGGTAAGCGGGAGCAAAGTCGACCACGTTAACACGATGAAGAAAATGTGAAAGGTGACACAAGTAGATAAAGCTGTCAAATCAAATCAAAGAGAGAGATAGAAGCATAGCAGCATAGATCAAAACCCGAGACGGAGCACACAGCCTTCGGGAATCGGTGAGGGTGAACCTTGGCCGGGTTAACCGGGTGTGCGAAGCATTGGGCATCCCTGCGCTGGAGCGTGCATGAGCCAGAAGTTCATTATGAGCTACAATATAAGTCATACCTGGTATTTGTCTCTGTACATCTGTACTGCTGCATGAGCCAGAAGTTCATTATGAGCTACAATATAAGGTTCCCTTCCTGAGTCTCCCATGCCACAACCTGACTTTTCCCAAGAGGAGCATCTGCCAGGTGTTAATACACCGCTGGCATAGCCACCAATACTGAAACTCCAAGGCTAGTTGAATGTTATCCAGTATTTTACCCTGTCACCAAACTCCCTAAAGCAGATGTTCGCGTAGTTACGGAAATCTTCCCTGATAATGTTGGCTCAACTTGTTAAGGTCCAGTTCTTTGTTTTCTTTTAATTTCAACATGGTTTTTATTATTGATCCGAGTAGCGATGATCAAAGTAGCGAGTTTGGGGTCCATGTAGGACAAATCATATGAGCTGATAGGTCATGTTTACTTACACAATAAGGTGGCTTAAGAAGCCACCATACTGCTGTTCTAATACTTGTGGGGAGTCCCAGTGAAAAAGGGTCACGAATGGTTCAACACCTGCATTGTTGGTTACAAATTAAGATGCATCACGCAAATAGATAGTAACATCAGAAATCATCTTTAGTCTTGACATTACGAGTATATGTAAGTATGTAACCTTTACCTTCTGAAATGAGCTTGTTGATGAGATTGTTGTAGTATCCATGATGTCATTGCAGTAGCTAGTGGCTTGGGATCAATCTCTTTTTTTCTATAATCTAGAGCGGTTCTCAGTTACAAGTGTGTTAGTGTTTCAGTTCAGATAATGGAAAGATTGTTAGTTTTACCATTGCTGTAATGGCAAGTAGTTGGCTGGGATATGTTTAAAGGTGATGGATTAGGTGCCTTAAGTATAAGGTTAACAAGATTCTTTTACCATTAGCTAGGACATTAACCCTATATGCATGAGAAAACTAGAAAAAGGCTATGAGGAATCACTTACTAGGCAGAATTCTTGGCTAGGAAAGAGAAAATATATATGTATTAAAGCCCAAATCCTTCATGATATTGACATCATCCTGCACAGATGGCATCTGATAATGTTAGGCATTGTAAGTGAATATAGAACGGTAGTCACTAGTTAGCATAGTCATTATAAGCAGTACTTTGTACTGGTGGTAGGAATCTATTGTTATATCTCCATTGCGTCCATTTGCTATCTTCTCTCTCTATTATAAGCACTTCTTTCATTCATAGTAAACTGTCTTGAATTCTCTGGTTATCGAGTACTTCAAGTATAATTTATGAAATACTAACTAGCTACTAGTTGAGTTTATTCCGGGTAGATATCTCCTTATATTATGGGCACTACTGTAAGCTAAGACCAAAAAATAGAGCTGTTTGTTTGTTGTCGTTGTTTTCACATGGAGTAACTGAATTATTGACTGTGAAGAGTGTTCATTAAACTAGTTATGCATTATTTCAATTATCATATGCTCAATTAGTTTTTTGCACTTGCTTTTGTCCTTTTCTGTGCTTTGTTGGTAGGTCCAAATGAAGAGTGCTGGTACTTAAGAGCTATGACCTTAAGAATAATCAATTACTTTTGGTTACTCACAGATCAATTGACCAGATGGCTTAAGTGCTTTTCTAGGTCCTAATGAAATGGGCTTTTGCATGATCATACTTATTTTCATGGTCAAAAGACTATAAATATTATAAAATGTCAAGTGCAGGGGGCTTGTATGCTATATAGCTGTTTGTTTCACTTAAATTAAGTATATTGTACATGCTATGGCAAGAAAGCACTTAACTAGGTATTCTTTATGGAAGTGGACTGATCTTGCTATCAAGTGGTATTATTTTATGCTAGCAGTAGATCGCTGGATTGTCTGTGCTTGTTTGTTTGGAACTTGGGTGATAAGTGCTTTCTTTTTGCTCTAGCTTCAAATTTTTTTTCAAGTGCTTTAAGTCTCTCAATTTTATGTTGGCTCGTAGTTCAGCTGTTCATCGTTCTCTCTCCAAGAAATTTTTAAAGAAGGGATTAGCAAGCTCTTCGTTCTATGGGCCAAAAACCTGTGAAGGCTACCACCAGAGGGCAACCTGTGAGGGTTTTTGCAAATTATCAGGCATTGTTATAAAAACGGAATTTTGCGTGTACAAGGTTTGTCAGAACGCACAGAAGCATTCAACTTTATTGTCCAAGTGAGGGCCTGAGGGGGTTGGACTTGAAAGTGCTACTTTGTTATAGTTTAGCCGGCTGAAGCTTTGCATGTTTTTCCTTGAGTCAGGAGGTTGTCATGATATTGTTCAAAGTAATAGCCTATTACTCACCAGTTTGACACTAGTTTAAAATGTAGCATAGCCCTATTTCAGATCTTACTGGTATAACTATTGACTCGCTGAAATGAGGCTGTGATTGTGAGTAGCAAATGATACCATGTTGAACAATTTTATGTATCCTTGTTAGTAGCAGTCACAGTGATATGGCTAAATAGATGAGTGATGCATTAGCCTGGTAGTGACAAATTAAGGACAACTAATAGCAGAGGCAGCCAAAATGCTGTGTAATCTTGTGCTTGAATGGAGCGCGAAGGACCTGGGTGATTGTGAGTGAAGGTGTCCCAGATGCCGGGTCGTCTTGCCACCTTCCCTGGCAGCGCCTTCATACTGCATCAAGCATCAAAATGCGTATAAGAGCAAATCATTCATACTTCTTCCAGTAGTTTCCAGATTCTTCTAGAACTTACCTGGTACGCGGAAGTGGCTGTGCCGAAGGGGAAGTCCTTTGGGAATTGACTCCTTGTGATCTTGCTTGGCTTCGCGTTGGGCAGCCACCGTCAAAAGAGGCCAAGAGCAAGAGCAGCAGCGGGAGCAGCGACATGGCTGTGCTTGTAGATTCTTTCTTGCCTCGTGCTAATGTGTTCACCAGGGCGAGCTCGCTGGTTCTGGAGCGCCAATTGGTTATTGGAAAAACGGAATTCATTGTGTCCAGCTGCTTTACAAGTCGTGCCAGTGATGCCCCCGAGCGAACAGCGAAATCTTTGCCGTGCTGATAAATAATACCGTGCTGATACATAACAATCCATGTGAGATCCTCTCTTCGACACAACTCGCCTACTGTGTACTAGTTCAGGTGTACTTTCAAGTGTTATCTGATCGTATTTTAAGGACAAAGTTTATACCCTATCTTCAGCTTCTCAATTTTTGTTCAAACTAAATTGGATTGAAAGTATACTTGAATTGGGTTTGGTTCAGTTTTTTTTGGCTTATACTTTGGTTTTCATTTGTACAGTAACTTGTCGTTAAATAATATATTTTTTAACACGAGATTTACAGATAAATTATAGTAAAAATTGTACGAGTTCAACTGTATTGGTTAAAATCGTATGCGACTATTTTTCTCTGCATACTATCTCTTACAAACAGGTCAATTTAAAAATTACAACCATAAACTATAGGTCTTAGCATAAAAGAGTCCATCCAAAACGTGCTCATAAAATGAGTAGATTCCCTGTGCTAAATTAAGGGTCTATTTAGATGAGTGGGATTTGGATTCAAATCCTTGAGAAGTGACTCATCCAAATACCACATAACAGCCTGTTTAGAAGGAATTTCATAATAATTCCATATAATTTCAGAAAGATCGGCGCCGAGCCAACAACACAAGCATCACATAGACATATATAATAATCAAACGTACCGAAATTCCAAACAGGAGCACCCATCTTTGGTTCTACAGTAGGGCACCGGCGAGCTCGTCCAAACACGAAAATTTCCACGGTCCGGGTCAGGCCCATTGTACTTGCCAAATCCGGCAAGATGCACTGCGATTTGGAGTGGCTCAAACTTGAAATGACATGTTATGGTGCTAATTTGGGCTTATAAACTTAGATTTTTGGTTTTTTTACATTGTAGTTAAAAATATACTATAGCTGCTATTAACTTTTCAGTATAATTAAATTTAAAAAATTAAAAATATATATCATAAAAGACAATGCAAAGAAAAATAAAAAAATTTAAACTATTAAAAAGATGAAATTAACATGCGAGAATCCGACAAAACTCGTTGGAGCAGGAGGTTGGTCTCCGAACAGGACGGTTCTGAATGATCATCAAAACTTTGCAAATCTTGACGTGACCCCTGCGGTTAAACGCATCCAGGCATGTGCAAGACTGACATTGCACATAGACATAGCTCAGTGGAAACACTACCATTGTGTCTGAAGCATTTTTTTGTCCCCCTTTTTGATCGCACGACGATACTAGTACTAGTACTCTAGGTTGGGTTTGGTTAGCCTGCCACATTATTCGACAAGAATTACATCATCACTGCATAATCATTACCTTGCAATCTTCCTGAATCAGATCTTAGATGGTTTTGCTAGATTCTTAGTTTAACACTTGAAGGCATCCATTAAGGAGGTCATGTTGTATAACTGTTACCAGCTGATAGTAGAATTACCTTACAGTGCTTGTTAGTCATTCACTTGCCTATAAAACACAATGTTACACTCCTGAGTCGGCAGCCCAGCACAGGGCAAACTGGATGCCAAACAAATAAATCATCTGAAATCCAACATCTCCATATTTCACCAATGGGCAGAATGAACTTGGATCTATCTAAGATTCTTAACACAAAGTGCGAAATAGATCTTGAAGTTGACACTCCTGATTTAATAAGAACTAGGACTACTTGCCAATACCACCAAGCAAGTTTAGCTGTGAGGAAATGGCAGAGAGGTGCAAAAGATGAACCAAAGTTGCAAGAGCTTATGCTAGCACCATCAGCTGATGTGATACAGTACTCACTATTCAGCCTAGAAACAGCTAATTTTGTGGATCTCAAGTAGTTCAAACATTTTTCAACATAAGCAAAACTTCCATAACTTGCAGTCATTATACGATTACATTCATGTAGTTCCCAGTAAATATGAAGATGACAAAATTGAGTAGCAGCTGCCGAACTGATACCCAAGAACCTATGGATGTTCCGTACCAACTATAGCCCCGCCTCCGCCGCTCGCCGAGGCGTGCTCTTCCGCCGGCTTCCGTTCTGCCGGAAACCATTAGACCTGGTAGACTCATCATTGCTAGATCGAGTGCTTGAACTATTCTCTTCCAGGTCCAGATTTGAGCTCTTTTCTTTGGGCACGCTGTTCCTCTCGTTACCATTTCCTGCAGAGTTCTTCTCTATTCTTGACGCCTTCAGCTTTGCATCGTCTCCTTCTACTTCTTGGTAATCTGCATCGCCATTATCACCCTCTACCAACTTCTTGACTTCTGCTTGGTCGATTTTATCGGCAATGCGCTTTTGGGGCCTTCCCCTCCTTTTTCTTGCAGGCACAACTTCCTCACCACTGCTCCCCTTATCCTCATGGCTCTTGCCATTGGTAATCTTCCTTCCCCTGCCTCTTGCCCTACCCATTGATTCGATTCAGCAGTATCTTATCTGGAGTTGTATTGCGCAATTACTGGAACTAGAAGCTCTATAGGTAGATGCCGATGCTTTTGTGTTTGTCTGATTGTTTCTTGAAAGCAAAATATTTCACTCCTACAACCTTGATTTATGATATTGCAGTAAATAGAAGCTACAAATCTGCATGAAACGTATCGAGAGCTTACTATAACACCCAAGTAGAACCCACAAAGATTGAAAACAAGAAACTCAAGAAACAAGAACCGTTTAATAGAGTAAGAAGAAAACAGCTGCTGACCTTGCAATAAATTGGCAGCTGGTCCCAGAAGCATCCTACAATCCATGTCTCCAAGCTTTAGTGGTCAAACGATGGGAATTTGCTGGTGCTGAGGAAAGAGTGTTCTTGCTATGGATTGGTATTGATATTGGATTGAGACACCAGCAGACCAACAGATCAAGAAGCTACAGCGAAGGGTGGTGCAATTTGGGGAAATCTGGAAGATTCTTGAATGAGCAGGTAGCAGTAGTGCTATGGAGTGGAGTCCCTCTGGACTTCTGGGTGCTTGAGCTCCAGACAGTAGCTGTTGCTGCTGCAGGACAGCAGGCCACACACCACGCGCAGAGAGAGAGAGAGAGAGAGGCTTGCTTGCTTTTCTCTCTTTGAGTTGCTTTTCTGCGGAGCTGTCACTCGCTCGGTTTTGCACTTTGTTTACAGTCTACCAACCGTTGAAAACGAGTGAGCTGCTCCACTGGAATTTGCCTGACAAGACCAAAATTTTATTAGTACAGCAGCCGTAGCATAGCCAAGTTTACTGTTGCATAATGACAGTGTTACTAGTTCTAATCTTTTCTGTGCTCTCGAGGGATTCAAAAAAGTGAGAAGAACAGGAAGGATCCCAAGACTGACAGACAGGGAAACAAGAAACCCAGGAGCTACAGCTAAGATCCATCAGTGTGTGGTTCTGCCCCATAATGATGTGTTTATTTGCTACTCCTGATATTTTGTAGACAACGTTCTAAGGGACAACTTTGTTCTTTTATAGATGACGTTGGATGTTTTCGAAGTGACACGCTAACCGTATCCTCGTCTCTTTGTCCACGTACGTAGGTCTTTTTTTCCGATCTTCAATGTAATGCTTTAACTATAACTTACTATCAAAATATATTAGCAAAAATAATAAAAAAATATGCTATAAAAGTATTTTACAAGATAAATACAATAATAATATTCTTTATACCAATTTATACATTTAATATATATTAATAGCTAAACTTTCAAAATCTTGACCTCATCGATCTCACAGCTACCTTTATTTGTATATGGAGGAAGTACATTGTGCTACGTTAATCTTTGCTCATTGTTTAGAGGACAAGCAATATTAATGAGGTAGTAAGAGATCCCAAATTTAATAGGGTGTGATGATAATGTCGTGCCTTGTCTTCATGTGTGTGCACAAGTCTATAAAACTTCGCTCGCTTTTCCGTTCAACTGATGGAGTACCTAAGCTTTTTTAGTGATCTTAAAGTAAGAATAATATTTTCCCCAGAAATTTCTTCCAGTGTTATTCTACTTCCAGAAATTACTTAAAGATTTCTTCCAGTGTTATTCTAGAAACAGAGACCGGAGGATATACGGTATAAGCAATCTTAGGTGCCGATCAGAATGGCTTTCAGTCGCTGCGATCGATGTTTAATTCCCTGTAGCGGCATGTTGTGACACTGTAGTAAATTTGTTCTTATTCAAAAATTTTTTTTTGTGTTTTTTGGTTTTTTTGAGTTTTGTTTTTTTTTTCTCGTATTCCTTTGCATCGTCCGCTCTAAATTAGTGTGCCGCTTTTATTTTTACATTTTTTAGATTTAATTATACTCAATAAGCCAACTCAGCTACAGTGTTTTTTCAGCCAACTACAGTGTTTTTTCAGCAAAAATCAAAAGCCATCGCTATTCCGATCACCCCCTTAATGAAAAAAAGAGATGCTGCTCTTCAGTACAAACTACAAAGGCCTCAGTTAGCTACAGAATTTCCTAACAATGGCAGATTGTTTTTGCATGTGATCCTGAGCGATTATGTACTCTAGTCTAGAACCAGCGATTGGTAGGACACAATTTCATGACAGCATGCATTCATAGCAGAAGTAAAGACTCCACTATTTTGCAATAACACGCAGCGAAGGCAACCACCCTCCACTGTGCATTTCCCCTTTATTTTAGATTTGGATTCATCTTACTTTTCAATTTCTATTATTTTAGATTTAGATTCATCCGAAGATGGGCAGGGCAAAATACTGTTATCCTAGTTCCTGTTTGCCAAAACCAAGCCTCCAGATCTCAAGAACTTTACTGTGGTATGCAGTAAATAAACCAAATCTCTTTTTGAGAGGTGCTTCGATGCTTTCCTCAATAGTAATTTGCATAATTTTTAAAGTATAACGAATGGTAGATAGATGTTACTTACCTCTTCATTTACTTTGAGATTAGTACTACTCTTATTAGAGAGGAAAGCATTGAAGCACTGCTCTCTCCCCTTTTATTTCTTTGCAAACCCTAATCTGAATAACTTGAGTTGCTTGCCTAAGAACCCAAACTTGTGAATATCGATGGATGATTTCAAGACCTTCTGTTGCAGATAAGCATTCTGACTAAGTACACCAAGATTTACTGACCAGAGAGAGTGAGAACAAAAAACCTTTTGCACCTAATCAGCATCTGGATTTGGTGGATAAATGTTACATTGAGCTAAGTGGGTGCAGATTTTCCATACTTGAAAGCCATGGATATGTGGACTACAGACAGGTCTCGGGCTTGAGACCATTGCAATCTCACCTCCTACCAGAGAACAGGGGGCACATGCCACGTAGGACACAAAAGATACCACGATCCGACGTGGCCCAATAGCGTGTGGGCGTGCAGATATTGCAGCCAATGGCGGGTGGTATTTGGATATCCCCCATCCGCTTCCTCTCCGGCCTCTCGATCGTGCTCTTAATAGCAGCCTCAGATTCCGGTGTCCTCTCAAATCCACCTATTCGTCTTGTACTTGGAGTGCACCAAGAAGCATCAAGCAACAATGGCGATGGCGTCGTCGAGCGGGCTGAGGAGCTGCAGCGCCGTGGGAGTGCCGAGCCTGCTGGCGCCGTCGTCCCGGTCCGGCCGCTCCGGGCTGCCGTTCTGTGCCTACGCCACCACCTCCGGCCGCGTCACTATGTCCGCCGAGTGGTTCCCCGGCCAGCCCCGCCCCCCGCATCTCGACGGCTCCTCGCCCGCGTAAGCAACAACTAGCTAGTATATAACCGCCATGGGTCGAGCTGAGCAGTTGACATGAAGTGTGCATCTGACGACGATGCGAATTTGATCAGGGACTTCGGGTTCGACCCTCTGGGTCTCGCCACCGTGCCGGAGAACTTCGAGCGGTTCAAGGAGTCCGAGGTCTACCACTGCCGCTGGGCCATGCTCTGCGTGGTACGTTGATCCTCTGCGCTTCTCTGAACCGTCCGGCGGCAGCCATGCCTGCCGTTCTAGCTAGTACTCTTTGGGTTGTTGCTGTTAGCTAGTAATAATAACGCGAGTTGCCGTGGACGACGACGCGTGCAGCCTGGGGTGTTGGTGCCGGAGGCGCTGGGGCTGGGCAACTGGGTGAAGGCGCAGGAGTGGGCGGCGGTCCCCGGCGGGCAGGCGACCTACTTGGGCGTCCCGGTGCCGTGGGGCAACCTGCCGACCATCCTGGTGATCGAGTTCCTCGCCATCGCCTTCGCGGAGCACCAGCGCACCATGGAGAAGGACCCCGAGAAGAAGAAGTACCCCGGCGGCGCCTTCGACCCGCTCGGCTTCTCCAAGGACCCCGTCAAGTTCGAGGAGTACAAGATCAAGGAGATCAAGAACGGTAGCTAGTCCTATCATACCATACGTAAGAAAAGCATAGTGAAACATCCACACAGATAATGCTAACATAAGCTGCACATGTCTGCATGCGCATGCAGGGCGGCTGGCGATGCTTGCGTTCGTCGGGTTCTGCGTGCAGCAGTCGGCGTACCCCGGCACCGGCCCGCTGGAGAACCTGGCCTCCCACCTGGCGGACCCGTGGCACAACAACATCGGCGACATCATCATCCCCAGATCAATCTACCCTTGAGCTGACTGAGATAAACCGATCGAGAGGACCTACTTGCATGTGTTTGGGAGTTATGTGTGCGATCGATTGGCACTGCATGCGTCCGTTCGAACGGTGCGTGCAGGAACTGTACAACGACGTCGACTCTCCGGGCGGCAACTTGTAATGTAAAACTTATGTAGCGGCTAGCTACTCTTGTGAATCCATCCATCTCTTGTACCAGAACTAAACTGCTCTAGTTAAACTTGTATGGTGATAGTGATGAAAGTTGCCCCTCTCAGCTCTCAGATCTCCTCTGTTACGTGAGATACGGGACCTATCATGTAACATCCTGATTTTTCAGTATTTTCAAAAGCTTTTCAGATAAAAAAAATGCATTTATAAAATTTTTGGGAATTTTTTTGGAATTTAATAAAGCTTAAATTGAATTTTTGGAAATTAAAAAGAATTTAATCTGATTCAAATAAATATTAACATATGCTGAAAATATTTTATCTAGATTTCTTAGGTCCCAAGGATTTTTTTAGAATTTTTTGGTGAATTTTTTAGATTTAATTGTTATTTTCTAGAATTCATTTGGATTTAATCGAATTTCTGAAAAAGAAAAACCAGAAAAATCCCAGTGAACAGTATCAGGCCCGGCCCAATACTATTCACCGGCCCAGCCGCTTCGCAGCCGCTCGATCCGCCCCCCTACCATGCATCATCCATCCACGCCCCCACACCCTGCGCTCGCGCCACAGCCGCCTGATCGCCTCCCCGTGCCACGTCTCATGCATTCGGGGCCATGGGTACTGTGCATCTGCGTGATCTCCCGTCGCCGTCCGATTTTCATTGTGCGACGCGTCTCCATCCCATCAGTCCACATGTCGCAAAAGCACTTTTCGTCTCCGAGTTGAACTCTCGCGCCGCGCCGTACCCTCCCCAGACATCCTTAGGTTCCGCGCTTAAAAGCGCCGCCACCCCGCCTCCACCTCTCCCACCCGAGCTCCCACCGCTGTTCCTTCCGCCGAGCGCCGTCATCTTCCTCACCGTCCCTCGCCGCCGGACCTCGCCGTCAAGACCGCGTCGCCGACCGCCTCCGTCTGGCGAACGCCGGTGAGTCCCGCCGCCTGCCGAAGCCTCCCTGCTCCTGCGCCGTCGCTGGAACCCCGCCGCCAGACACGCCCCCGCTACTGCTCCAGTGCATCGCGCCACCCCTCGAGCCACGTGCCCTTGAACCGCGCCCGCACCCGCGCTCGTGCCGCGCGCCCGCGATGCCTCGTGCGGTGAGCCGCCACGCATTAACCATCCGACGGACCGACACCCCATCGCCACCGTCGATCCAGATCTGGATCAACGGCCCAGATCACGCCACGTGTCCACCCCTCAACCATCAAATCCTGCTGATGTCAAACCGCACCCGCGCGCCACCGACGCTTCGCCTCCTCGGTGCACCCGGTCCACCGTGAGCCAGAGGCTGACACCCCGACCTCACTTGTCAGTTTCACTGCTCCGTGGACCCGTGGACCTCGACCATCCGCGTCAGTAGCTTAGTCAACAAGCCACGTCATTGTTGAACCTCGCTGAGCCAAACCAAGACAAGTCATGTCTTTTAATCATGTTAAACCTAATTTTCAATCTATTATTTACTTATTTTGATTTAAATTATCATGCATCACTATTTATTACAAACTCTTGTACTTGGTAGTTATTATCCCAATGAAATAATTCCTCCTTAATAACTTTGAATACCATAATACCATTGTCACCATAGGTTAGGAATTTTTTAGTGATACCATACTAGATGTCAAATGGGTGGTACGATTAGTATGCTTAGCCATGCTTATGTTACGATGCATTCATCATCACTTGTGAATAATTAATTTGACTTAATGAGATATGAAATCGTGGTTGGTGCCACTGTTATAAAATTTGGGCCATGACATTGGTGTGTCATTGGTGTTGGTTATACAAAATTGATTTTCACTAGGACGAGTGATCGTGCAGTAAAGGAGGAAGTGTGGATTCACTTCGAGAGATGTGAAAGTCTCGCCTGAGTAATATTAAGGACTTAACTTTTTGCGCTATTAATCTAAGTTTTATCGTGCAAACCACATGTCTAGTATGGGATAAACCTGACTGATTAATTTGGAATATTTCAATTTTAATCTCGCCATTGTGATGAATATGGTTGCTGATTTCCATAAGGCGCAAGGGGGGTGTGATGCGAAACCCTAGCGGGCGGATTGAGTTGAGGTTGAATATTGTAAAGGCCTTGTGTGATTTTCTTAGTACAAGGCTAATCACATCGTGTGGGTACAGTTGTGCAATCTCTGCAGAGTGTAAAACTCTTCGAATAGCCGTGTCCCCGGTAGAATTATCGTAAAATCTTGTTGGTTATTTGTTGGAAAGTGAATGATTAGTTCACTATTGGTTTAGCTTGTGGATGGGAGGTTCACAAGTGGCTTATTCAAGTCCGTTGATTATTTATTTACTATTGTTTTTCCTTAGAAGTTTGCTTTCAATCTATTTATCATATTTACTTCAAAGTATCGCTTTATGCAAATTAACCTTTCAGCAATTCATTAGTAAGCCTTGCATATTATATTGTATTTATTTATTACAAACGACTTACTGAGTACCAATGTACTCACGGTTTTATGCCCGCTGTTGCTCAGTTGAGGAGGAGTTATACCAGCAGGAGGTACCAGAGGGAGGATACTTCAGCGACTTCGCGGATTAGGACTTCGCTTCGCAGTCGATTGCCTATGGGCATGTCGAATGGCATCCACGTTTATTTCTGTTTTCCGCTGTCAATTTTTGAGCCCTTCCGGCTAGTAAGATTGTAAGTTTGGCCATAAGGTCATACCTCGGATAATTATTGTTATTTGTGTTTTTCCTTTATTTTAGTGTGCATATGGTTGATAATTCATCTATGTTTAACTGTGTGCGCTAGCGTGATCCTAGACTAGTGTGTGTACACAGAGAGTCCGAATTTGCACATTCGGGTCTCGACATATCACGAGTGTAATACACTACTACTGAAACTAGCTGAGTGCCCATGGATCAGACGTCACATAGGTGGCACCAAGATTATCACACCAAAGACTCGGTGGCCGTGGCTGATAAATACCAAGTTCTTGAAGAAGCGATTGAAACCAAATTACTTCTGCTGTAGCATTCGCTAATGACTTGTACTTGGCTTCCATGCTTGAACGAGAGAATGTATTTTGTTTGCTAGAGCTCCATGCAATCAAGTTAGAGCCAAAAAATACTGCATATCTCCTAGTTGATCGACAATCATCCGGACACCCTGCCCAGTCTGCATCAGAAAAAGCACTAACAAGGATGGTGATTTCTGAATGCAGAGTCCTGTAGCCGAAGTGAGCTTGAGATAGCAAAGAATTCACTTGACTACCATCCAATGAGAGCCTGTAGGTGCCAAAAGAAATTGACAGGCCTTGTTAACCGAAAAGGATATATCAGGTCTAGTAAGAGTAAGATATTGTAGAGCACCAACTATACTCCGATATTTTGAACCATCTTCAACTGAGAGTGGCTCTTCATTTATATGTGACAGTCATTCAGTAGCAGACATTGGAGTTGAAACTCCTTTACAATGCTGCATGTCGGCTCGTGACAATAGCTCACCCACATACTTGCATTGGTTTAGGATAATGCTATTATGTCCTTTAAGAACTTCAATGCCCAAGAACAAAATGCTGACCACCAAGGTCTTTAACTGCAAAATCTGTTTGCAACTATTTTAGCAAAAACTCAATTGCACTATTTGAAGAGTTTGTAACTATTATGTCATCAACATATATGAGCATATAAATAGTTATACCGCTGTTGTTGTAGATGAACAACTACACATCAGTCTTGGAAAGTACAAACCCCAATTCCTGAAGCTTGGTGTTGAGTTTGAAATACCATACTTGTGGTGCCTGCTTAAGCCCATATAGAGCCTTATCAAGCTGACAAACATAATGAGGGTATTGTTTATGTTCATATCTAGGCACTTGGTGCATATATACTTCCTCCTCAAGAAGTCCATGCAAAAAAAGCATTTTGCACATCCAACTTGCAGAGACTCCATCCTCTTGAGATTGAAATAGACAGAATAAGGTGAATTATAGTAGGTTTCACAACCGAACTGAGTGTATCATCATAATCAAGGTCATACCTTTGCTTGTACCATTTAGCAACCAATCGTGTTTTAAATCTGTCTACCATGCCATCAGCCTTCTTCTTAACTTTATACACCCATTGGCAATCAATTATATTGATACCCTTCTTCAGAGCAACCAATTGCCATATTTTGTTTTGGAGTAAAGCACCAAATTCATCATCCATTGCGTGCCTCCACTGGATATTGAGCCACTTCAGCAAAACTATTTAGCTCTTTGAGGCCCTCCTGGTCAACACAATCAACAGCGCGCGACGGTTGGTGGAGTACGACACTGTACCGTCAGTAAAATGAAGAGGTTGACAAGTATTGTCCTAGAGACGAGTTGTCATTGCATGACGTGAAGCCAGAGGTTCTGACGGCTTGACAAAAATACACCCTCCTGTACCATCAGCTGCATCACTAGAGTCGCCAGCGTCACGATCACTAATATTGCTATCTGCACAGTGACTTAGCAGCTGGCACATCACCGGAAGGCATCTGCACGTCACCTGGAGGCATGACAATAGCAGGAAGTTCTGCAAAAACCTAATTAGTAGGCATAGGCAATATATGTGCATTGCCATGTTGGTCAATCACATGTAAAGAACTAGGTATGGATGACGAAACGGAAGACAAGAAGATCTGGAGGTGTGGAATGATGTTTATTATCAAGAGCAAAAGGAAAGACTTCCTCATCAAAAACAATGTCGCGAGAAATATACACTTCAGTGGTAGGATGTAAGTACTTATAGGGTAAATTCTTTTTAGCTGCGGCTGATGGCTTTTGGCTGTGGTGATGACTTTTTGGCTGTTTGCGATAGAGATTGCAGAAAGAGAGATACTTGCTTGCGATTTTTGATGGTACAAATATTAATTTTTTAACATGTACTACAATTAACTTGTAGACCCCATCTTAAAAAAATACTCCGTTTAAAAGTTAGTTACTATAGCAAAAGCCAAAAGCGGCTTTTAGAAACTGCAAAAGAACATGACCTATTTTGTGAAGAGCACTATATCCTAGAAAGACACACAGTTGCGATCAAAAATCAAGTTTACGAGAATTATAGGCTCTGAAACTAAAACTATAACTTTTGAGATTTAAATCTAAAATAGTTCAGAACTTATGTCAATTTGGAGATAGAACTACCAACGCACTCAAATTGGTGATGGCTTATGCCTTTTATCTTTGTAGCTAGCTTATTTTTTTTATTATAGTTGAGATGATTTATTTGACGTAATTAAATTTTAAAAAATATAAAAATAAAAAACAGGCTAATCCATCACAAATAATGCAAAGAAATACAAAAAAAAGAAAAAGCAAAAAACCCTAAAAATCAAAAATCAGAAAAAAAATAAAATTAAAAAATAGTATAAAAAACAAAAATCAGAAATCATCGCTAGCTCGAACGGACCTAAAGAGGAGTACAGAGTTCTGGCTACTAGCGAAAAAAGCGAGAACACACAAGAGAAATTATATGTATCTTTTATTTAAGATGAGTGGGGTCCTGAAGAAGTTCCGGCTACTCGCATTACTCTACAGCTACCCTTCCGTCTCCTCCGTGGAATCACATCAACTTGAGCGGACGATCTTGATTTTTACCCATGGTTTTTTATTTTAATTTATAAATAGTAATAATTTTTAGAAAAATTTATAAAAAGATACTTATATATGATTTTGACTGATTTGTACTATAATTGATTAATAGACTTCATCTTAAAAATATACTCTGTTTAAAAATAAATCCTATAGAAAAATTGTTTACTATAGAAAAATAGCTTTTAAAAACCAAAGTGAACAAGGCTTGAATTGAGCTACTCTATAACCAGTAGGAAAAATTGTCTCGTCATGCTGCCATGTTTTGATAATATTGACAAAGTTTAGTTCTACCTAAAGGGGTGCTCAAACAAAGGCTCGAGATACCGGTTTTGTGTAGCTAGGCAAACATGTCTAAAGTGTTTGGTTGTCTGCGCGGCCCATATGCTTAAATCCTAGCTCCGCTGTTGGAAAAAAAAAATCCAAAATCGTAACATCACGCAAATTCTTGAAGATGAAAAAATCGTTCGGAAATGCAATTTCTTGCACGAAATCCAAAAGTTGCTACTTTTTTCGATGTGTTGAAGATGAAATAGGTTCCAATTTCTCCCAGTCCTCCCCGGTGTCACATGCAAGCCCAGGCCCACCGGAGAAGAATACATGCATGTTCCACAAAAGCAGAATACAAACCAAATACAAAAAGGCTATCACGAATCTCGAGGCAGATGAGTGGTAGGGAGGATAGGTGGGGAATTGCATTTGCCAAGTGCCGACGTGTTGTTGCGATAAAAACATACAAAATTATTTCACCGCTTATAGTTCTCTACCTCAAGCCTCCCTACCTGCCTGTCCCACCACGGATCACGGAGCCGCTGCTGGCACCTGTTGGAATGAGTAAGCTACACTATTAGTGGTTAAAATTTTTTATCACATAAACTAAAAAGCTATATAAATAAAAGATCATAAATTATTATCACTAAACACGTAATATAATAAAAGTAGAGTTAAAATAGCCAGCTCAACATAGCGTACATCGATATAGTAGAAGCAGTCGATCGTACTCTAGCCAACCATCTTCTCCTTATGATCATTTTAATCAGCGCCGTTGTCACAACAACACATCTACTAAAGTCCAAAGTCCACATGTCTAGGTAAAGAACACCGTCGATCTGTGTGCTAGCACCAGTATACACGGTATGGGTTTTGAGAGGTGACGGTTAAGGTTTTGATATGTATGTCTTGGGATGTCCTCCTCAGCCCTATGTCTCTCTTAATACGTATTCTCCAATCGGATTCTTATCCAACACAAGTAGAGATATTATTTTACTCGAAGAGCTACCGACCAGATCTTTATCCAATATGAATAGAGATTATATTCTACTCAAAAAGTATAATACAGATCTTTATTGTTTTAACCTGTTAAGTTTGTGATCCTATAGGTTCGGTTTATTGGCCATGGCCTGAAAACTCCTATCCAGTCTACAAGTTAGTAGTAGTCTCTAATAGGACATATTGACCCCTAAACATACATAAATATCATATTGGACGAATCTATATGATGCTCATGTATTGATATCTTTGACTCACGATACCAGATAGAACTAAGGTTAGAAACGTGCTATCCTATGATAGCTCGATTCTTCACTCGAACATGTAGTGGATTATTCAATTGTGATTGACTCATTAACCACATTTGACATGGCCGTGCACTTTCTTAATCTAATCATATCGAGGGGCACAGAGATGTCTCTCCCGTTATATAAGAGGGGTAAATTTTATCTTGATCACTTTCTTTCTTCCACATATTTCATAGTAAATCCAAAAGCTATCTTTATGACCATATAGTTACGAAGTAGTATTTGGTAATCTCTAAATAAAATATTATACATGTAGAAAACTATGACGATCTCAAGTTTAAAGATTCTATATACACTATGAATAAGACTAACTGATGACATTTAAGAATATAACAATTCCCACATCGTCTCATGGTAAGTCAATCCAACACCATATTATCTAATATATGTTCATATTATTGATTTTATATCTCCATATCTATGATCCGTTAAACATGATCTAATACATGTACTGATCTATTAATTATATTTGTCTCATATAACGATATAAGATCAGGGGTAATTTAGAATAATATCAAAACAAGAATAAAGTGTTTCACGAAAAAGTTAGGTATTTATTGATCAATACGAAAGATATTTATACAAAAGATAAAATAACATATTATTCAAAAAAATCTTAAATATAGAAGTGATATAATTATCTTCATTTATGCCTCTAGGGCATATCACTAACATCACCATCCCCGCCCATGCACACCACCCACTGAACCTGGGTGACCCTCATTTTTCTACTTCCTTCGTTCTTTTTTATTTGATATTTTTTTTGTTTTTTATGGTCTTCGAAATGCGACATTGATTGCTACTTTTTATAACTTTGCACTAAAATATACTAATAAAATCATAATATTATGAAAATATTTTTAACGATAAATCTAATGATATAATTTTTTGTATAGCTAATATAGATAGTTTTAAATCTATTGACGGTCAAACTTTATTTTAAAAAGTTTGACGGTATGAATTTTAGAAAGTCAAGTAAAAAAGAACTTCGGGAGTAACATGTTCCAAAATATGTAAAGTTCTCGTGAAAGCACGAAATGTATACAATATCGTACCATGGCATAGTTCAACGGAACCCACGCATGCAGATGAAGTATGGCAAATTTTGATGTAGTAGCACTCCAATGTATGAGAAAAGTATGGAACCCACTGACATTTATCCTACAAATACGATCCTTTAGAGTATTGCTGTGCAAATTTTCCCATAAAGTACTTACTCTAAATAAAAGGATTAATAAATAAGAACTGACATTTATCCCACGAAAGGTTCAAAAAGCTACAGTGGCTTTAAACAGTTAGACCACAATTGCTTCTGAAACTCAACAAAATTTTGTCTGCAGAAGCAGTTTCTTTTGAAAAACCTCAAAATCTTTTGTTGCGAGCAAACGTATAAAAACAAAATTTTATTCCAGAGAATCATTGAGATTCTACGTGATAAATCTGACAAATTATCAGAGCAGACAAGCTATTTGATGGTGTAATTGCCCCTACTGAAACAAATCTGAAATGCTTAGGTGATATCATTACTACTCTTTTTGTAATCCCTTAATCATACGAACCAAACATTAAAACAGGGGAATGTCAATGGGACATACAACTTTTAGTTAGAAAAAATAATTTTTTCCTCCCAAATTTGTTTCACTATTTATCACTCTCACTTGTAAGATAAGTAGTGGATGGTGTGAAAAGTGTATGCAAAGTGTATACATTACCTACTAACATATCAAAGAACAGTACGCATGATCACCAACAATGTATTAACATACACCATGTATTTTCTCAGTATAGAATATAGAAAAGAATGGTGACCAAATTAAGACAAGAATGGCAAAATAATTTACAAAAAAAAAGCGGCACAAACAATTATCAACTAAGAAGAAGACAGGGAGCCAACAAATAGAGCAGAGTCTACAAATTCCCTCATGAATCTCACTCAAAGGTGTTCACTAATTTGCGAATCTAGCGGAAATCATACTCCTATCACTCAATTCACATGATGAATGTACAAAATACCCCAGGGTTTTGCTACAAACCTAGGCCTCCATTTAGCAACATGGGTGTACAAACAATGACCCAAAATAAGATCTAAGTAGGGGTGAAATCAGAGCCATTCATCACAATAGTAAATTTAGTCAAAAGGAATAATGGTACACTTCACCCTCCTTTATGTTAATATAGCAGATGCCCCCAAATAAGGCAATATTAGGATGGCCACAGTTTTCTCTGTTCTTCAAAGAAAATAAAATAAAAGTACATAGCTGAAGAGCTAATGCTCCATACAATCCATTCAAATCCATTCAATGTTATTTCTTAGAACATGATAGTTGCATCGGCAGGACCCAAATCCATTCAATCCCCAAAAGATGCAGCAGTAGGTAGGCTCCTAGCAACTCGTACGCAGCTCCAAATCCAAGTTGTTCAGATCAATCACCTCATTGTCAATTTGATCACCATCCATCACTACCCTACCCTGATTCCTTTTACGAACTCACCTTGGCGATTGTTGATTGACACATTTAGTGCCTATGCAAAGGAAACACCTTTTGCGCATAATTAGCACTCGAGCACAGTCGGAGCGTCAATTCACCGCAGCATGCCTTGGCGTAGGTCGGTCCGTTGAGTTCATATCGTCGTGTGCACCGTGTCAACTTGTTGGGTGGAACGAAATTCACCGATCCAAGCTCAGCGGACGTACATATTCAACATGCACCATAATCATACCACACATACATACACACGTATGCACATCCCCTACACATACTTCGAATTTATGGAAGGTACCCACCAAAGTCACACGGAGTATGTGCGTGCGCTTTTCTATTGAACGTGCACATATGTGTACCCCTAAAATCGATAGACACAAGCGCTAAGTTTAGGACTTAGAGTCTGTTCTTTTTGGCTGCGGCTGATGGTTTTTTGGCTGTTTACGATAGAGATTGCGGAAAGAGAGATACTCGCTTGCGATTTTTGATGATACAGATATTAGGCTTTTAATGTGTACTACAATTAACTTGTAGACCCCGTCTTAAAAAAAATATTCCGTTTGAAAGTTAGGTACTATAGCAGAAGTCAAAAGCTAAAACCCAAAAGCTGAAAAGAACAAGACAGCCATCTGGCAACAGGCCATCTCCCTAATTAGATCAACATATGGTAAATATGGATTACGTCATGACTACCAGCTCATGGTTGGTACTCAAACTTGGTTGGCATCATGACTTGTACCTTTGAGACCTTGGTGTCCTTGTGTTGGATCAGATGACCCAATACTAGGGTAAATGTGCTTATGAGTGTTACTGGTGTCCAAACTCACCACATATGATGGACTTGTTGTATATACCAAGGGCAAAAGTGGAATTTCTCATTTGCTAAAAAGAGGAAAGGATGGGCCCACCTGTCGGTGGGCCGTGCATGAGAAAAGAAGAGGAGCGTTGCTCCTCTCCTTTTGACCCGAGCGCCTGAGGGTTTTCGGTCTTGGGCGATGGCGCAGGCGATTCCGGGAGGGGCGGCGGCATTGGTGGCTTCGGTGGTGCGCCCGGCAGGCTTGGTATTGCGGCTCCCCATGTGACTCACTCCCTCCTCCCGAGCGCCCCTCTCCCGTGCGGTTGCTCCAGCCCGAGTGGCGCGCACCCCGTGTGATATGGCTCTCGATCCGGGTTTTCTTGGGTTGATTTGGCTCGGTCTTCGCGGAGGCGGACGGTGCAGGTGGCAGACGTGGGCTTCGGCCCGGTCGTTGGAGACCCCGCGCAACCCCTCCTCCCTTCGGCTATAAGAAGAGTTCCCCTCTTCTTCCTTGATGAATCGGGAAATACAGTGAGCTCTCCTCCTTTCTTCTCTTAAATACTTGTGTGGTGCCCTTGGTGTTTCAGTCCTCCATTGGTGGTGCTTGACAGCAAGGAGCTGGTCGACTTCTGCTGAGAACTTGTGCGGCATTCCTCTACCTCGGCTTTGTCAGTGTATGTGCCACAAAGAAGTGCTTTGTATCTCCGTGCCTACTACCCTCTCTCACGGTGGTGTGGGGGCAATAGGTTTTCTGGGACAGCGCTGTTCAGTGTGCCTAGCTCCGTGTTCTTCTGGTGATTTCGAATATCACCGGTCTTGTGAGTAAATCTGTCACTTTTATATGCAATCTCTGTGGGCTGTGCTAGCTTGTTAATCTTCTATATATTATCTGGCACCGGGAGACACAGATTGCTTGTGAGATCGGATTGTAGCTCGATGATGATTATGGTTATGTGCTAAAATTGGATGAGTTAACGTTGAGCTCTAAATCTATATCTTGCTGTCCATCTCATTGAGTGATTATAAAACTGAATTAGTCACTAATCTTTTAGTTCATTAGTCATTCAGTTTCGGTACATGCTTGTTTGTGGATCACTTGAATTCATAATACATGTTGATGTGTTTTGTATGCATAATCTGATAGGTTGACAGATAACTTTACATTTGCATATATACTTGTCAGTTTCAAGTGATTAATCTCATATGCTCATTAAACCGAAAATATACATGACTTGAATGAACTTGTAATTGAAATTGGTCTGTTGTGATTTAGAGCTCACAGTTCTCAATTATCTTTGGCATATCCAATTGATGAAGAGCACAAAATCATAAGTAGCGGGACGGCCAAGAGTTAATCTTGTATAACCCTACAAACTGAGAGCACATTAAAATCAATCAAAACTTGAGCTTGTTACTAATTTTAATTGATACATGCTTTACACATTGACATACATATTCAAGTTTAGCATGCTATTGTTTCTATTATTGAATATGTGTTATACTTTGAATGATATGTTCAATTCATATAGTTTCATATATGTTATGTCATTTATATTTGAATTGATGTTATTCTTGTGTTTATATAATTATATTAGAATTATATTTATATCTTTGCTTATATAGCAAATCTTACAACAGGACTATGGACTCTACAGTGGCCAGATAGGCTTTTCTGGGATGCGAACGTTTTATTGCATATCTGGCAAGTAAAGGAGGCACACAGGCTCAATCAGCTTCTTTTCTGTTGTTGACAGTCCGGGGCTCGAAGTGGAAGAGTAGGGAGATAGTGTTGTGTGATGGAGGAATGCCATCAGGGAAGAGTCCTCCTTACGAGACATGATTGGTAACAAGGTGAGGAGGGTGTCTGCTAATGAATGTTTCAGAGATGAAGGTTTGCTTTTCAGTGTGTAGGATGCATATGGAGGCGCTTCTTATAAGGAGAAATCAAGGCGCTGACAGTTGTTGGTTGCAACTCGCGAGGCATGTGATGGTAAGTGCGTCAAGAATGTAATAACACACATACCATTTTATACTTTTCGCTTTTCAATTAGGATCCCTTTTCTTCTTCGTTTGATAGAGCGATTTTCTTTTGTATGGCTGCATGATGTCACAAACTTGCGACAATGTGACATCCCAATTTCCGGTTTTCAAAAGTTTCCAAGTCAAAATATGTCAGACCTCGGATTCACAATCAGGAATCCTCTGTGACTCCACCGCACGATTTCTGGATCAGGAGATAATGCATACAAATATATTATTGAATCATACACATACATCACATAAACCATAGCAGACATTTATATTACATATAAGAGTTTAAATAACTCATATCAGGTAGAGTTACATAATGGGCCGATCAGGCCAAGTGATACATTACAAATAACTAAAAGCAGAAGCAAAAGCTAAAAAGTAAAAGTTGAGGCCACACAATGCCATAGGCAATCGATTTTTTTGGGGGGGGGGGGGGTGTACGACAAATACTATCTAAGGTTTGGATAATAGATGTGCACATAATTACTATTAAAGTCTGCCCAAGCAAGGATAAGATAGAGAAACTGCAAGAGCGGTCTAGACTCTACCGTCTTCTTCTTCGTATGGTCCAGATGCAGCGTAGTAGGTATAGGAGTCTTGATCCGAAGGTTTTGAATTATTTTAGTAAGCGAGAGTGAGCACAAATAACCATGCTCCGCGAGGCAGCACACATAATGCAATAATATAGATGCAAGGCTTAATAGAAGAAGGTTAAGGTTCATTTAGTTGCAAAATGCTATAGTTGAATTACAGTAAATAGAAATTCTAAGACTTAGCATTTTTAACCAAACCATGTTTCTAAAGATTGTCAAAATGTGAAATAATAATTGAGATCCAGGTTCCATCTACCGGTTACATGATTCCATCCACTATATACTATTTTAATTGCAGGGTTCTATCCACACATTATAATCATTAGGTTCTATCCACCTAGGGAAAATCAACTTAGGGTTTAATCCACCCTTCGTGCTTTTTTATACCACCCACCAAGATTCTTTTGTAAATAGATACTAACTCGAGTAAGTTTTCATATCCGCTCATGACCGTTGGTATGGTCGTTCGAACAACTTTTACTCTGCTGAAGTCACACACTTTACTTATAAGAGATGCCCAACTTATTCTATCGTCATGCTACCTTTAGTGTGAGACTCAAATGGTCACCGCAAGGCCTTTACAATGGATATTTTCATTGTGTCTACACTCGCTAAGGTTTCCACCGCTGTGGGGGTTCTATCCACCTGCTCTAGAGGCCCTATCTTGCATCGTACGGAGGCTTCTATCCAGCACTCATCCCATGTTCAACCGGATGGTGCATCCAGCGTTGGGTCGATATAAATTAATTAGCCAGGTCGTACACATTATAGAGTTGTTGTTGCACTATTTTACATTAAAAGATCATTATAATATTCAATCCTTAAAGCTACCTAGGCGGTTCTACTATATACCATACTCTCATGCTCCATCTGCACTAGCCCACTTACCGCCCACTCAGATATAAAGCAAATTTAGACTTTTTGGTTCTAAAATGTCCTTTTAGTTCAAATACTAGCTATTTTCATCCAATGGCTATCGAAATCCAAGTTTTTATGTTTGAAATTATATTAGGGCAATTTAATACCCACATGTATGTAAGCGAGGCTAAGCATGGCACATAGATACGGACTTATCATCTTGTATATATACCATTAATTCTAGGGTGACAAGGGGTTATGTCCAAGATCAACGAATGGGATGTATTATCACAATTTTACTAGTAGAGGATTAACTAAGAGCTAATATGAATATAATTTGCATAATAAAGTAAGTAGGTAATTTAATAATTTAAAGCAACATAATTTGTATTAAAAAAATTAGGTGCAAAATGATCAAATTATTGAATTACCTTGCTCACAATATTGATGGTCTTGGTTGGGCTTGAACTGCTGCTCTTTTGGGTCTTCATAATCTAGTTGAGCAAACGAATTGAATTTCACATAAATACATGAGACTACAAATAAATCTAAATAAACTCCAAAAACTTATGATTTTGGGTGGTCCTTGATTAGTAAAACTAAATATAATATCATCAACATAGATTTGATATACAAAGAAATCATCATCAACGATTTTAGTAAATAATGTTGTTTTAATCTCCAAATCCTGTAGGGATTTCTTGGCTCTTTGGCGACCTCTCCCATCCTAAGAGTTCAACTCCTTCGATCCTCATGGTAAAAAGAATCAAAACTCTCATTTCTAAGAACCCTAGGTCAATGTTAGGTTTGATTCGAAATGCGAAAGATTTGGTGCTATTTTCTTAGGCAAATGATCATTTTTGGTGGTGTATGATATCTACTCATCTATTTTATGGATTCAATTTAAGAAAAACACCATTCAAATTTACACATTGTCTGTCCTAGAAAATTTCAGGGAAATCGGAACTACTGCTCGAAGAAAGCAGTACTACCACAGAGCGGTCATACTAGAGTTGTCATGTCGGTATTACCGCATCTCAGTACTATCACACTTTGAACGTTGGTACTTTTGATTTGGCTAATAAAACAGTAATGTCATTCCATTCATCTCAAATTAAATTTCCTTGATTCACACATTATCTTTGACATTATTTCCTCCCTTTCTGGAGATGACAAGGACTACAAATGCTACTCGGAAGATATATGCAAGGAATGACGATCTTTCTAGACAAACCTCTTCTCAACAAGGATCTCACGCCGTTCTGGCGTCTCCATCAGTTCAGATGCCACAAGAAGAGTCTACTCAAAAGGTAAGACAGGACAAAGGAAAAGAAATAGCATCTGACTCCAAAATAGAAACTGAACAGGATGAAAGCCCATCTCATGAGTCCTCAGATGAAGAGATGATTGAGCCTGAGGAGCAGCGGATTGATCTCAAAACCATCTCCAAAGACAATCATGCTATTCTTAGACACATAAGTCAATTTGTGCTCCCTAGGAACAGCCAAAATCCCATGTTCCACACAAAGTTCTAGGAACAAGTGCATGAGCAAATTTATGGCCCTTAATACCAAGTCTAGTGCATTTGAGAAGGTCTATGATAGACCCGCTCTTCAGCTTACCACATGCACAGAGTACTATGATCAAAATGTCAGATATGTGCCAGGCAAGCTCTCAGGCCTTCTTCCCATTCCGAGTCTTGTGAACAATACCATGAACCACACTATTCTTCCCAAGAGTGGGAATTTTGATACTATTAGTGGTCATGCATGGAACTTGATCAACTATGTAATGACTGGTCGACGGTTTGATGCGGTTGATCTCATTATCAGGGAAATAGCTTCCTCCAAGAATGACATAGTCAAAAGGATAAATTATGCCCCTTCTATCATGGCTCTGATCATTAAAAAGACTAGGTACCGAGGTGGTCTAGACTTAGTTTACAAGCCATATAAGCCTAGAGAGGGTCCTCCTATTCTCGTACCTTCGCATCCTAGAGCTCAAGTAGAAGAGGTTGCAGCAGAGCATCAAGGAGAGGAAGAGGTTTCTCTCTCTCAGATCTATTCTGCTATTCTTCGCATCGATGGACATATGACAGAAAAGACTGCTTAGATCACCTCTTTGACCACCACCATTTCCTCTCTCAGGGACCAAGTGACCTCCCTTGAGCACACGGTTGCTCGCTCTTCTTCTCTAGTTCGCTATGTGACCCCTCTCCTCAAGGGCCATAGGATTAGATCTTTTTGGTACTTTGATGCCAAATGGGGAGAAGAAAAGGGGAAGAAAAGAAAAAGTTGATCTTGTGATGCAACAAAAGGAAGAAGATGCCAAGTTTATTGTTTAATGCTATGGTGTAATGAACCATGTGATGTTTAATGCTATGGTGTAATGAACCATGTGATAGAGTATTTTAAGTGTCCTGTTGAACTTAAATTTGTGTTTATTAATTTGAAGTTAAACTTCAAGTGCGCTTATGTTTTTTCATTATATATGTGTGCAATTGTCTACTCTTCTGGAGTTCATCTTTCAAAGGAAACTCTGCCAAAATTCTCTCTTAACATGTGCTTACAACATATCTTGTCATCTATATAAACACATTCAGGGGAAGCTTTCCTAAATTGACTTTAGAAAGCAATTAATTCCTTTGCCTCATCTAAGTACTTTGTAAGAAATTAATTGCTTCACCAAAGTCACAAAAGAATATGCAACTTGTTCTTAAACTAGTGCTATATTCAAAACTATATTTTTATTAATATGAGTGTTGTCGTCAATTACCAAAAAGGGTGAGATTGAAATCATCTAGTCCCCTAAAAATAGTTTTGGTAATTAATGACAATATGTGAATATGGGACTAATGTGTTTACTGAGTATTATATAGGTTCAGTCCCTAATTGAGCATGTAAAACTCGAAGTGTATTCTAAAGGTCAAAATAAGGATCAAGATGGTTCAAGACAAAGGTACAAGTAGTATATGATTCCTTTTGATTTTTATCGGTCTTGGGAGGAAGGTTGGAAGACCGAATTATATATTAATTGCCGTACTATTAAGAGGGATTATAGAAAGTAACTTGAAAATATGTTCTTATGCCATTTGGATTAATTTAGGATCATGTATGCACTTAAAATTAAATTTGTAAGCCAATTGTGCTCTGTCAGGAAAATTGAAAGTACCGGAGTGTATATTGCGGAACTATCGGTGTCCGGAAGTACCGACGTATATACAGCGGTACTATCGAAACTCAAAAATACCGGTATTTCAAGTGGTACATTTTTTCCAGAGAGCACCCTCTTAAACACATAGGCTCGTCAATATTGGTAGTACCAGAAAATGAATGGCGGAACTACTGCAAAGCGATATGGCCGCACTCCAAATCGGAACTATCGGAATTCGAAAGCTCTGAAAAATCGGACGGTACGTTTTTTCCAGAAAGGTCCAACTTTTGGCCCTAAAGCAAACAGTCGTACCGTGCCAAAAATCAGAACTACCGCGATTTCAATTATGGTAGTACCGCGTCAACTTTCAAATGGTTAGTTCTGACATTCTGATATAGTCGTTACACGATGCTACAGTACAATGCAGTGGTTCCGTAAATTGCACAGCGGTACTATCGATTTTTCTAATTTTCAGAATTATTTTATGCAACGGCTATATTTGGTTGGTGGGAGTATATATACTCCCCTACCTACTCAAAGACAGAAAGAAGAGATTTCATTGAACATCTTTGAGCTTTGAGCATTCTCTCCACACCTCAATTCACATTGTGCATTCATTGAGGTAGTTGAGCCACATCAAGTGCATTTCATCTCTAGATTAATCCTTTGGCACTAGATCGCCGTCAAGCGAAGCTATGATCCATTACACTTGGTGTTTACTGAAACCTAGACGGTTAGATGAAAGATTGTGAGATGATCTCTTCAAGAAGATTATGAAGAGGCCCGGCACCAAATTGTGAGTGGTTTGGTGTCTACCATCTCCGGAGCGGAGGAAGGAAAACCAATAGTAGATTGAGGAGTTGAGGCTTAATTCGTGGAGCCGGTCTAAATCGCTTGGGCTTTATTCAACATGGATTAGGCTAGTTATTTCCTTGTCTCTCTTTCTGCACTTATATCTCTAACATTTTTGTGGTAATTGTGATAGTTGAAATTTGTTTGCGCTAGAGATATTTGTAGATACTAGTTCTTATGGAGCATTAGGTTTACTAGAATTGTGTAGGATTTATTTACATTGAAATATTGCCTAGCTAAAATTTGTGATAATCAGTTTTAGAAGGCAGGAATTTTTATAACCTCCTGTTCACCCCTTCTAGTCGATTATTCTTGATCTTACAAGTAATATCAGAGCTTGGTCTCTCATTTATTAGACTTCACCGTCTAAAGAGAAAAGGATGGCTAGTAAGGGAATTGCTATAGAAAAGGTATCTCTTTTTGATGGCTCAAATTATCCTTATTGAAAAATTAAAATGTCTATCTTTTTTAAAGCCATCAATTCGAGCATTTGGAAAATTGTAAATTAGGGTTATGTGATGTTTCTTGATCCACTACATTCCACGGAGTAAGAGGAGCGTAATGCTCATTTGGATGCTCAAGCCATGAATACTTTATTTGGTGCTTTAAACGTGGATGAATTTAATAGAGTGAGCAATTTGAAGACTGCTCATGATATTTGGATCATCCTCTCCGAAATACATGAGGGAACATCCATAGTTAAAGAAGCCAAATTGCATAGGTTTTGAATCAAATATGATATATTCACAATGTTGCCTCATGAGAGTATAAATGGCATATATTTTTGCCTAAACAACATTGTGAATAGACTCAAGTGCCTTGTCACATCACTAACAGATGTTGATATTATAAGAAAGATACATAGGGTGCTGTCAGATAAATATGAGATGTTGGTGACACTCTTCCTCAACTCTCCTGAGTTGGCTAGAATGACGCCAACATAACTATTGAAAAATCTCATCACCAATGAGTTGTACAAAAAGGATAAGGAGGAAGCTGTAGGGCAATCTTCCTCCAAAAGCAAGAAAATAACCGCTTTCAAAGCCAAAGCGGTATATGAGTCCAAAGATGATGAGGAGGACTCCGAGGAGGAGTTGGCTCTACTTACGAGGAAGATGAAGAAATTCATGAAGAGGCGTTCATATCGCAACGCTAGCCATGAGAAAAGCAAGAAGGGGCGATCCTATGATAACAAGCGCTATAGCAACATTTGTTGTTATGAGTGTGGTGAGAATGGACACATTGCCTCTCAATGCCCCATAAAGAAGGATGACAAGGGCAAGTCATCTAAGAAGAAAGACTTCAATGAAAAAATGAAGCTTTTCAAAAAGCTTCACAAAGAGGGCAAGAATGAAGCCCACATTGGAGAATAGAACTCCGATAAGGAGTACAGGGACTCTGACTTCGATGAAGAGGAGTCCCCCAATAAGAAGAGACTAGTCGGCAACGTTATTAAGAAAGTTCCATCCTTCTTCTCATCTGCAATATGCCTTATGGCAAAATAAGAGAAGGAAAACTCTTTGGATGATGATAAGCCTTCTTATGATGAACTTATAGATATGCTAATTGAATTAAATAAATTTCTTAAAAAAGAAAAATCAAAACTCAAGAGCTTAAGGAAAAAGCATCTCTCCCTTAAGGATTCGTGTGAGGAGATAAAAGAAACTCATGATTTGCTTATCCAAGAAAATTCAAGAAAACCTAGCACTAGCATCAAAATTACATGTGATATTTATAAGGCCATGCCTATTATAGAAATATCTAGAGCTAGTATTTCTATTTCATGTGATGACTTACTTGACATGCCATGTTGTTCCAAAATTGATTCGAATCAAGTAAATGATAAATCATGCAATGCTAAGCTCATTGTTGAGAACAATGAGTTAAAAGAATAAGTGACCAAGCTAAACAAAAGCTTGAAAAGGTGAATAATGGTGTTCATTCAATAAGGAAGGTCTTGGGTATGGACCCAAGAAAGGTAAGAAACCGACAAACAAACCTACAAGATTTGTAAGGAAAAATGGTAAGTATTGCCAAAAGTGCTAAGAAATAGGACATGTGCAATAAAATTGTCCTATAGGTAAGACTTCCTCCATTGGATTGTTTTATTCTTACTACATGCTTAAGAAATCCAAGAATAGTAGCGTTATTGCAAAATATGTTGGAACTTCAATCTTAAGTGCTAAAAAGAATGCTATTTGGGTGCCTGAAACCTTAATCACTAACCTTCAAGGACCTAAACAAATTTGGGTACCTAAAATAACTTGACTTTCTTTTATAGGTGAACTACAAAACCAGTAGAAGGCATTAGGTGCTTGATAGTAGATGCACTCAACACATGACTGGAGACCAGAAGATGTTCTCCATATTTGAGAATGGAAGCAATGAGAAGATAATATTTGGTGACAATAGCAAAGGAAAAGTATTAAAATTGGCTAAAATTGTTATTTGAAATGACCTTTCTATTTCAAATGTATCTCTAGTAGAAACTCTAAACTTTAACTTGATATCCGTTGCTCAATTGTGTGATCTCGGATTAATATGCTCCTTTTCTAAAAATGATGGTACCATTTCAAAAGAAAAAGGATAATAACTTGTTTTCAAAGGCTTTAGGTTTGAAAATCTTTATTTAGTAGGTTTCTCCTCTAGTGATTCGGGTTTGAAAACTTGTTTATTAGCAAAAACTTCTTTGGGTTAGTTATGGTATAGAAGGTTGGGTCATGTTTGTATGATTCAACTTAAAAAGTTTTTCAAACATGATTTAGTTGTTGGTTTGAAAGGTGTGAAGTTTGAGAAAAATAAATTATACAGCGCTTGCCACGCTAGGAAAGAAGTGGCAAACTCTCATCCTTCCAAAAGTATCATATCAACTTTTAGACCATTGGAGCTCTTACACATGGATTTGTTTGGGCCAATAATCTATAAGTGCATAGGTGGTAATAGATATTGTTTAGTCATTGTAAATGATTACTCTAGATATACATGGGTATTCTTCTTAAACGATATAGGTGAAACCTTTGGAATTTTCAAGAATTTCGCAAAAAGGGTCCAAAATGAGTTTGACTTCAAAATTAAGAAAATTAGAAGTGACAATGGTTCCGAGTTCAAAAATGCTAAAATTGAAGATTTTTGTAATAAACTTGGAATAAAGCATGAGCTTTCCACTGCCGACATTCCGGAGAATGGAGTTGTAGAAAGAAAAAATTGAACATTAATTAAAATAGTTAAGACAATGTTTGATGAATATAATACTTCCGATATCTTTTAGACGGAAGTTGTTAATACCGGTCGTCATGCCATAAATCGCCTTTACAATAAAAACTCTGGTCTAGTTAAAGAAATTTGTAATGTTCAATTTGATGAAACTAATGGTTCTCGAGAAGAGCAAAAAAACTTAGATGATGTAGGTGATAAAGGACTAAGACGTGTAATGGAAAACATGTAAATTGGTGATATTAAGCCAAAGGAGGATACAAGCGACTCACCCTCATGAAAGCAAGTTGAACCTCCCACATCCTCCCAAGGTTCTAAAAACAGGTTTACTCGGCCGAGTAATCGCCCAAATACTCGTACTAGGTCGTCTCACCAGGTACGAGTAGGCTAAAACGAGTAGTTACCCGGTTTAACCGGTATAACCGGCCGGTTATTCGGTATAATCGGCTACCAGGCCGTATACTTGTCGAGCCACTCAGTGCAATTCACTATTCGATTATTTGCATCCCACAATCAAAATCGTCTCAAGTGGTCAAGCCTCAAAGTTACGGCCCAGCGGCCCCAGCGGTCATTCACTTCCACCCCACACCCGAGTCTCGCCTGAAGACACCAACACCCCACGGCTCGCGAGGCAAAGAACTGATCTCACCAATTCTTTCTCATGAGACTGCTTGCCATTTCACTAGGCATGAGCTCAGAGGGAGTTTTGGATGACCAAGATCATCTCCTTAAGCTTCTCGCTTGGAATGGTCGCATAAGGCTTGAGATCTAGCACATCACCAAAATCATGAGTTTCAATTGCACACATGTGAATTGTGCTAAATTTGCTTAATTACTAAAAGAATCAAGTATTTGGACATATGATTCACTCTTGAACTTGTAGCACTCTAAAATGACTCAATTCTAACTTCTTGGTTCCACTTAGATTATTGATATGGCTTGCATCATCCTTAGATACCTTTAGCTAGACTTTACTCTTGAATGATTTGACATGCTAAGAAATTCATCTAATATTCAGATTGTTACTTGTGTGACTTGGCTTGATTATGCATATCTTGTCATGATCTTGATAGCTTTCATATGCATTATGGCTTGGTGTAATACTTAATGGTCATTTTGGATAATCTTCATGGCTCTCATTGCTTTGCTTTGCATAAAATTCAACCACACCATGCTATATTTTCTCTTTTGCATCTTGATGATTCTATTGTCAAAAGGGGGAGAATATTGAAGAAAAAGCCACTTTTTGAGAGCTTTGGAAGCGTTTGAGAAAACTTTGCTCTTTCTTTTGCTCCTTGTGTCAACATGGTCATTAGCATCACTTTCTTTCTCTTGGACCATGTAGAACTCTTCAAACAAACTCAATATTATGCTTTTTCAGTGTTTGTCAGTATACTCATGAAGGGGGAGATTGAGAGACCATATGGATGTATCCCCATGTTTATGATGAGTAATTGACAGTTGGTGTAGTGAGTTTGAGTTTGTTTTGAGTATTCGAGGGTTGAGTACTTTTATTAGTGCTATTGTCGATTATGCGGTTTCGTGCGGTGATATGTGATGGTTTGCTTGTCTGTGTGACTGCAGGACTTCGGAGCTAGGTCATGGTGAGGTGAGGAGGACCAGGACTAGGCACAGGAGGTGTCGAGGTCCAGAAGGTCAGAGACGCCGAAGATGATCGTGGCTGCTGAGGTGGTTGCGAGTCGAGAGACGAGGAACCGGAGCTGAAGCTACCGGAGGTGGACACAATGGGCAGCGGCGAGGTGGTCCGAGACTAGGCTCAGGGAGGAGCTGAGGTCCAGTCGGTCAGGATGCCGGGTGCGGTCGTGCGTCGACAGGAAGCTTCCAAGAAAGTGCGGTAGGGGAATGTCGATAAAATGCGCAAGGCTGCAAAATTGGAAGCAGGTTCGGTTGAAGATAACGGGTCGGAGATCCGTTAGTGGATGGTGGCAGATTAGTTAGGGTTTGGAGTGGAATGGGTGTTTTCCCTCCAATTTGTTCCTGAGCTTTGACCTTTGCTTCATTTGGTTGAGAGGCATGGGTGGAGACCTGCCTGGACTTCTTATTTTGCTATTTGAGGTCATGAGCCTCCTCTAGTCAGTGCGTGTGCGTCCAGGATGTAGGGTGTGTAGCTCCAGTGGCCTGTGCGTTAAGCAGGAAAGGAGAAGCAAGGTTAGAGTGTGTGTGTGTGAAGCTCAATCTTCTTTAGTGCGTGTGAGTCCTCTGTTGGAAAACCATGTAGTGAGAAAATGGGCGTGAGAGGGCTGTGGTAAAAACATTATGTAATCATTCCTTTGGAATCATTCATCTATTTGCAATGAATTTATTTGAGAAAGTCTGGATGTGAGTCTTGGTGATTTCCTCTATTCCTTTTTCTTTTAGGGTTTCTTGGCAAGAGTGGATGTATTCTTTCTTTTATCTTTATAAGATGGCCTGAGACTTTTGGTTTCAAGTCTTGAGCTCTTTGCTAAATTACCTGTAAAATCTTGTGAGCAAAGGATAAGAGAGTGGAAAGAAATTGGAAAATATATCCTCTCTGCTCATTTTCAGATTTCAGTCAAATCTTCAATTTATTGATCTCTTGATGAAATCTTTTGGTCCATGAGGTCTTGGTTTTATTTATTTTAGAGTTCAGATCATTTGAACCAAGAACCTCAAGCAATCACTCTTCAATTTCACTTATTTTCAGCTGTCAGCAGTGATTACTGGACCCCTGTTTTCAGTTTGTTACTTTCAGTTGGCAGCTTGTCAGAATCTTGAATTCGGCTGAAGGTCTGAACTTTGGGTTCGGTTGTGAGCTGCTATGCAGTCCCTGTTCCTTTATTTACCTGTAGTCGGCAGCAAGAGTAGCTTGGAGTTTTTCTTCCAATTCTTTGTCGGCGATTGCTCTAATCTGAGTTGATTAAGTCTGCATTTCATCACAATCTGCCGTTCTTTGTCAGTTTGCAGTAAATGAAGTTCTCTGTGTTCCAGCAGCAGATTCAGCCCTTCTTTTCTCCTATTCGGCTGCAACTATAGCCCCCATTTGCTGGTTGTACAATCCTTGCAGTATTTACTGCTTTGCATCCATTTTCAGTCTCCTGTTTGATTGCCTCTCTGCCGAACTGTTCTTCTATGCAACTTCTCATTTTCAAGCCGTGTGCTCAGGAGGATATTCATTTCAGTTCTACAACCTGGCTGCAGTCCTCTCCCCAAGAGTTTTCGCCCTTTCTTTGTTTGATATTCACATCCATCGCTCTCTGCTTTTGATTTCGATCTGCACTTGTTCTTAGATTTCAGCACTCATTTCAGTTTATAGCAGCCAGCATTTTCCGCAGGTTCAAGTGCTTCAGTAATCTGATTTTTGGTCTGCAGTCCTTTTGCTAGCTAGGTGTAGATTTAATTTCTTTGTTTTGGCTGTCTTTTGGTTCTGCCCCTGTTGCTGCTAGTCAACATTTGGCCTTTCGATTACTAGTCAGTTTGGTGGTCTTTATTTTGTTGAACAGTTTGGTAGTTCTCTCAAGTGCAGTTAGTTGAAAAAGAACCAAAGCTTGGTGAGTTGGTTCGGCTGGTGTGTGAGGTGGAGTCCTTTCATTTTCTCTAGTTGTGTGTATGTGTGTGGGATGGCTTGGAGAGCAGCCTTGTGATTTTAGTTAAGTCTTTGCGCGTGCTGTGGATTAGAGTAGCACTTGAGTGTTTTTGTTTTGTGTCTGAGCAGAGTTGACCCGAAGGGGTTTGGGAGCAGCAGTTCTTGCACTTTTTGCGAGTGTTATTTGATTTGCAATTTCCAGAGAGGTCAATCATCTTCTTGGTAGCTCTTATAGCTATCGAAGAGTTGTAAGCTCTTGCGGATTCTTTGGGGGCGATATTTAAAAGGCACTATTCACCCCCCCTCTGTTGCCATTTCTGATCCTACATATGAGTAAGGGTGTTAAAACTAGATCTAGAGTAGCTTTATTTTATGAATATTACTCTTTTGTTTCCTTTCTTCAGCCAAAAATGATAGATGATGCTCTAAATGATCCAGATTGGGTGAATGCCATGCATGAAGAGCTTAATAATTTTGCTCGAAACAATGTTTGGACATTGGTAGAAAGACTCAAGGAGCATAATGTAATTGGTATAAAATGGATGTTCCGCAACAAACAAGATAAAAATGAAATTATGGTAAGAAATAAGGGAAGGTTAGTTCCTTAAGGTTATACTCAGGTAGAAGGCTTAGATTATGATGAAGAGTAGCCTGTGAGGAGAGCTTTCAAGAGCTGAAAAAGAAGCTCACCACAGCCCCAGTGCATATATTGCCTGACATACACAAAAACTTTGTTGTGTATTATGATGCATCTCGACATAGCATCGGTTGTGTGTTTGATGCAAGGAGGTAAAATTGTGGCCTACACATCCCGTCAATTGTGATCTCATGAGGAAAACTATACAACTCATGATTTAGAATTGGCAACCGTAGTTCATGATTTTAGGACCCAGAGGCATTTTTTATCGGTAATCGGTGTGAGTTGTATACTGATCACAAAAGCTTGAAGTATTTCTTCACGCAACTAGATCTGAATGTAAGGCAAAGAAGGTGGCTTGAGTCAATCAAAGGCTACAATCTTGATATTCATTACCACCCCTATAGGGCTAATGTTCTAGCCGATGCCCTCAGCCAAAAGCTTCACTACATTAGTGCATTGGTTGAAGATCATTAACTAACGCTATATAGAGAGCCTTAGAGACTCAAACTCAAGGAAGTTGAGGAGGGATTTCTTGCTACATTAGTGCTGCAACCTACCATTGAATCTCATATTCAAGCCGCCCAATTGAAGGACCATGCAATTGCCAAAATCAAGTGCGATCTGCAGAGCGGTGAAGAATCAGAGTTTTCCAAAAATGCGAGTGGAATGGTTATGCGTGGACAGCAGCTCTATGTCCCAAATGACCAAGAAATCAAGGGGATAATCCTCTAAGAAGCTCATGATTCGCCACTCTCTATTCATCCAGAAAGTACAAAAATGTATCAGGATCTTCAGGAACGATTTTGGTGGTCCGGTATAAAGAAGGACAACACCACACACGTCACTAATTGCGATGTGTGTCAAAGAATCAAAGTAGAGCACCAGTCACCAGCAGAATTGCTCCAACCTTTGAATGTTTCCGAGTGGAAATGGATGACATCGGCATGGATTTCATTATTGGTTTGCCGAAATCCAAAATGGGCATGATTCGATTTGGGTTGTTGTCGACCGCCTGACTAAGGTGGCTCATTTCATCCCAGTAAATACATCTTATCTTAGAGCTAAGCTTGCTGAGATCTACATGAACCATATTATCCGGTTGCATGAAGTGCTAAAGACGATAACTTCCGATCGAGGTCCTCAGTCACCTCATGGTTTTAGGAAAGCTTACATGAGCTTATGGGAACCGAGCTATTCTTTAGCACTGAGTTCTACCCACAAACAGGAGGACAAACTAACAGGACAAATCAAATTTTGGAGGATATGTTAAGAGCCTATGTGCTGTCCTATGGCATAAATTGGGAGAAATGCTTGGCGTTCGCCGAGTTCTCTTACAACAATGGTTTCCAATCAAGCCTCCAAATGTCTCCGTTCAAAGCACTTTATGGGAAAAAGTGTAGAACCCCTCTTTTCTGGTCCAAGGATGGTTAGAAGAAATTCTTTGGACCTATTGTTATCCAAGGGGCTCAAGAACAAGTTGATGCAATACAAAGCTGACTGAAGGAAGCGCAATCCCATCAAAAGAGCTATGCTGACCACTATCGTCATGAGCTGAGCTTTCAGATAGGTGATTACGTCTATCTCAAGGTCTCACTGCTCTACGGCATCCGCTGTTTCCAAGTCCATGGAAAATTGGCACCTCGGTACATCAGCCTATACCGAATCATTGCAAAGAAAGGTGAAGTGGTATACCAATTGGAGCTATCACCTCAACTTTCATATGTGCATGATGTCTTCCATGTCTCCCAGCTCAAGAAATACCTCCACGAATAAAGTGAACTCACCCAATTGGATAACATTGATCTGCAACCTGATCTTTCTTACCGAGAACATCCAATCCACATTCTAGACCAAACTGAGCGACAAACTCGCAACCGCTCCATCAAGATGTTGAAGGTCCAATGGAGTAATCACTCCGAGGATGAAGCAACGTAGGAACAAGAGATTGACTTAGAGCTGACTTTCCAAATCTCTGAACTCATCAAATCTTGGGGACGAGATTCTTTGTAGGAGGGTAGAGTTGTAATATCCCAAATTATAGATCATGTAAAAAATGAGGAAAATTTTAAACTTTTTGAATGCATTTTGGAATTTTTTTGGCTTTTACTGGAACTTCTTAAAGCAATTTGAAAATCAAAAGTACAAAAAACAAAAATCAAGTCAAATAAGTACAGCAAGAGTTTTCAGATTTCCTTTCTAAAAAAAAATTTAATAGAAGTCGGACTAATGTGGTCGATATAGCCTTGTCAGACCGATGTGGTTGACACGGCGTGGTCGACACCATGTAGTTGAGCCAACACGGTCGATACGAGGTGGTCAAACTGACCAAGCCCCTCTCAGCACACCTCTTCCTCTCTCCCTCTCGTTGCCATGGGGGCCCGACTGCAGAAGTCATTGTCCACCTCGCGTGCATGCGAGCGCCAGCTCCGCTGTGGTTGTGGCCGAGCTGCTCCCAGTTTTGGACGACCACACCTGTGGATTTCCTCTGCTACTTCCAAACCACTACCCGTCGCCTCAGACACGATGTACAACTTTCCCCTTATCCCCATCCTCGCCTCGCACTCCACGGTGAGTTACGACCACTCCGCCATTGCCTCTCCATGCCTATAAACCCCCCGACCATATCATCTCCTCCTCAGCTCGCCTCTCGGTTCCTTATGCGGTCCTTGAGCACTCAGCTCTCTGGAACAACGAGAAAATCGAAGTTGTACATGACTTCGGCGAGCACGGCGCCATGCGACATCTTCTCGGGTGAGCTTCTCTCCTCCCCAAACTCTGTATGTTCCTTCCTCTCCCTTGAGCACCCTACTCACTCATCTGACTTTCTATGCAGCGAATCACTCGGAGGATCACTAGGCTAAGAATTCTTTTTTGTCTCCGACTAGAGCACCGTTGTAAGACCTTTTCGGGGAGCCGTATCTCCATTTCCTTTCACCCGCAACTCTGCATGCATGCGTGCAAACTCATGTGTACCCCTTTCTTGTAGCTTCACCACTGCCGGAAGAACCGTCGTCGAAGCGGACCCCTTCGCCACCGACGAGATCTCCGACGCCAACTCCTTCCGCTTCTACTCATGAACCGTCGTCGTTTTTGGTGAGTGCCCCCTTTTCCCAGTAGAGTAGTTGAAGACAGCAGGAAAACTAAAGCAATCGAAGTTGAAAAGTGAACTAACGAAATCGAAGTTGGGAAAAGAACTAACAACAATCGAAGTCGAAAAAAGAACTAAAGTGAACGTACTAAAAAAAGAGAAACCATAGTAGTCAGAGTTGAGAAAAGGACTGTAGCAATCGAAGTTGAGACTTCTGACCGCTTGCGCAGTCGAGGTCTCTGACTGCTTGTCTGGTCGTGATTTTCGACCACTACTATGTCGAGGTTTTTGACCACGATCATAGTCGAAATCTTCGACCGTAGTCGTAGTCAAAATCTTTGACCACAGCCGTAGTCGACATCTCCAACCACTGCCAGAGTCGAGATCTTTGACCACAATCATAGTTGAAATCTCCGATCGCAGCCGTAGTCAAAATCTCCGACCACAACCATAGTCGACATCTCCGACCACAGCCAGAGTCAAGATCTTTGGCCATGGTCATAGTTGAAATCTCCGACTGCTTGCATAGTCGTAACCTTCGATAGCAATAGTCGTAAGTCACATAGTTGGTCGGTAGTCGGAAGACCTGTGTGGTCGAAGCAGGGTGATCATTAGTCATAGTCGTAATCATAAGCCCTAGTTGTTGATTGCTAGAGTGGTCGTAGCTCCAGTAGTCGGTAGCCATAAGTGGTCGAACAATTGTAAACCACAGTACCCAGTCAGTAGTCATAAGTACGGTAGATTGGTCATGCAATACAATAAATTGGTTGTAAGTATAGAAAAAAATTGGTCGTAGGTGTGGCAAATCGGTCGTAAGTTACAATGCCTCATCGGTAGTCGTAGTTCGTAGTCGAAACCTACAGATCTTAGTCAGTAGTCGAAACATACAGTACCTAGTGAGCAGTCAAAAGAAACAATAGGCTGGTCGTACGCACAGTGGATTGGTCATAAATACAGCAAATTGGTCATAAGTATGGTAAATTGACCGTAAGCTAAGGAATGTGGTTGGTAGTTTTCAACTACAGAATTCAAGTCAAAAGTCATACAAAACAGCACCCGGTTAGTACCCATAAGTTACAGAACCTGGTTGATGCTTGGAAGGCCCGCATGAATGAAGACCTGTAGTATCAGCTCTATGCGAGCGGTACGACCAAAGCTACAATTGGTCGAAGACTTGAGTAGTCGGAGCACCATGGTCGGTTGCTGGAACTCGGTAGTTGGAGCTGCCGAGTATCACAGCGGTCGGAACGTCCGAGTACCAAGGAAGTCGTAAGAGGACTCATAAGGTCGGTAGCCTCAATGGCTGCAAGGTTGTAAGCTACAGTAGTCGTAAGCTACAGTGATTGTAGTTTTCTGTAGTCATAGATGGATTGAGCGGCGACTGAGGAGTGTTTGAAGCCAATAGAACACCATGGCAACCGAAGAACGATAGTACTTGTGGAAAGCACAGTACCAACCGAGAAAGAGTAAGTCAAACCAAGCAAAACTTGAACACTTATAACTTTTGCATACGAACTTCAAATTTAGTAATATTTATTTCTAAAATCTTTTAAAATCATGATCTTTTTGATTGTACAAAAATATTTTGGTCTTGTCTCTGTTTATTTGGCTTTTATTGGTTTTGATCTGGATTTATCAGATAGACGACCTCGCGCCAGACAATGCTGAGAACGCCTCTCTGAACAACAAGAGCAAGGCAAGCACCCATTTGCCCATGTTGATCCTAGTATTTCAATTATCATATATTATTTGCAAAACCTATTATGCATGCATGTACGTTTCATTAAAATTGCTATACTGTGGGAAAAGAAGTTATGACCACTTGAATGCATTGAACTTTCCTTGCAAATTTGATACCTCACTATTGAAATCTCTCAGACATGGCTTAGACAAGTTATACTGTCAAATTGGGAATACTACGATATATGGTCTAGATGCTTAGCCAAGCACTAGTTTTGCTAAGTTTGAACTTTCGAACAAGTTTACACGTGGGCATGATGGTTTCAAAATGTTGAGCTAGAGTAGGAATTTCTATTAGTTTGGTATAAAACAAAATGAAAACCTAGTTTATGGACGCAGGTGAGTTATATGATAATCTATAAAATGTGAGGAGGAATCTTGCATGTAGGTAGGGGAGATTCTTGCCTGGATCAATTAAGGACCGAACGCTACTGCTACACATCTAAGTCACACCATACATCCATATATGCTATATGGGCTCTAGCATTTAGTTGATTAAGTTGTCTAGGTCTAGCCTTATATTGTGGTGGACGCAGAAGTAGTAAGGGCATTCTGAGTGAAGGTCTGGCTCGTAGGGGCTCCCACACCACAATGATAGGATCAAAGCTTGCTAATATAATGTTGGATGCTCACTTAGGGGAATGACACGGCTAAGTGAGGGTCTGTCAATCAGCTCACTTGGGGGGAAGGACACGCTCAAGTGAGGGATTGTCCATTCATCAGGCTGGTGCAATGTTAGGACTAGATAAGTTAAAGACTATAAGATAATCAACCTTCGTCACACGCCAAAAGAAGTGTGTAGCTGCCAACAGTACAATTGATTATCTCGCGTAGAGAAAGTTGTACTACCTCTATAGAGTGTTAAAAACTATTTAAATAGGCATGCTCGCGGTCATGAGCAAGTTTGGATGTAGCTACAAAGGGTATAGTTTTCATTTTCAAAACTGATTCACTGAGAATATGGGATGGCTTATACGCAACTGCATGCCATATCCATTGATGGGAATTATGCGATGATTCACAATCAGGGAGGGTTGTGAATGGATTTTATCTACTGTTATGGAAACTATACATTGTTATTTCCTTATATGTTAAATGCCCTTTACCATTCGGCTTGCAAAGTTAGTACTTATTAATATTGCAAATAAAAATTTGCTTCATGCTGAAAATAACTTAGTGTAGAGCCTCATCCTTTGATAGTCTTGCATATATGTAAAATTTATGGTACGTTACAAGTTTTGCTGAGTACACAATGTACTTAACCTTAAATTGTTGTTGATCAAAGAATGAAGATTACATGTCCGAAGATGCGTGTTTCGCCCTAGACATTGGGGAATTTTACAAGGGTTTTTGCTAGGGTTTGACTCCAATTGGTTACCTACGGGATATAATGGTAAATCACTGGATACTTTTATATTTAGACTTCCACTGCATTTTGTTAAGACTTTGATATTCATTTCAGCTGGTCATCCTTATGTGTATATACTCTTTTATGTCTCATTTATATACCATCCTTTCGTTATAAGCTATTTATACGTGATATGCATGAATGTGATTTCAATGTGGTAAATATATGTTCTGGCTACTGTAACATCCTGATTTTCAGAAATTTTTAAAACCTTGAATTTAGAAATAAATTTCTGGAATTTTCCCTGAATTTCAAACCGAGCCTAATTGAATTTTCAAAATTTTAAATAATTTAATATGATTAAATTAAACCTCAACATTAACTGAAAATAATTTAATTGAGTTCCTTGTGTCATAAAAACTTTTCTAGAATTTTCTGGAATTAAATTAAGCTTCAAATGAATTTCTGAATTTCAAAATGTTTTAATCTGAGTAAAATAAACATTAACAAAAGTGGAAAATATTTTATATGGATTCTTCAGATCTCAAGGTATTTTCTGGTATTTTTGGTGAATTTGTTGGGATTTATTTGCTATTTTCTAAAGCTCTTGGGATTTTATTTGAATTTTCTGGATTAAAGAAAATCGGGAAATTTCCTCCGCCGCCCGATCTAGCCCCTCTCCACGTGTCGCCCATCTCCCCGGCCGCTCACCCGCGTGCGCCCGCCCGCGGCCCAGCCCACCCCTTCCCGCCGCCTGCCACGCGGCAGCATCCGTCGCCTCCCTCGCGACCGCGCGGCGCCATCCCAGCCGCTCCCTCCCGCGCGCGCCCACTCTCTCGCCTCCGCCGTCCAATCCAGATCCGCGCCACATGGCGGCACACGCTCGGCCCGGCGCCCTCGCCCGCTCGGTCGCGCGTTAGCCGCCCGATGCCGCACGTCGACACGCGTCGGCCATCCATCCCGCGCCCGCCCCGCTCACCCCGCAACCCTAACCCTAGCGTCGCGCTCGCGCTCGCCCGCCGCCACATCGCTCCCGCCGGTTTGGACGCGTGTCGAGCATCCCGCGCATCCGCGCCGTGCCTCGCCCGGACTCCGCCTCGGCCGTCCGATTCGCCGCGTGTGGCCTCCCCCACCTTCGTCTCGGATGCGAACGCCCGCGCCGTCTCCCTCCCGACCATCCTCGGTTCGCGTGCTATAAAAACCCCGCCGCCCTCGGTTTGCGTGTTCCCTTGCTGCCGCCGCCAAGCCTCGCCGCCGGAGACCTTCCCACCTCCCTCGGAGCGCCACTACCTCCTCCCCAGTCCTGTGCCGCCGCCTCATCCGGAACCCGCCGCCGTCGGAGTCCTCGCCGCCGAGGACCTTCGTCGTCTCTGCCATCGCCGAACCTCGCCGCCGTTCTGTGCGAGCTCGTCGCCCCCGTCCGCCGCCGTCGGAGTCCTCGCCGCCGAGGACCTTCGTCGTCTCTGCCATCGCCGAACCTCGCCGCCGTTCTGTGCGAGCTCGTCGCCCCCGTCCGCCGCCGTCCGGTCGACCCCCTCCGCAGAACCACCGCCCCGAACCTCGGCGTCGTCTCTCCCGCCGGTAAGCCGCCGACGCCCTCGTCCTCCCTCGCCGGCGACCGCAAACCCCGCGCGCGCTCGCTCACCTGTCGGACGCACCCTGCCTCGGTCCGCGTGCCCAGCCACGATCCCCGTGCACGCCCGCGCTGCACCCGCGCCCGCGTCCGCGACGCTTCGTACGGCGTGCTGCCACGCGTCGGCCATCCGACGGCCGCCGCGCCCCATCTGCACCGCCCATCCAGATCTGAGCCAATGGCCCAGATCGTGCCACGTGTGCGCACCCCAGCCACCCGATCCCGCCCCGCCGCCCGCGCCCGCATCGTGCCGCGTCAGCCCTACCACGTGGCAAGCCACGTCAGCCCTAAGCCCACGTGGCAGCCACGTGTCAAGCCACGTCAGCTGCCATGTCAGCCAAAATCGCCGCCCCGAGCCACGTGGCAGCCACGTGAGCTGCCACGTCACCCCCGTGCCACGTGGCAGCATGAGCAGCTGCCACGTCAGCCCTAGGATGCCACGTCAGCACCCCGCCGCCCCGCGTGCACTATTCCGTGAGCCGGGTTCACGGTGGACTCGGAATTTCGTGCGCCGGGTCCACAAAACAGTACGTTTTCCGATTTTCTCTGATTTAATTTTAGGGTTTAACTTCCGAGAGCCCGTTCTCCTCCGTCCTAGCTCCGATTGACCCCGTTCTTTTTTCTAAATTCATCTAAAATCGAGATCTAACTTTTGGTTCTGGTTTCATGATTTTTGGAGTTCATTTTCTTATTATTTTATGTGTTTCTTTAGTTTCGGTCGTTTTCTCTCTCGCTAGATTCGGATTCCGGAGGAGCAGGTTTCGCACCCGAAAACCAGGAGTACCTCACTGAGCATAACCATGGCAAGTCGTGTCCTTTGATCATGTTGAACCCAATTTGTAATCTATTATTTAATTATTTTATTTTAAAGTACATTGCATCGCTATTTTTATTCAACCGTTGCAATTGGTAGTTATCGTCCCTTTTGAATTTATCCCTTCTTGGTAACTTTGAACACCATGATACCCTTGTCACCATAGATTGGGAAACATACTAGTGATGTTATGATATTTGTCACATGGGTTGGTACGATTAGATGCTTAGTCTTGCTTAAAGTTACGATCGGGTTTATCATTACATGTGAATTATCAATTTGATCTAATGAGATATGGAACAGTGGTTGGTGCCACGTTTATTAAAATTTATGCCATGACGTTACTGCGCTATCGGTGATGGTTATACAAACTTGGTTTTGCACTCGGGCGAGTGATCGTGCAGTAAAGGGGGAAGTGCAGGTGCACTTTGGGGGATGTGGTAGTCTCGCCCGGGTAGACTTAAGGACTTAACTTTGTGCGCCATTGATCTGAGCTTTACCGTGCAAACCACATGTCTGGTATGGGACGGACCTGGTTGACTAATTTGGGAAGTTTCAACTTTAATCTTGCCATTGAGATGAACATGGTTGCTGATTTTCATGTGGCGCAAGGGGGGTGTGATGCGAAACCCTAGCGGGCGGATTGAGTTGTAACTGAACTTTGTAAAGGCCTTATTATGATTTTCTTTAACGTGAGGATTATCACATCGTGTGGGTACAGTTGTGCAACCTCTGCAGAGTGTAAAACTATTCGAATAGCCGCGTCCTCGGTCATGGACAATACTCGGTGATTTCACACGAGGGGTAGTTATTTCTGAAGACTTGTGAATGGAAGTGGACAGGTGTTCACTGTTGGTTTAGCTTATGGATGGGAGGTTCATAAGTGGTTGGTTTAGCTTGTGGATGGGAGGTCCATAAGCGGTTGTTTTAGCTTGTAGATGGGAGGTCTGCAAGTGGTTATGTCAATTCCTTTGATTATCTATTATTTATTATTGTTTTACTTAAAGTTCGCTTTCAATCTATTTACTGTACTAGTAAGGTGCCCGTGCGTTGCAACGGAAAACCAAATAAAAGTGATACATACTATCATTAGGATATTAGATAATTAGTGCAAAGTACAATAATTTTTTATAGCAAACTGAGGATGTGACTAATACAATAGGCTTGTTTACCCTATGGATTCAGAGTAACATTGTTATCCCAAATCAGATGAGAGAAAAAGAGTTGAACCTATTGAATTTAACTCCTAAATAAGCAGCTACAATCACTAATTTTACTACCATAATACAAGTTATTAACAACGCTATACCTGTAATAATGTTGTTATGAGAGGATAGTAAAAGATCAAATACGAATGCTTTTCAGTGGTAGGGCCAGTATGACCAATCAGTTTGGTAATTGCAAGTCAAAGTTGAAACATTATAACACCCAATGCCATATAAAAGCCATAGTGGTACATGTACATGATATTCCCCTGACAAATAGTGTAGTCTACAATCATAACCATGTCATACAAGTGACACAGTCATTCATAGGGCATCTTACAAAGTCAAGACCACAACTACATTATCTCCTCCTGCTAATCCATTTGATAGAATCCGAGAAAAAAATTTGGCATACTAAACATATAGACAAAATATAGAATCTAAGAAAAAAAATTGGCATACCCAACATATAGAGAAAATATGAAACAAAAAACAGACAAATAAATTTCATACCTTATGGTTATGAGAAATGGTGAAATATGTCCCATATCAGGTCATCCTAGTCAAGATCTAACATCAAGACACAAGATCAGACCTCTGCAATGTTTTCAAGAATCAAAACCCTCCTTGCAAAGGAGGGGCTGTTCATACCATCCAACTTACCAAAAGCCTCCACAACTCTCGTAAGCACATACTGAAACCAGGTAATAAGGGTCAGTACACACAGACACCAACTCAGATATTCCATTCACCGTACGATCCTAACAGGATTCAAGTGGATAACATTAGGAACATGCAGGAATTTGTTTTGTTATTGTGGTGGTGGGGCAGTGGTATTGTGGACTTCTACTTACATGTGTATGCAAGGTTCCCAAGCCTCCACTCTGTGAGAAACAAGAACGGTACATGAGTGCATTCGTGCATGATACTAATATCCAACAAATAAGGTAGAAATGTGTTCTAGTACAAGGCACATATCAGATTTGAACTACAAGATTAATCATCAGTAGATCCTCCCGAAAGCACTTAGATCCCCATTGATAACTATGACCTACGAGTCAATTAATTTGATATCATTGTCTCACTTCAAAATGCATCAAAACCAGAAAAGGAAAGATGGTATATGGCAGCAATGTTCTTGCTAATGCCTAGAAATCCCAAAAAATCTTTTACAGAGCTCACATGCTCTTGCCAATGCCTAGAAATCCCCACAAATCTTTCATAGGAGCATAGAGCGTACTCTTTTCTGCTCATTTTGGCAAGAGTAAAACGGTATAAATAACTCTTATAGCAAGGTACAATTGGGCTGTGTGATAAAGTTATCTCCAATTGACTTCGCATTTGTGAGCATAAATACACACCCGGCAATATTGGGTGGCAAGTTCGAGCAAAAAAATGACAAAAGAAATAGTACCACTCACGGACGTAAACATCGGTGGCATTACTTCACTCATGTCTACAAGAATCACAATAGGTGTATCTAACCAAATAAATCCTGAATCTGCACAAGGAGTATGTTACTAATGAAGGATATGATTTATGAATGATGAATCCCTAACTTGGAAGTTTGTCAATGCGGGATAAAAAACCTCATATATAAAGACATCACCCTATTCACACAAAATCGTCTTACCAGACTTTTTTTTAACCTTTTTCATAAAACGAAATCTTACCAGACTACTGTCATATCTACATGCAGCTTTTACTTTCATGTCATACTCGAAGATCTTGAACCTATCTCCTCTCAAGTAGCATTGTAGAAGAACTGACAATGTTTTTAGAATAAAAGCTGGTTAGAGACAGAGGAGGCAAGATGATGCATACCCTCCAGCTTCATGGCCTTAGATCCTAGGGAAAACCGGAGTTTGCCCCTGCACAAGTTCAAGCAGAATCACACAAAGTTAGCCACTGATCTATGCATGCCTGCATCACCATTTCCCAATCGGAAAACATAAACCTATGAGAAAATTATAAGATGTGGAACTGTGCACACCTTGGCCTCCCAGTAGACATCGGTGGCGAGCGCGGTGTAGAGGATCTTGACATGCACCTCCATGGCCAAAGCGGCGCCACCTCCACCTCCTCGATCGACAAGTGGTTTCCCGGCCTCCCATGCCACCACGGTTGCAAACACAGATCCAAGAACCAAACCGATTAGCCCTTAATTGCATCAATTTCTGAGTTTCTTTACAAAGATTAAATGCTCTTGCCAGTACCTAGAAATCCCCACAAATCGCGCCTCGTCTATGCACGGGTTGGGGCACCGGGCTGGCGCGGGGCGGTAGGTGTCTCGCCAAGCCCCGACCGCTCGAGATCTTGCGCTGAAGGCGAGGCCGACGTTAGTGAAGGAGCCGGTGAGCTTGGAGCGGTGCATGAAGGTCGAGCGATGCGGCGGCGGAGCGGAGTGGGAGGAGGAGGAGGCGGCGGCGCGCAGTTGGGAGGGGAGGAGGCGGTGGCGGAGAGGGGGAGGAGGAGGCGGTGCGGCGGCGCGGGGTGGGGAGGAGGTGGTGCGGCGGCGTAGGGTGGGGAGGCGGAGCGGAGTGGGAGGGAGGAGGAGGAGGCGGGGCGGCGGGAGAGCGAGGGGAGGTGGGGCGCGAGGAGGCGGGGAGAGCGGGAGAGCGAGGGGAGGCGGGGGAAGAGCGAGGCCACGAGGGGAGAGCGAGGGGGAGGCAGGGGGAGAGCGGGGGCGGCGGGGGGAGAGTGAGGGGGAGGCGGGGGTGCGAGGGGGATGCGGGGGGAGAGCGGTTCGGATTTTAGGGTTAGGGAGGCGGCGTGCGGGGTGGGAGGGAGGGAGGGAGGGGAGGAGTGAACAGACGGTTCGGATTTTATCTTATATTCAGATCGAATGGCTAAGAAGAGAGAAGTGACGACGGGTCAACCACCAACTCCTTCTTTTATAATAGTAAAGATTTACCTTCAACTGTCATTTATGCAAATTAACCTTTCAGCCACCCTTTGGTAAGCCTTGCATACTATATTGCATTCATTCGTTACAAATGACTTGCTGAGTACCAATGTACTCACGGCTTTATGCCCAATGTTGCTCAGTTGGGGAAGAGGAGTTTCACCAGCAGGAGGTTCCAGAAGGAGAGTACTTCAACGACTTCACGGATTAGGCTTCGTTCTCCACTCGATAGCCTGTGGGCTTGTCGATTGGCCACTACGCTTTATTTTGGATTTCCGCTGCTACTTTTGTTAAGCCTTCGGGCCAGTTTATTGTAAGATTAACCATAAGGTCGTACCTTTCGAGATTCGTTGCTATTTGAGTTTTTCCTTTATTTTATCGTGTATATGGTTGTGATGACATCTATGTTTGACTGTGTGCACTAGCATGATCCTGAGACTAGTGCAGAATACACAGGGAGTCCGGATTTGCATACTCGGGTCTCGACAGCTACTGATCATGAGACTAATATAGAACACATGTGAGGTCTAAACCCCACATTGCCTCCACGCTCCGGTTCAGATCTGGTCACCGGTGAGCAAGGATAAAAATATCAATTGTACCGATCAACCGTACCATAAAGAAATATCGGTCCAAAAAGTTTTACATTTAAGTTTTGAATTTGAATTGATAAATAGTAGTTCCACATGGTAACTGATCGAGAACCGATCAAACCAGACAGTAACCGACAAAAAGCTAGCCAAATTTAAATTTGATAATTGAAACCATCTGGTTGAACCTTTTCGCTGTGTTCTTTCTTTGCTGAATTCTTTTCGCGCTCTTGCTTTAATAATCAATTGGATGATGGAACTAAATTTCGCGAGAATTTTTTACCAACCAGTTCAGTTGGAACCGAAATTCATAGAAGCTTCGTGCCTAACTAGGCCGTGCTTAAATCAGTTTAAAACCAGCTTCTACTTCTGAGTTTTACTTTTTTTCACTATTCAGTAATTTCATCTTTTTCTGGTTTTTTAAAAAAAATTTAGGCTTTTGTTTTTTCTTATTTTTCCTGTATTCCTTTGCATTGTCCGTGATAGGTTAATATATTTTTTTATTTTTACATTTTTTAAATTTAATTATGCTAAATAAATTAACTCAATTACAATAAAAAATAAACCAGTTACAGTAAAAAAACCATAAGCCAATATGATTACTTACGTCATAACACGGCCACCAACTTGTCACGACGATCATCCCGTTTAGCTCCACCTTTCTGCTGTAAGATCTTTTGTAGCTTCGTAAATGCTCCTGACAACAAAAGAATTTGAAGAAACCACCTCATGTTGCTGGACACAACCAGTTTGACAGCTGACATCTCGTGTTCATATGCGTGCGAAAAAACTGAAAATACGAGGCTTCCACTGACAAATCACCATCTCAGAAAATTGGGAATGGTCGGAAGCTGCAATTCCCAACTGCTCCTGAACTCTTTGGTACTGTCGACAATAGGATAACATCACAACTATGTTCCAGGCACACCAGTAAAATAACAGGTGATGCTTCAAACACTATAGCTTAAAGGTAAACCTCCTATACAGCCAAAAAAAAAAATACAACGTAACATATTGGTCATGGCTGGATGTTGGGCTCATGACGAACAGGACAGCATGCACACTCCAGGCCTGTATGCCCAGGCTGGTGGCAACCGTGCGTATTTCTCCATTCCAGGATGCTCATCATATGGATGTTCCATAACTTTCAGTAGCCGACGAATTTCCTCATAATCACCTTGCTCAGCTGCATCAATCGCAGTCTGGCAAAGATAGTTACGAAGAATATACTTCGGATTGACGGAGTTCATTGCAGCTTTACGTTCTTCATCAGGAACGCCACTAGCCACCAGCTTCACAAAGGATGAATGTATCATTAGATTGAACATATTTAAATAAGGTCTTACAGTATGTTGTTATTTTAATGAATAATTCCACAGATATATTATTGAAGCATGGCTAGAGTTTCTACCAAACTATTGGCACAAAATTCTTGAATGGTGGTAGAACAGTAAAAATTCAAGGAGTTTATTATTGTAAAACAGTATGGCAACGGGAATGGAATGCAGCAAATAGCAAAATCTTATTGGATCTTCTACCATGCAGATAGCAAATTTACAATGAATGAGATATTCACGAATATGTACTTGACGCTATTTTCATATGATAGCATTTAACGTAATTTCCATTCGATAACATCTAATGTGCAAAATGATGGTAAACTTCCTGAAGCACATACTGCCGTAATGGGTTGCAACAGCCAGAGATTAAAGTCATTTCTGTCTTCATGATGACATGTTGTTTTAGTTTCCAAATGAATATTCCAACTTGAGCAACCAATGATAATAAAAGCATTCATGTATTATGTCAGTTTTAGATCTTCACTTATAAAATAGAGCTAGAGGAAGAGAACAATTGCCACAATGAACTCCTACCTCTTCGATATATGTCTGTACCCAACTAATCCATGCTTCTTTTCTTTCTTTTCCAATATCCAGGAGTGCAGCTTTTAGTGGAACGAGCAGCTCGTTCTCTGGAATGCCACGGTCCGCTTTGACATTTGAAAGACGACGGAAAAAATTTGTGTAGTCAACCTTATCAACAGCCAAGTTATTAAACAGCCTGCTAATTAGCTGCTTATTATACTTAGCTAGACCAAGTTTCCTGGTCATTACAGATTGATACTCATCCATGAACTTTGTCCCATACCTGCAATATACAAAAATCAAAATGCTATGAGAAATGAGGTTATTATTGCACATAATCAGTATAGATTGGAACAAGCAATTCACCTCTCCATTACATAATTTGCCTCATCTTTACTGATAAGCTCAGCAGATGACAATGGTGCAGTAAACTGAGCAATATTCCACAAGCCAACATCAGGTTGATTTGCAAAACAGTATCTCTTCCCAGGGAGGTCAGTCGTATTTGGAGTGTAGCTAGGATCAAAAGCATCCAAGAAGCCAAAGGGTCCATAATCAATAGTTAGGCCCAACACACTCATATTGTCGGTGTTGAGCACACCATGGGTGAAACCAACACCTTGCCACCTTGCTATCAAGAAAGCAGTGCGCTCTGCAACCTCAACTGCCCAGGCTGTTACCAAGGATTGCAAGGGAAAAAATTAGATCTTCATAGCATCAATGAGGACACTGAAAGAAAGATAACATATAAGGAAATTTGCCTGCATATTTGTTGGAAGTAAGATCTATTGCTGGAGAGTCCCCTATAGCAGCCTCAAAAGATAAACCTTCACTCTTTTTAATATTTTCAAGATGTGGGTAGTGATAACGTATTGTGTAGTCTGCCAATTGACGAACAATTTCAAGGTCTTCTTTGTCCCTTGAAGCATGTATCTGGTATGAGCCAAAACGTAAGAAGGACGGCGCTACACGGCAAACAATTGCACCTGGCTCCTCCTTTGAATTGCCACTGGTATATTAAAAAAGACAAAACATTTAACATCAGAAGCAATTGTCAATATATACACCGTATGTACTGAAAACCTTCATAAACATGATTCTGGCAAAAAAGTTGTAGTTTAATTACTACCATCAGTGTTTTAGATAGTAGGTACTAGAAGAGCAATAGCAAAGTGTTTTCTACAGCATAATGCACACTGGTGATACAGTGGGTGCAACTGCGACCTGCTTGGCTACATTTGCAGCATAAAAATGAAGTAACATATCCCAGAGGCTGCAGCATAAAAATGAAGTAACATATCCCAGAGGCTGTAGTATTTTCGAATGACCCGAGGGGCTTTAGTGCATGGTCATAAATCAATTTTAGGCCATTTGGTGCTTCATAATTATAGGGCAAGGGAAATCAGGATGACTAGATTAACTCATTATTAGTTAGTTAAAGGAACTCATAAGTAGGCCAATGAAAATATTATGGGAGGTCAAACAGCACAGTATAATAGTAGTACATATATGTTGATGTTGAAAGTCAAGTAGGCGAAAAATTAAGCATTTTTTGAAAGATTGCTATGCTTTATATAGATACAAAAGAAATCCGAAGCATCTTAGGCTCTGTTCTTTTGCGGCTTCTAAAATCCGCTTTTGACTTTTGCTACAGTAACTAACTTTTAAACGGAGTATTTTTTTAAGATGGGGTCTACAAGTTAATTGTAGTACACGTTAAAAAACTAATATCTGTACCATCAAAAATCGCGAGTATCTTTCTTTCTGCAATCTCTGTCGTAAACAGCCAAAAAGCCATCAGCCGCAGCAAAAAGCCATCAGCCGCAGCCAAAAAGAACAGGCCCTTAAAGTAGCAGCTACAAATCATTTAAATTAAAAGGGAAATTCAAAAGGAAACATAGATCCAGCATGGTGTAGTTAAGAAAATGAAGATATCATGACATACTCATAGAACATATCTCGGACAACAGATTTGCCAGTTTCAACTAGACAAAGAGCACGAGTTGTAGGAATGCCTAGACCGTGCATAGCTTCACTGCATAAGAATTCACGGATGCTGCTGCGTAAGACAGCAAGGCCATCTGCAAATCGGCTGTAAGGAGTCTTTCCACAACCCTTGAGCTGCAACTCCCACCTCTCACCTTGAGAGTTTAGAACCTCTCCAAGAGTTATTGCTCGTCCATCCCCCAACTGACCAGCCCATCCGCCAAACTGATGTCCACCATAGCACTGGGCATAGGGCAAACTGCAGGTTGTTGTTCATTAGAGGGTGGATTACTTATTCTTACAAAACCAAATAGCAAGATATTAAGCATTGGTATCACACACCTTCCCACCAAAGGAGTTACTCCTGAGAACAACTGAGGAAAATCAGGTCTTTCAAACCTGAAAATACACAGAAAGGCCATAAAAAATTGGGAGTTTTCTTTATCCAATAACAGCAAGGATGCAGAAAAAGATTATGAGAAATGGTTGCCGTTAGACAGGGAAGAAAAAAATGAACAAGCTTCTATGCAGAAAGAAATGATAAGTGGTAGGAGGTAGACATGTATAACTCAACTTGATTCATTAACAGATCGTACGAAAAGACTTTCTGAAAACTAACTTCTAACAGTCGGTAGCTCTTATAATTAAGGTCAGCGGAAATAAACCCAAAGAAACTTCAGGTCCGAGAAACTTATGTAACTATTCGATAAAAACAACAAATTTTCCAGAAAGATTCTATTCATTGTTTGTATATTTCTCTACTCCACAATTTTACATATATTTTACCTTTGCACTTTCAAGGAACTTTAGTCAACTTGGAAAAGATTTTAAGCTTCAAGAGTAACTACAAAGTTAAGCACTTTTCAATTCTTTTCTTTAGTGGAATCATTTAACCAGAATGTTTTGTAAAATATAAACAGAAAGTATGCAGATATGATTGGCTGAGACTGACGTGGGATCTGGAGTCTGGACTCTGGACCATATGTAGATGAGGGATCTGTCAGCGTTTTTGAAAAACTGAATCTTTTCAGTGGCATTTGTCCAAATGCCCTGACAAAGCATGTATTAACTATATGCAGTAAGGCAACAACAGAAGGGACTGTAGAAAACACACCATTAGCAGTAGCAGAAAAAATCGAAACCAATTTGTCATAAACAGTTTAAGCAAAAGAAGCAGCTCATCACATGCCAACACTTTTGGCTTATAACATGGCATGGCAAACAATAAAACGTTTTAGGTGAACCAGACTAATAAATTTTTTCATGGCAATTGCAGCAAAGATGAAAACTTTCATGTGCAACTAAAAGGTTTATTGATGCTAGCCGATTTACTTCGCAGGTTATACGGATGATTGACTGGTGGCCCAAAGACACCCCCGGCGGGAGGACGCCGTGATGCGGGAAGGAAGTTCCCGGTGAAGCAAAGGTTGAGGAAACAGAGCAGCAGGGTTGCGGAACAGAGGATACTGAAGAAGGAGTTTTATTTCTTTCTTACCTCCCGAATACAGAGGTAATCTCCTTTATGTAAGTTTTACACTTCCCAGCTTATCATAGATATTCGACTCCTATTATGATTCGGAAACCTATTTAAAGTATAGCTAAATCTCCTAATCCCACCGATTGCTATCCAGACTCCTTCCCGATTCCGTCTGCAGGCTTCCGATTGTAGACCGTCATGTATTGCCGGAAGCCGCCGAAGAATCCAACTCTGTCTGTGGTAATCTCTTTGGCCTTCTTTGGTATGTTTCCCCCAATATGAGTCCACAACATTTCTCCCCTCCTGCGGAAGCAGCTCGTCCTCGAGCTGAAATTGCGAATAGCGCTGTCGAAAAAACTCCTCCGGCTCCCAAGTGGCATCCGTCTGTGGCGATCCTTGCCATTGAACCAAAAGTTCCCAAATACATCGGTGAAGTCTGGCTTGCAGCACCTTTTCTGGCATAAGAACTACTCGCCCATGAAGAACCTCCGGAAACGGCGGAAGATCAGATGGCGGATCTCTATAAAAGCGTTTCAATAAGGCCATATGAAATACATTGTGGATGTGTGCGTCATCTGGAAGCTGCAGACGATAAGCAACCGTCCCAATCCTTGCCTCAATCTGATAAGGTCCATAAAAACAAGGTGATAACTAGCTTTTGGCCTTCTGCATTACGGAGGAAACCTGCCAATGTAACTTCACCCAGACACAATCTCCCACAACGAACTCCAAGTCCCGATGGCGTGCATTGTAGTGATCCTTCATAGTCTGCTGGGCTAGTTGCAGCCGCTCTCTTATTTCTGCGAGAAACTCGTCCCCCTCTAGTAGCAATTGTTCCACAGCCTCAGCCCATGCCGAACCTGGCTCATAAGACATCACTGTCGGCAATGGTCTGCCATAGACGACTTGGAAAGGTGTAGCTTGTATGGCGCGTTGGAAAGAAGTATTATAAGTGAATTCAAGCCATGGCAACCACATAATCCAGTAGCGCGGTTGATCGCCTGACAAGCACCGCAAGTACATGGTAATCACCCGGTTTACCACTTTCAATTAACCATTGGACTGTGGATGAAATGCTGAACTGAAAGTGAGCTTAACACCACATAAGCAAAACAATTCTTTCCAGAAGTTGCTTGTAAATACCGGGTCACGATCACTGACAATCGATGTTGGAATTCCATGGAGGTGTACCACCTCATTGAAGAACACTTGTGCTACCGAGCTTGCGGTGTAAGGATGCGATAAAGCCAAGAACTGTGCATACTTGGACAGGCGATCGACGATAGTTAGCATAACCGATCTGCCATTGATTTTAGGGAGCCCTTCAATAAAATCCATTGATATATCGGAGCACACATGTTGCAGAATTTCCAAAGGTTGGAGAAGGCCGGCCGGGTGTAGATGCTCCGTTTTGTTGTGTTGACAAGTCGAACATGTGCGAACCCAATCCTGAACTAGTTGACGAAATCCAGGGATACACAAATCTGCCTGTAAACGATGAAGGGTTTTCTGGATGCCCTCATGTCCCATGCCGTGAACTGCAGCCAAGATAGCAGCCACCAAATCTGATTGAGCTGGTACATAAATGCGATTATGGTGTAGAATCAGTCCATTGACCATCCGCCAAGCCTCCCCCAAGTGGCCGGACTCAATCTGCTGCTTGAGGAGAATTAAATCTGGATGGGACGATACTTCTTGACGAATATCATCGAATAATTGAAAGTCAGGGATGAATAAGGCATAGGACCTGCCAACCTCTTCTTCATGGCACCGGGATAAAGCATCTACCACTCGGTTGTGATGTCCCAGCCGAAATTCCACACTAAAATCATATCCAAATAGTTTGCCGATCCAATGATGCTAAGGGATGGTCAAGAGCTGCTGATCAAGGAGGTACTTTAGACTGTAATGATCTGTCCGAACCACAAAATGTCGCCCCCACAAATATGGCCTCCAATGCCACACCACCTTGACCAAACCAATCAATTCCTGTTTGTACGCAGCTAGTTTGGCATGCCATGGTTGGATGGGACGCCTAAAGAATGCCAACAGCCGATCTCCTTGATGTAAAACGGCTTCGAACCCCAAGCCAGAAGCATCCGTATCAATGGTGAGGCTGTTGGCAAAATTTGGCAAATGCAAGACTGGAGCGGAGGACAGTTCAAGCTTCAACTATTGGAAAGCACGTGTAGCATCAGGCGACCAGGCGAAGGCTTCCTTCTTCAACAAGCTGGTTAATGGGACAGCTAATATCCCAAAATCTTTTACGAACTTGCGGTAGTAGCCTGCGAGACCGAGAAAACCCCAAAGTGCTTGCACCGACTGAGGTTGAGGCCAGTCCCGGATAGCCCTGACCTTTTCATCATCCATTGCCACGCCCTGACCCGAAACCACATGGCCGAGATACGCGATACTGCTCTGGCCGAATGAGCACTTGGATTCTTTGAGAACTAATTGGTGTTCCCACATCAAGTTCAGCACTACCCGGACATGCAGTAGGTGTTCGGACCATGTCTTGCTAAAAATGAGTATATCATCGAAGAAGATGAGCACAAATCGACGGAGGAAACGCCGGAGTACTGCATTCATCAACGCTTGGAAAGTTGTGGGCGCATTGGTTAATCCGAAGGGCATAACCAGAAATTCGAATAGGCCTTCATGTGTGTGAAAAGTGGTTCTCTATGTCCTCCAAGGCCATTCGCACTTGGTGATAACCTGAACGGAGATCCAGTTTGGTGAAAAAGCGAGCGCCCTTCAACTCATCCAATAGCTCTTCAATGACTGGCATCGGAAATTTATTCTTGACTGTTTTGGCATTCAAGGCCCTGTAGTTCACGCAAAGGCGCCAAGTGTCATCCTTTTTTTTTGATGAGCAAGACTGGAGAAGAAAAGGTAGACTTGTTGGGACGGATGATCCCTTGCTCCCACTGTTCCCCTAGGCGGCTGCCTAGCCCACCTAAGCGGCACCTAGGCGCTAGGCGCCGACTGCCCGCCTTGGCTGCCTAGCCGATTTTGTACGCCTAGGTGGCCGCCTAGCTTGGCCAGGCGCTAGGCATCAGTCTGCCGCCCGACTAACGCCTAAGTGAACACTCTTGCTCTAGCATGGCCCGACATTGGCGTTCAATCTCGTCCTTGAGATGAACCGGATATCAGTATGGCCGAACCACCACTGGCGTTGTACCCAGAAGTACATGAATGTGATGGTCACAATCCCGAGCCAGCAGAAGCCCACATGGGCAAACACATCCGTGAATTTGGCCAAAAGAGTGCCCATCAGATCTTGTCCATCTGCACTGCAGACTTGGACACGGCTTTGTGGACCGGCGATGCCCTGGTAGACCACCTGCTGACCGTTCCACCAAAACAACATAGTTAGCAACTCGAAGTCCCATAAGATCGACCCCAAGGTTCGCAACCAGTGGACACCAGGGATGACATCGAATCCCTCTTAAGGGCAATCCATAGCAATACGTACAGTACTGCTCGTTGCCAATCCAAAAATCCAACTGTCGTGCAATCCCAGTGCTAGGCACCCTCTCCCCATTCGCTACTGTGACTGTGAATCCTAGCCAAGGCGCCAAGACTACTCCAACCGCTGCCACCACCTCTTCCCGGATGAAGTTGTGAGTGGATTCAGAATCGATCAAAACCACTAGCTTGGTGTCACCCACCCGAATGCTCAATTTCATTGTCTAGTCGGCGCAAATTCTCGTCAAAGCATGTAATGATACCAACAGATTGGCCTTGTCCACAATCATGTCTTCCCCTTCTTTTGCTCCGGCCTCATCAGCCACCTCCAGATAGAAAAGCTTTGGACACCGATGTCCAGGTATATATTTCTCATCGCAGTTAAAACATAATCCTTTCTCTCGGCGTTCCGCCATCTCTATTGGCATGAGTCGGCAAAATTGTCGTGGTGTTGCCGCGGTAGCGCTTACTGCTGGTTGTGGCACCCCCGCTTGCCACCGTAGTCATCCCTTTGCCAAATCCGCCTCGAGGCTAGAACTGCTGGACCGGTCGTGCTGCTGGGCGGCTAGCCGGAATTGCTGCTGTCACGATGGCCGCCCGCTGCTCATAAGCTTGAGCCAAGCTCATTGCCACCTGGAGACCCGGCGGGTTTTGCAATTCCACGTCCGCTCTCAACAAGTCTGACAATCCGGAGGTAAACAACTGAACTTGTTGTTCGATTGATAATCTGCCAGCCTGACAAAGCAATGCTAAGAACTTTTCTTGGTAATCCGCCACTGATCCCGTGAGTCGAAGCCATGCTAATTCTCCCAATGGATTTGAGCGAATTGCAGGACCAAACCGTAAGTGGCAGCATTCCTTGAAACGTTCCCATGACAGTGTTCCTTCTGTGCGCTCCAATTGCATATACCACTACTGCGCCACCCCCACCATATGGTAAGCTGCCAACCACACCTTGTGATCTTCCTCTGTGCGTTGTCCCCAAAAGAATTGCTCACACCGGTTTATCCAGACCGAAGGATCCTCTTTGCCATCGTATGTGGGAAACTTGATCTTATAGTAGCGAGGAACCGTCGTGTTCTCGTGTTGTGGAATCACTGGAACCATTGGAGCATATGGGCCGAAGGGAGGCCCCTTGTGGTATGGATCCCAATTGATGTAGCACTGCTGGCATGGCCGCTTGCATTGTGGACAAGTGCTGCGGCACCCCCAAGGTGAACGAAGGCACGATAGTTGCTACCGTGGCCCCTCTCCCTACGGCCGTTAAACCCTATGGAAGCAGGGGAAAATCCGCTGGCCTGGGCAGGATTCCGTCTCCGGTTTCCAAAATCTTGATGCGCCTATCAAGTCCGGCTACCTCCTGATGTACTGTTGCCACCTCTTTGTGGACCGTAGCCTGACCATCCATCAATTGCTTGGAGAGGTCCGCAATCATTGCCTTTAGATCTTCGTTCAGTTTTTGAATGTCTGCCTCAGAAGACATGGCTGTGATCTTCCGCTCTAATACCAAATTGATGCCAGCCAATTTACTTCGCAGGTTATACCGATGATCGACCGGTGGCCTAGGACGCCCCCGGCGGGAGGACGCTGTGATGCGGGAAGGAAGTTCCCGGCGAAGCAAAGGTTGAGGAAACAGAGCAGCAAGGATGTGGAACAGAGGATACTGAAGGAGTTTTATTTCTTTCTTACCTCCTGAATACAGAGGTAATCTCCTTTATATAAGTTTTACACTTCCTAGCTTATCATAGACATTCGACTCCTATTATGATTCGGAAACCTATTTAAAGTATAGCTAAATCTCCTAATCCCACCGATTGCTATGCGGACTCATCCTCGATTCCGTCTGCAGTCTTCCGACTGTAGACCGCCATGTATTGCCGGAAGCCGCTGAAGAATCCAACTCTATATGTGGTAATCTCTTTGGCCTTCTTTGGTATGTTTTCCCCCAATATGAGTCCACAACATTTATCATGCACCCTTTTTTCTTTCTCATAAAGAAATGGATTCTTTGGCAACATATGGGCTCCTGTCAACTCCTAGTTAAGATAGATCTGGTGTTTGGATACAATATCTCATTAATAACCCTTTTTACCCATGTTGACTTTATGAATATTTTAAAGATGTGGGGAGGGGAGTGATTGGATCTGTCAAGAAGGTATTGATGTCAATAAGGTATTGACTCTTGAGCACTGAGCCCACCATTTTGCTTCATAAATCACAAGCAATGCAGTTCTTGTACATGTTTTTCTTGCGAAGTTTTGGTATGCTAATCCTGGACAGTAACTTACGGTTAAAATATAAACATTCCTATTGCAATTGTCACCTTCACAGCCATATAAGCACAGGAGTTGCAGGACAAACACAGTTGTCATCTTGCCAGTCACGGTCAGGATACATTTTCAGTGTATCAGACGGCGAAAGCTCTATGATGCTAATTCGTTGCCATACTGAATTCTGGAGCCGCTGAGTGGAGTGGACCAGTTCTAGTTTGTCAGCTACCAATATTAACAGGATTTCAATAACTTCACAGCAACTTATATATATTTGTAATTTATTGTCTTATGCATATTTCTATCTTTTTTTGGGTTAGTTCGAGCATAACTGGTAACCTTTCAACAAAGGGAGGTGCTCCAATGCCCTCCCAAGAGTGAAAAACACATACATATTTTTTAAAGCAACTTTTTTTTCATGCATCTGGAAAACAAGTTAGATAAAGACATTGTTGCGCCCCCTCTTGAATCCACTGATATCAGCGCGAATTCAACTTGTGCCTGATGGATATCTCATAGTCGAAAAAGCTAGTGATGGCAAGTGTACTAATTGGGATTTGGAACTCACTCTTTGTGATCCAGATCGAGGAGATCGGCCACGGACTCGGACCACGCCACCAGCTTAGGGTTGTCCACCGGCGCCGAGGGGGACACCTTGGTGTAACAAGCGTGCAAGACCTGCGGCACCAAGCCTCGCAGATTAACTAATTAGCAAGAAAAGTTTGCAATTAACCTAGCAGCTAATCAGACGCTTAAAACTAAGCAGCAGCAAGCTGGGAGCGAGGGCAAACCTCCCGGGGGATAGCGTCGGATCGCGGGTCACCGGGCAGCTCGCGAACAAAGGAGTGATCCCACGCGAGCTCCTCCAGCGCCCGCCGCGGCCGGGCAGCGCCCTCCCCGCCGCCGCTCGTCTCCACGGCGACTGATGAGGCCGGCGCCTCGCCGGCTGCGGAGGCCATGCCTCGGGGCAGCAAGCGGCGAATCGGGAGGCGGCAGGCCCCGCGTAGGCTCGGAGGCGGCGGGAGGCGGAGGCGGCGGCGGGCGGAGGAGGAGAGGAAGCGGGGGAAGAGGTTGGGGAGGGCGGTGGGGAGATGGAGGAATTGGGGGGGCATGGCGCTGCGGGCGGCGGCCTTCGTTTTTTGGGTGGGTCAATCCGATCGGCCTGGCTGTGCCGTGCTGTGCGCCTGTGCGATGTGGTAAGCGACGTGGGCCGCCGCACGCGCGGAAGCGTGGCCGCGTGGGGATTTTTGGTGGGTTGGATCGGTTGAATCTGTGGCTGGCCCGGCCGACTTCGTTTGGGTCGCGCGGAGGCAGGTGGGCGCGGTGATGGCTACGTGGAGACTGTTATAAAATCTAGAAATCTGAAAGATTCTGGTGTGAATAAATATCAAAATTATTTTTAATAAATTTAGATTATAAATAGAAAGATATTATTCCATGTAAATATATTTGACTTCGGAGAATCAATAAAGACTACATTTTGGTGTTCTCTCTCAATTGTTGTCTCATGTGATTGGTCTATTGTTCTTGGTGATTGATCGTGTGTTTTGTGTTGCCGTTCACTACTCTCTATCGATTTCTTAACATATTATCAGCACGACTCACTCTACAAGGTGCACAGTATGCAAATCTTAAACCAATCTATTATACATTACGATCTCGTAGATCCATTTAGATTGAATTCTAATTGTTAGCAATGCAATGATTATATCAATGTTTATTTGACCGATAGACAAATTGCATAATCCTAGATTTAATCTGTAAGTATGATCTTTATGCTTTTCTGTGTATCTCCTAGATCGATCTAGATTGGAATTTTGATTGCTCATAATACCATGATTAGATCTATTGCTTTCTAATCCAGTAGGTTAAATATGTTATAATCTAGATCATGAGGGCATAGATAGTCAAAATCTGGGTATATCTTCGATCAACAAATCTTGCATTTGGATCGGCCAAATCCGACAAGAACATGTTGTCATGGCCTATCATCGTCGCCTCCATACACGGCGCCGACGGCCACCACCCGAGCCTGACGCTGCCACACAAAGTTGGTCTCGGTGTTGCCACCCAAAGTCGCCAGCCAAGACTCGTTGCCACCGTCGAAGATCGGCCTTGCCTGAAGCCACCAACACTTGGCCCCGTCCACCGCACCCGCGCCAGCGGCCGGCCGCTTGCCGCCTCACCCCTCCACCGATTCTTTGGCGAGCCTTGGTGGCCCGGGTTGCTAGCCACCACCGGCCGCTACACGGCGGTTGCTGACCGCCGGGACCCGCCCTCTGGCCTGAAGCCGCCACCCTTCGACCCGGAATCACCACCGCTACTGTCGAGACCCGAATATGCAAATCCGGACTCCCTGTGTATACTGCACTAGTCCTAGGATCACGCTAGTGCACACAGTCAAACATAGATGCAATCACAACCATATACACGTTAAAATAAAGGAAAAGCTCAAATATCGATAAATATCAAGAGTACGACATTATGGTCAAGCTTACAATAGACTAGCCCGAAGAGCTTAACAAAAACTAACAGCGGAAATCCAAAATAAAGCGTAGCGGCCAATCGACAAGCCCACAGGCTATCGAGTGGAGAACGAAGCCTAATCCGTGAAGTCGTCGAAGTACTCTCCTTCTGGAACCTCCTGCTGATAATACTCCTCGTTCTCAACTGAGCAACATATGCGTAAAGCCATGAGTATATTGGTACTCAGCAAGTCGTTTGTAACAAATGAATGCAATATAGTATGCAAGGCTTACCAAAGGATGGCTGAAAGGTTAATTTGCACAAAATGACATTTGAAAGTACATACAGTAAATAGATTGAAAGCGAACTTTAAGTAAAATAATAATAAATAAATAATCAAAGGGAATGACATAACCACTTGCGGACCTCCCATCCATAAGCTAAACCAACAGTGGGTTAACCATCCACTGTTCAACCACAATCCACAAGTTTTCAGAAATAACTATACATCGTGTGAAATCACCGAGCATTGTCCATGACCAAGGACACAGCTATTCGAATAGTTTTACACTCTGCAGAGGTTGCACAACTGTACCCACACAATATGATTAGCCTCAGCTTAAGGTAATCACAACAAGGCATTTACAAAGTTTAGTTCCAACCCAATCCCGTCCGCTAGGGTTTCGCATCACACCCCCCTTGCGCCTCATGGAAATCAGCATCCATGTTCATCACAATGGCGAGATTGAAATTAAAACATTCCAAATTAATCAGCTAGGTCCATCCCATACTAGACATGTGGTTTGCACGGTAAGGCTCAGATCAATGACGCACAAAGTTAAGTCCTTAACATTCCCCGGGCGAGACTACCACATCCCTCGAAGTGCTCTAACACTTCCCCCTTAACATTAGGGAAATCGGAACTACCGCCGTTATAAATGTGGAACTACCGCACTTCACTTTAACGGCTAAAAAAATAGCCGTTACTCAGCATTTACGGTACTACCGCTGTGTAAAGTGCGGTACTACCGAAAATCAGTAGTTCCGCAGTACCGTGCGGTACTACCGCAGTCATTTGCGGAACTACCACACTTCTGTTTTCAGCACAATGACACTTGGAAAAACGATCATAACTTTTGACTCCGATGTCGTAATTGAGTGATCTTAGACTCTATGAAAAGCTTATTCAGAGGGCTACACAACCCATCTATTTGCATGATTTCAAATACATTAAATCAATGCAAAAATTATAAGAGATCCAAAAAGTCATTTTCATGGTCTAAATCCAGGAAAACAGTCTTAGACTATGTCAAGGAATAATACATGACCTCCAACAATTTGCAAAATACATTTGCAAACTTTAGATCATACCACAAGGAAAAGGTACATGTACTTCAACTATTTGCAAAACACATTTGCAAAGTATAGTCACATGTTGAAAGGATCAGATGCATGAGCCTCAACTATTTGCAAAACACATTCGCAAATAATAATATCATGCCATGGAGAGCTAGCGTAAGCAAGATTGAGCTATTAATACATGATGAGACTCAAGCTATTAGACAAGACCCCTCTCAATAATACGGCAAATCTATACTAGCAATCCAGTCTTCCAACCAAACACCAAGACCAGAAAAAGACTAGAAACACATTCTTAGTCCTAGCTAATCATACATTTGCCTTGAACATCCCTTGAAGCTTGATGATGCACATCTTCACTTCTTGTCTAGATCATTGTCTTCTCTTGACTTGATGATCAACTCATGACCATCTACTTTTCAAAATCTTCATGTATATCAATACATGATGCATCTTCTCTTCTTGATGGCCTTCAACACATAAAGTCATCTTCCATCTCGAACCTTTACTTGATAATCTTCAATATATGAAGCCATCCAAAGTTTTCATTATCATGGAACATAAGCTATTCATCCAACTCATAAAAAATGTTAGTCCCATATTATGATTATCATTAATTACCAAAACACATCATTAACTCATAATGATGTGTCTAGATTCTTCAATCTTCCCTTTGGTAATTGATGATAACCACCACAATTGCAAATAATTGAATATAAAACTTTAAATTCAAAGTGCGGTACTACCGCCGTTATAAGGCCGGTAGTTCCGCTCTCCGGTAGTACCGTTCAGGAGTTGCGGTCATACCGCTCTGCGGTAGTTCTGCCATTCAAACTCCGGTACTACCATTTTCAGAGATACTAAGTATTTCAAGGGGTGCTCTCTGGAAAAAAAACATACCACCTGATATGCCCGGTACTTCCGAATATCGGTAGTTCCGCAGTACCGTGCGGTACTACCGCACTGCGGTAGTTCCGCCGTTATAAATCCGGTACTACCGATTTCGGTGAGCCAAAGTCCCCGCAAGGGTGCTCTCTAGAAAAAACGTATCTCTGAAAATCTGGTACTACCGTGGTCCGGTAGTTTCGCTATGTACATTGCAGTACTACCGCACCCCGGTAGTTCCGCTTTTAACACTGCGGTACTTTCGATTTTTCTGAAAGAGTACAGTTGACTTTAGACTTTAAATTCAAATACATGCTGACCTTTGTCTTGAGCCATATTAATCTTCTTATCAATCTTTGCATGCATCTCCAATTATTCAAATGAATTTCGGGACTAAACCTTTCAATCACTTGACATACATGTTAGCCCCTATTTGCAAACATAAACAATTGAGTATAATGCAATATGATTCAATGTGAGTATATATGAACTATACAAGTTTTATATACTCAAATGATATATTTCAAAGAAGAGATCCCAATGTATGTGAAAAAAGAAACATGGATCAATACTAATAAAATCACAAAACATAGAGTGAACTCCCCCTAAATGTGTGCACACAAGAATATATAATAAAAGTATATGCACATAATAATTTTAGACTTTTGGTGGAGTTTAATCTATATTTTGGATCCAAGGAATGCACTAAAATGTAAATAAATGAAAGTGTCGAATGCATACCTCTTTGATTTCATCTTTTCATCCAAATGAGACTAAACCATATCATAATCAACCAAACACATTAGTCTCACAATTGAATTTGTCATTATCACTAAAACCAACGTAATGGAGCTTGAACTTACAATGGAGACACCTGTGAATATAAGGTCTAGTAATACGAGTCAAAATAATCTTTAAACACTCCTTAAATACTACAGAAGAGAACTCACTCTGAAGGTGAAATATCTCATGAAGAGGCTCATCCTGAAGATGAAAAGCTCAGTAAAAAGGCGCGCACATATTATATTCCGGGGAACACGGAGCAACCAAAAAGCATTCGTTTTGGGAAATATCGAAGTTTTGGTTAACACTAAAAGATACTCAATTATGAGGATATTCGGAGAAAAGTTGTCGACAACCAGTTTGCCTCTAAAATTGCTAAAAGTTTCTCGTATGAGAATATGAATCCGGAACCAAAGTCCATGGTCGAGCACCTGAAGTGTTCATATTGGATCAAAATGAAAGAAAGCAATTGATGCTGAACTATAATCGCAAATGAAATTCTTAGAACCTGTTCGTTTAGACTTGATGGTTCGTTATAAAATAATGATGTGGTGAAAGCGATGGTTCAAGGATCTCTGTAGAGATTAATATTATCTTGTTATGAATGAAATAATGTTCCATTATATAATAACTCTAGTAGATGACATGAATAAGTATGCAACATACACACACACACACACATTCTTAAAATCCTTGATGGGGTTCTTGAAGGAACCTAAAACTCGATCCCTAAAGGACTCGGTGTTTTAATAAAAAAAAGTAAATTGCAATATATATGTATGTATGTATGTATGCATATAAAACTCATACCTGATAAACTCTTACTTGAAGAAAGAGTATCTCCTATAAGATAGTATTTCTTTTAAGAGAAATTAAATCATCAGTTGATAGAAAATACACCAACAATTATGCAATCCCTAGAAGTAGATAAGGACCCATCCAAGACCCAAGGAAATGAAATGAGGAGGCTAAGAACCAGAAGTTCGCTACATAAGCACATATGAAGTGTATCTCCTACCAGAAGCTGATGGAGTTACAATATTCTCTATTATCATGAAGGTACCATATATATTGGTGTTAATGGCAAATTTATTAATCCCCTAAGTGCCAAAATTAAGACTAGTTACATTGATTCTGTGGTAGTATGACTATATTATTAGTTCTGTTTAACAGACTTTTGGTCATATAGTACTACTTTGATATGGTTACTAAATGTTAAAGAACCTGAAAGGTTTTGATAAATCACGTCCTGAAGAAATATGGTATTGCAATTAATTACCTCCCATATCCTGATCATGATAAATATATTGTCTTACATTCATTTCTTAAAATGTATTAAAGGTAGTAGAACAATAAGACTTCACTAGAAGTGGTTTTCAAGGGGAACATATGCTAAACTTTTATAGTTATATATAAGATTCAGAAAATCTCGACTTTAGTCAAAACCCAAAAGATATTGATTTGATGATCATGATCTTGAAGGTTTAACCACCTATCAATATAAGTCCAATCGATAGACATTATAAAAATCTTGAAGATCATAATATATCCTGAAGATAATTTATAAATCCTAAAGATAAATATTGCAAATCCTGAATATAAACATTATACTCTTTTTCCCTTAATATATTTTTCCCATTGGGTTTTCTTACTTAAAAGATTTTAATGAGACAATAACTACAATACAATTTAATGTATGCTATGTACTCTTTTCTCTATTCCTTTTTTCTACTAGGTTTTTGGTAGGAGTTTTTAACGAGGTATATGCATATCGCGGTATGAAGTCTTATCAGAATGTGCTTGACTTAGGTGAATGATTAGCCACATCTAGAAGTTATGTAATACAAACATCGTTGATGAACTCTACCATTATCTATGAAGATAATGCAGTTTATGTGGCATAGATGCAAATGTGCTATATTAAGTGTAATATCACGAAATATATTGCTCCTAAATTTTTTTATCTTCACAAGCTCCAGAAGAACGAAGAGGAAAGATACTGAAACTAAGTCCTGTGATAATTCGGCAGATTTATTCACAAAATCTCTCCCAGTCTTTAACTTCCAGAAGTGTGTTCGGAGTATAGAGATGAGATATCTTAGAGAATTACAAGTTTCATGGAATAAATTCCTAAACCACAGCCTTGATGTAAGGCCAGAAGACTTACATAATTCTGAAGGTCTAAATGTTGCACTATTTTCCCTTTGTGAGTTTTTCCTTACATAAATGTTTTTAATAAGGCAACTAGTACATCACAAGAAACAGATGCGATGTACTCTTTTCTCCATCCTTTTTTCCTACTGAATTTTTGAAAAGAGTTTTTAATAAAGCATATACATGCTATGGTATTCGTCCAAGGGAAAGTGTTATGAAACCTAGAAGATTCCGGTGTAGACAAATATCAGGATTGTCCTTCGTGAACTTAAACTATAAATAGTGAGACGTTATACCATGTACATAGATTTATCTGAGAATCAATAAAGACTACGTTCTAATATTCTCTCTCAATTAATGTCTTATATGATTGATGTATTATTCTTGACGATTGATCACGTGTTTTATGTTACCGTTCATCTACTTTGCACTGGTTTCTTAACAGAGACAATGCGAGAGGTCGCCGCACGTTCAAGCGCCCTGCCTACGACGTGCCGTAAGCATCCAACATGAAAAATTACGTGGCATTACAAAATAGCTCCGTATGTATTATAGTTTTCACTGACAGTGCTGTTCGGGACGAAGCAGATTATAAACATATATACAGAAAAACGATATTGATAAAGCCTACCATTGTTCCATGGAGAACAATGGCTCCAAACCCAGTCCATAGAATACAAATAGGTCTCGAACAGCAGTTACGCAATACAATGGGTTCCTGCCTAGTCCAACAGTACTGAAATTTGCTTCACAGTTCAAACTATATAACTTCGGTCATCAAGGTCCAACATACTCGACTCAGTCCATCTAGCTCAATTCTAAGGCTAACAATAATCAAATATTGTGATGCACAACAATTACACGAATGTTTTTGAATTCAATTGTTAAGAAGGCATAAAATTCACTTTGTCCTTGTATAACTAAAATTACCTTGCAACGTGCCAAAATGATGGTAGCAGTTTGAATAATGCAAACGATTCAGTACATCTGATGGTACTCATGATCCTGGTATGTATAGCAAAATGGAGAAGCAAGCAGCAGTATGACATTGTGATTCGTTGTTTATATACTTCTCACAATCATATTATGAGTAAAAAATGAAATAAGAGCAAGAATCTATTTTGGTTCAAGACATTAGACTTTTGGGCTCAAATAAAAATGCAACAACTAAAGCAAACATCGGAGCTCGAGAGTGAGATTAGCAGTAAGGACTCATTTTCACCATTAGGCACTACATAACGCAAGTGTGGACGATTAAATATTTTGTTAATCACCAAGTAAGAGTGGATTTGGAAAACAAAACAAAACCAACATTAAAGATTCCTCCAGTTGTGCACTCGTATAGTCAGAAGAAGCAATAGGTGCTGCAAATAAAACGTATCAGAAAAGCTTGATTGGCAGAAAGAAAATCACTCAATCAGAATGAGCCAATCTTAAGCATAAAGACTGAAACTCACAATCGTCAAATCACAGAAATCACATTTTTTTTAGAAAATGGTTATGGAAACTCAAAATTTTTTAAAACCATCATGTAAATATGCTGTCACATATAACATTTCTTAGTTTTCCTCTATAACAAGGGATAAAATATTCTCAAGATATGGTAAATCGTGTACTATGGAGACATATTGTCACATCCAATCTACGAAGCCCAATCTACGAAGCACCGAAACACACTTTGAATATAGTTATGTACTCTTATTTCAGCTATTTTGATCACAAACAAATGCTCGGTCTGAAAGTTGGGTGAACTTGAAGCAGCTACAGTCCCTAGCTCCAGCTGCAAGGCTTCCCTGTTCCAGCCCATCGACATTTGCATTTTTCATGGACAGTCAAAGATTAAACATTGTAAGAAACACATGAGTCACAGTAATCCAGAGGCCAAGTAGTGCTAGAAATTTCGAAACCACCTCAACCAAACCTCAAGATTTCTACATCGAAGCCTACTCATTGATGTGCAGTAGCATAAATCCAATAAAAAAACATGTAACTGGATTCTACAGTTTTGAGGTCCATAATGCCACACACACAAATATAAACCATGTGAAATAAGCCAACCGCCGTGCCAAAAAAAGAGGGCAAACATCGAAATCAGCATTGATCATGCAAAAATAGCACAATCATAAGTGTACGGGTTGCCACTGAAATAGCGGTGGGTGTTGTGTTCTCCACAGGGATTAGACTAAAGCTTATGGTGCTCAACTAAAACTAGGTTAATTGAAACAGGGGAGAAAATAGCAAACTAAATCTAAAACGACTACCGAATTGGCCGAACGACTTAAACAATGAAAATGACTAAATGAACCCCTAGTCACACTGATGAATTGATGAACAAACTAAACAAACGCATGAACAAAAGACAACGAGATGAACGACCGTACAAATAGATGTCGCACGACCGAACGAACAACACGATGAGAAACTACACAGACAAACACGCATAACTACAGAACGACACTAACTAACACCGACCGCGAGATAAAACGAGGAAGTCGCGATGCATTGGGGGAGTCGAGAAAGAAAAAGAGGAAATCGGTCGACAGCCAACTAGGCATCGGCGGCACAAGACAACACAAACAAACAACTACGACGAATGATCGCATGACCTAACTATCAACCGACCGCAAAAAGAAGAAGAAGAAGAAGAAGAAGAAGAAGAAGAAGAAGAAGAAGAAGAAGAAGAAGAGAGAGAGAGAGAGGGAGGGAGGGAGGGAGGGAGGGAGAGAGAGAGAGAGAGAGTCAGTCGAGAAGCACTAGGGGGTCTAGAAGCAAAGAGGGAGTCAAGACAGCAACGAGAGGGGAACTGTCGCCGGCTAGCTAATTCACGCAAGACACTACAAAGTCAACTAACACTGACTGCGGCACAAAACAGGAACACCGCTAAAACTACCAACAAAAATTACCGGACACAACCACTGAACAGGACACAGCTAACACACAAACCAAATACACACTCACCGAACTCAACGAACCCTAACTGTTAACAACTCACAGCTAACTGCTACTAACTGAACACTGGAATCAATAAAACATCACATACCGATCTCATACAGACCACAAATCACAACATAAACTCAAAATTCACTAACTGAGACACATTACTAACAAATTAACAGAGCACTACTACTGAACAAAGATCTCAATTACTGAGCAGATACCACAGGAACAGATTGCTACTCACAGAGATACTAACACAAATGCATAGTTACAAACATTCTCTCACAATCACATGCATCACTTCATAGATTGGATTAACACTGCACAATTTATCAATTAATGTGAGCAGTAATCAAGAACAGCAAAACGAAAAAGGGAGAGCAAGAACAGCAAAATGAAAAAGGGAGAGGATTTGGAGATTAACCAAAGAAGGGGAAGCCGGAGTGATGGAGCTCACGGTCGCCGAAGTCGTCGCGGTCGTCGTAGGAGGAGGCGGAGCAAGCGTCGATGCTGTGGAGGCGGTTGCTCTTGGTGGTATGGACGACGGCAGTGGAAGGCGATGCAAGGCGGCGGGTAAGCCGAGGTGGGCGTGGATCTAGGGAGAGAGATGTGCGGTGGCAGATGGAGGGTACAGAGAGTGGCGGCGCCTTGTGGAAGTGGTGGAGGAAGAGTAGAGAAGGGAGGCCAAGCAGTGGTGCGAGGTCGTGGTGGCGCGCGGAGAGGAAAAGATTTGGGGTGGCGGAGCAACAGAGGAGAGGGGGATGGCGCGATGTAGGCGGTGGTGGTGACTGGTTGATGGTAGCGGAGGTGTATGGCGGGCGCCGGTGAGCTGGCCCGGCTTCGTTGGTGCCGTAGTTGGAGAGGGGTAGAACCGTAGAAGAAGCACAAGGGGGGCAAGCGAGAAGAAGCAAATGTCGACATCGATTTCTCGCCAGCAGCTACTGTTGTGAGGATTGGGGATTTGGTCATTTTGTGATTTAGTACTGAAAGAATCTGGAATTTACAATGAGGTCATTCCTATAATGATTTCTTCCGTTCTGAACCTAGATCAGTCTGTTTTTTGACGCGGTTTGATCATACATGTCGAGACCGGATTTCTAACTCAAAGCTAGTGTATATAGTTAAATAGTGATGATTACATAACTAAAGATGATTTATTACAACAATAAAGAGTATCGACATTAAAGCCACTTAGTACCAAGGAAGCTACAAAACCTCACTGAAATACGAAACTCAAAGTAGAAGCAAATAAAACAAACTCCAAAGATAGCCCATCAATTCACCATGGGCAATTGATTGGGGAAGTGCAACCTAGACCTCTAGAAAGTCTTCATCAAATCCACACACAAAATAGTCGTAGTCTCATTTTGTGTCTTCGTACAGATCGGGTGTGAGTAATGCTCTTAATTAAAGAAAACTTGCTAAAACGCAACCTTGCATCCCAAAATAACCATTCAACCATTACCTCATCATTTATTGCTTGACGATAATTAATAAACACAAAGTGTAACTTTATTAAAAGACTCTGCTAATTCACGAATTCACATTTCAAGTAAATCGCCACCATCAATCCTCTTTAATAAGTTTGTGAATTATCAACTTTGCTCCTAATCATAATTGGATAAATAACCAACTCCAAACTATAACTAAAATTATAAAATACATGGATTCAAGTATCTGGCAAGTCACCTTCTCGGGCAATCTTTCTAAGATATCCATAAGCCCTGTTTAGCATATGGAACTTCCTTGATAAATATAAAATAACATAAAGGAGGTTATAAATTAAAAGGTCGAGCCTTAACACTTCCCTAATTGGCGATGCCTACCGATCTTCCTTTGTCACAAAATGAGCCCATGAGCATTCCTTTACTTTTAATCCTTTCGGATCCTAAAATCTTCCCTCACGGTAAAGCTACCTAGCTACCTCCTCCCTTCACTCAAATCTCATTGACTCGGTACCTACCTCGCACTAGCTCCAACCGTCCCTCTCTACCCTCAACAAGAGCGCATAAGCTCAATCACCTTGAACTAAACTTTTGCTGCTATTTGGATTTATTTTGGTTTTTCGATCGTTTGTCGCATATTAGGAGTTGTAGTCTGAAGGCGACAAGCTCAAGCAGGATCCAATTTTAAGAGAAGGAGGAATCCAAAAATTCAATACCACTGACTGCATAAGCAGGCTTTGAGCTACATCAAAGCCACGGTAAACAAGCAAGGCAAGTCGCCACTTTGACCATATTGATCCGACATTTTACAAAGATTATGTTCTTTCAAATTATCAAATTGCATGCTTAATTTATTATGTAAACGTATGTCAAAATGTAAGGTAGTTACTGCCCATTTGATATTACCAATATCACTATGACACTCTTCATCGCTCGATTTAACTGATTTCTTGTCATCCTAGATATTAATAATAGCTTTACTAGCTAAGTCATACTTAAATGTCAAGCAAGTTTAACTTCAGGGCATTAAACTGCCCTACTTATTACTCTTCAAACATATGAAATCAATTTGGGCAGTCATGGATGTACATGACTGATAATTTGGTACAGCTTATCTTATGCTTTCAAAATCTTAAAAACTTACTTACCTATCTGGGCAGTTGGTAAGAGTGGTTGGTGTGGATGTAACACGAGAACTTATGGTTGCGGTATGCACCGCCTGAACGAATTAAAGACTTAATCTTGTGTTGACCTTTCCATGTAAAACAGTACAAACCACAAGCTGGCAAAGTGTAGGTATGACTAACTAATTTGCATCGCCAGTAAAGGAAAGCACTTCGGAGTGATCCACGAGTCGTGTCGCTGGATATAAGCCGTCGTGGACACGGGTCGTGTCGCTGGATAGAAGCCGTCATGTGGCGCAAGAGGGGGTCAGGGTGAGGCAAAAATAAGCCTTCCCACAGATGAAACCTTAGCGAGTGTAATCCTTTACTAGGTGTATTGTAAAGGTCATGTGGTAATCCTTTTGATCTGTATATCTAAGGAAATATGTAGAATATAGCAATCGGGTTATCTCTTGTGGGTAAAGATGTACAATCTCTGCAGAGAATAAACTATTCGAATAGCCGTGCCTACGGTCAAGAGCGGATATGGGAACTTCCTCGAGTTAGTTCTATTTCAAAAACCTTTTCAGGCGGGATAAAAATCTATCAGAGGGAGGTACTCTGACTTTAACTTTTCCTAGAGGGATGTACTCCAGCGGTGGTAAAAAATAGCATTGGTGGAGGTAACCATGCACTATAAAAGGTGGATATAACCTGCGATACTATTAATAATGCATTCTCATAACCAACTTTATACAAGTTGTTTTTGTTAAAACTGCTAAGTCTCAGGAGTTTATTAATTATTGTATCTTCGAATCACTGCTTTCGCAACTAAAAGAAACCCTAAGCCTTCCTTTCACAGCCTTGCATGTATTATTATTGCATTCTATGTGGTGGCTTGTTGAGTACGATTGTACTCATTTTTGCTTAATTACTATCATCCAGTCAGTCAGAAAAAAGGAGAAAATGCCCTGCAATGCTTCGAAAGGGTTGATAGATCTGGTATCCAAGAAGGTCAAGAACTAAGTCGCGAAATCCCAATTGGCTACCTGTGGGCAAGTCCTGAGGGTTCCTCTCGTGTAAAGTTTCCGCTGCTGCACTCTTTGTTTTTTGCCTAATAGGCCCATGTGTAAGTTATTACTGTATAAACTACGCTTTCGCATAATATGTTTTTGATATACAATGATGTATCTGTGAGCGCTATCTACTGATCCAGGGAATAGTGCGGTGGAATCACAGAGGATTCGGAATGGCTAATTTTGGTTCCGACAGCAATATTGTAATCGTTCGTATTATCTGCCTATATTATACGTTTCCGAGCCGAATTCATTATATATCCGTCCCGATGGTACTGTATTTGAAACTCCGAATATTCCGAATTCGTATTCGTATCTGATCTTACCGTATTCGACTCCGAATCTGGGAAAAAAAAAATAGATTAAGATACGGTTTAAGCAATATCCATCCGAATCCGATCCGTTTGCACCCCTATACACCAATTTTGAAGATAATGCGCCTCGACGTGTCGGCTTGTGAAAAATTACAACAATATAAAATGGTCCAATTTAGGCAATTAATTATAGAAAAGTATGTAAATGATGGATTATTGTCATAAAATATGAAAAATATAAGGGTTAAATGACAGAAAAATATATACAAAAAATAACTATGTCAAGCATGTCGGTAGTTAATTAGTACCTGCACTAAAATGAAACAGTTAAGCAAATGCTCTCTGCAGTTAGTACTTGCAGTTGTTATAGACTAACCAATAATTCAAAACAACACCACGCATTGCCAACTGTTGATCGATGCCATCCGGGAACAAAGGAGGAAAAAAGAGAGGCACGTACCTCTCGCCGCATTCCATGAAGCACATTGTTGTCCAAAATTCAACCAAGCAAATATCTGTATTCAGCATGTGTAAATCGAGTGCATAATTCAGGGCAAAGAAAAAGGGATAAAGAACACACATATCTCACAAGCAGAAAGTAATAGAGCAATATTGAATCTTTTTTTGAGCGAAAAAGCAATATTGAATCTGAAATGCGATCCTTACCTCTATTTTCCATGTCATCTCTCTTCTAAAAAGATCACCAAAAGGACACCTCAATAGGCAATTGAGTAGATGTATATAGGTAGTGTCACATCTGAAAGTGTAGCGTGCAAAAGGAACATCTGAGATTAATCCGAGCAGATGTGATATGATAAAAGCATGCAAGAAATTCTACAAATTAGTCTTTAGGTATAAGTTACCATGTAAAATCATAACCTGTAAATAAGGAACACCTAACTGGATTGGCAGAAAAAATATGCTGAATTACCTTCTCAAAGATTCAGAAATCAATGTAAAAGAAAATAAACAAAATCGATGCAATTAATTTCTAGTTTTTAACAACTGTACGTTGCCTAAAAAACTGAGGAACAGCTGTTCCACAGTACCACTCAAAGAGAAAAGGGATTGATTACCGAGTTCTAAACTACTCAAGAAAAAGAAGAACATCTTTTTTCACAACACCACAGAAAGGCGAACCAACCTCACCTTGGAGAAACCATGTGCTGATGCATTATTATTTTTATTTTTGTTCAGCATCTGAAAAAGCTTGCGAAACTAATGTAAGAAGAGAGGCTATATGAGAAACTGTCATAAGTGACAGCACTATATGATGAGCAGAGAATGAAGGAAAGCTTAATGGGTGAATGTTCTGTAATCTTACCGTGTAAAATAAGAGAAGCGAGGAACAAAAAGCAAGTCGGCAGTATCATCAGATTTGTGTATATGCCAATGTGTAGAACTTTGTGTTTACATTGAAAAGGAGAAAGAGATCTACAAATAGAAGCAGCAGAGGTGACAACACCTTGATGAAGAAAGTAAAGGCTGCATTCCTGTCCAAATGATCACACCTTTTTAATCCACACAGGCATGCTTTTGCGCAAGGAGGGACAATGCCATGTCGCCTGTTATGAACGCAATCAATATCACCACAAGAGATTATATAGAACAACAAAGACTGGATATTGCCCACAATGCACAAATGCATTGCAGTTAATTAAGCAAAACACAGTGTTACATCAAATTTATATTTAAATTCTTAAGCTCTGCTGTGCTCTACTTAGCCATGCTATACACATCACCTGTGCGGCTGTCTTACTGTACTGAAAAATATAATTGTGGTTGAGATCAGAGAAAACAATTTTGGTTTAAAAAAATTCAGATCCATCCGAGAAATCCTAAATTCAGAAATTTCAAAAATTTTAGATTTTTTTCAGAAAAATTTGGCCTCAATATTCAAAAATACAATTTGAATTCAAGAAATCACTACCATACAAAGGATCATCACAGACGATTATAAACTTTTATCACAAATGGTTTCTGAATCGTCCGAATTTTTGCGTCTGTGATAACAGGTGGTTATCACAGATGGTTTGTGAGCCGTTTGTAATAAGTCACAACACAGACGATTTATATAAAGAACTGTCTATGAAAGTACTATCACTGATGGCTGCCATCAAAAATCGTTTGTGATATATCGATGGGTGAATATCAATGACAGTTGGTAAAAAGAACCATCTGTGATAATATCACATACAGATTTTGGTGGTAGCCATCTGTGATAGTAGGCCTTCACATATATATCAAAACCATCTGTGATGGTTTGTTCTATATCTAAAATACAACAGATATCACAAATACACAGATATCGATTACAATTACACAGATATATCACAGTTACACAAATTCATAGATTAACTAGTAAAGTGTCCATATGTTGCAATGGAGTCTCAAGAGGGTGATACATATCATCAAATGTGATCCTAAACCATAATACAAATTTTGCAATAGACAAATAGTAGTAATATTGTTCCACCTAAGATTAATATGCTAATTGAACAAAGACATGGCAGTTTTGTAGTGGCAAGGGCGAAGGGGAAAAGACCAGCCTAGCTGTTGAAGCCATAGAGGGTGTGGCCCTGGCGCTTGAGCGCATAGACAATGTTCATGGCGATGACGGTCATGCGGTGGGCGTGCTTGGTGTAGGTGATGGCGTCATGGATGACATTCTCTAGGAAGATCTTGAGCACATCGTGGGTCTCCTCATAGATGAGCCCGGAGATGTGCTTCACGTTGCCCCTGCTCACTAGCCATCGCATTGTCGGCTTGGTGATGCCCTGGATGTTGTCGTGTAGAACCTTCAGGTGGTGCTTAACGCTGCCCTTGCCGAGCCCCTCCCTCCCTTGCCACGCCCAAACATGGCTACCGATGGATCTCTTCTTTGAGACTACATGGGAGGAGCCAATAGAATTCGTGAAGAGGTATACAATGGTGGTGTTGGTTCTTGGAGTGAAATTGGGGGAAAGGGAGAGGGGGAGTAATAAGGGGGCGAGAGGTGGGAGGAGACCGGTGCCTACCGTTCGATGCGGAGAGAAGGGATAGGTGGGATCAGGATCCTATGGGAGATGCCACGAATCGGTGATGTAGCATTACCACAGATGGTTTGAATTAAAATCCATCTATGATGTATGTAATTATCACAAACGGTTCTTGTTAAGAACCATCTATGATATTATCACAAATGGTTCGGATTAAAAAACTGTCTGTAATGTCTGCTATTATCACAGACGGTTCTTGTTACGAACCGTATGTGAATTATCACATGTGATTCCTATTAAAAACCGTATGTGATAATTGTGGATATCACAGATAGTATTTAATCTGAACCGTCTGTGATAATATCATAGACGGTTCTTATTAAGAACTATCTGTAATAATTATATGTCACAAACGGTTCTAGTCATTGCTAGTAACGTAGATGATTACATTTGTAAAACCGTCTGTGATAATTGCAACACTGATGGTTCCTCAGCACCGTCTTTGACAAGACGTCCAATATAGCCTTTTTTGTAGTAGTAAATGCAAATATATTCAAAAATTAACTTGATCCATTGCCAGGCTGCCTTGTGTGCTCAACATACATACAAATCTAACCCTTGGCTGCATTACTCTCTGCTTGCACACACCATTTGATTTCACTTGGCAAAACTATGAGTATCGAACCCAAAATAAAATGACAAGAAGGAATAGCACTCACATTCTAAGCCTTGTTGGTAGTATCTTACTCTTAAGTACATGTCTCCAATGATGGATGTTCAAGTTCGTAGAAGACCAGCATGGCAGCAGTATGCACGATCATGAACCAACAGTCCATAGACAGTCTTAAATCTTCCTTCTGAATTAACACTTTAGCAGTCTTTCAATGGTAGGAAAGCCTGGCCCTGTGAAGGTTAAATCAAACTTTAGCATTAATCAGCGAATCAGAACCGTTTCAACGGCAGGAAAGCCTTAGTATGTGGAACAACCAATGACAGGAAACAACCAAGTTTTAGTACTACGGCTTTCCTGCTAAAGTGGAACAACCAATGTGGAGAGCCTTCAGAATTAACACTTTTTAAAAGTTTGTTACTTTAGAAAGGGCTTTTTTACCGGCCAATGTAGAGCGGTGTAGCACGCGACTTACTCCATGAAATTACGCTATATAGTTATTTTTTTAATCATGACTGGCCATCTTACTCTGTACAATTTCGCTGCCCACAGACGTTAATAACAATTTGTCACAGTTTATATGTCGAACAGGAAGATGCAGGGGGCTTACATGATCGCTAGATGAGTCTCCAATGGCTCCACAACCTCCAATGGCAAACTACTTTTTCGAATGCCTTGAGCCTCCAATAGTAGTCCTTGCAGACAACCTCCATTACAGAGAATCACGAAAGAGAATTTGTAAGCTTAAGTACAAACACCAAGATTACCTATGGGTTGTCAAATTCCTGTACAGATGTAAACTAAGATTTCAATAGAGCTTATTGTTTCAATGGCGTCACGAGTAAAGCTGTACCCCATCATAGCTCTGGAATCATTGATCCAGGGAAGAAGGTATTCCTTTTTTTTTTACACCGAAGCAGCTCTAACTACATTAAACCATGCACTGTTGGTGGGAGGAAAAGATTATGCGATGGCTCAATGAAAGAAAGAGGAAACATGCACCTTGAGTTTGCTCAACCAAATTGGCACCTTGAGTTTAAGCCGTCAGCACCTTTTCTGCCCAACGAACATCCCTACCTATGAGGCACAAGGATTGACTATGAAATGTACACACTTTTGGCAATGCAGCGATATTTTTTTAAAAATTTGCCCTTCAGACATATGTTTTTTCAAAAATAGCCTCATCCTCGAGCTCGGCTGGCCGCACCTGTCACCTGCAGCACCACCAAAACTCGATAGGATTGTGGGCGGTGCAGCAGGTACAGCATTCGTGGGAACTGGTAGGGCTTGTCGGCATGACAAGCTTCGCTAGCTTGGTAGGTGCTACCGACACCCCCGGCTTGGCAGCGCCTAGCCCCCTGCGTGACCCATTTAGTCTTTTTTTTTCCTAATTAGGTGAATACATGTGCTTCACATGCATAAAAAAATCATATTATCCTGACATGTCGGCTCGATTTTGTTAGGATTTGCATACCTAGCCAACGCCGTCAGCTCCACATCCGTGGTCGCCTGACATGCCTCCGTGCTTTCCGCTTTGTCGCGCATCCAGTAGCATTTTTTAAAAGAATTTGTGGGGTGGTTGAATTTGTTTGTTTGGTTCATTGTTTTTTTTGTTATGAATGGTGGTAGAAATTTTTTAGGAATGTGCAAGAGAGAGTTTATAGGGGCAAATGAACTTTCATCACCAACTTCCTCTATTAAGTAGTACATATACGTTATTGTAAAAAATATCGTAATGGACCATGTCTAGCCCGACATAACACTTCGTAATGAAGGTGTGAATTACATGACACGTAGGGTTTGGTTAGGTGTGTATGTTTGCCTCACTACTCGTATGATACATATGGTAACATGCACAAACCATCAACCCGAACTACTACTAAGATACATATGTGCCCTTTGGAAGACATATTTGTTGTCATTCATCGTATACATTTGGATTCATCAGTGCCTTTTCCTTGGCTCCTTTGTGGGCCTTAGCCTTTGCGACCCACACCCAGTTTTTGGCTTCTACAACTTCTATAGGCTTGTCTAACTCAAAATAACCTACTGTTCAGGGGGGTATCGGGTACCATTGGCTCATTTTCCTTGTCCTCAACCATCCTAACCTTCCCCTTGTCATCCAGGCTGTAAGGTTTCTGGTGTGTGATGTTCTCCAGCACCACCGGGTAGTTGAGCATGTATTTCTATTTGATGAATACCCTATCATATATTTTCGGGCTGTTGATCCATTAGAAGAAGTAACAACGCTTCGTGGTCTATCGTCATGCACAAAGAAGGTTAGTGATGTGTGAAATGAAACATACAATGTAATTTATCAATACATGGCATTCACTTACATGAATTTTGCCACACGTGTACTGTGCCCGGGCGACGGTGGCTTGGTGTGTGGACTGAATGATATGTGTTGGATTATTGTAGTCACACTACAGCCTTGGAATCTCTAGCAGGATGGGTGCATCCTTGCAAGAATTATCAGGGTAGGATCCCTTCTTCTTGGGCACCCACTTCTGATTGCGAAGCAGCTCTCCATAGTTTGACATCCCTAACTGTGGTGCATTGACATGCTCTACCTATGCTCCCTTATCCCTGGCCTCTTCCCCTATTTTGGGGATCACCTTGGGTAGAGTGTTAGACTTGGTTGTGGAGTCCAGCCGGACTTTATAGGCGGTCCTTGCGTATTATTTTGGAGTAAAATTTCCTGAATGGTAGTGCACTCATGTCCATGAGAGCAAATGTTGTGGGCCTTAGGAAGGTCACGTCATTGTCAATTCACTTAGAAATGCTAGTACGCACTGTCCATTCTTTGCAAAAAGCTGGTGCTTCATGTCAGATCACTGAGAAAAGGTGTTGCGTGCTATCATCTCAATGAGAAAAGTTGGTATGCATTGTCCACTTAGTGAGAAAAGCTACTACATGTTGTGAAATCACCAAGGAAAGCCGGTGTGTGTGTCCATTCCATGAGAAAAGCTATTGCATGTTGTGTACCTAGTGAGATAAGCTGGCGCATCTTATCAACTCAATAACAAAAGTTGGAACATGTAGTCACAACACTAGGGAAAGCTGGTGCTTGTTGTCAACTCAACGTGAAAAGCTAGTGCGTGTTATCAACTCACTGAGATAGGCTATCGTGTCTTGTGAAGTATATGAGAAAAGCAGTCGTGCGCTGTCAATTCACTTAGAAAACTTGCATGTTTTCCAGATCGTAGTGGTACAATGGGGACAAAGCATAAACAAGTACATAGTTACGTTTGACACTTCGAGCAGAAACAAATAGTTAGTGGAACAACATTTTGACATGCTCAATGTAAAGTGCTGAGACCAGGCGCAATACTGGGTCTAGGGTGGTCCGCTTGTTGCTTCATCGTGCACTGAAGCTGGTCCTTAGGGAAAGTTAGTCTGTCTGGGGAGCATCGTACATCATGCAAGTCATATTGTGGTGGTCGAGTGGAAACCGGGACACCAGATAATTAACTAAGCCTAATCTCTTGAGCACAGAACATCTACTACACCTAGTCATCCGTGTAACTGTTGGCGTCCTATGGAGAGAAACATGTTTGGTTAGGCTAGAAGGTACAATTGCAATGCAAAATCTGGTCCTGAATAGAGGAACTAGAGCCGTATGCTCAGTCAAGAATGAACCTGTAGCCTACTCTCGGAACTTTTGTCTCGGGACTTACATGATCATACTGTTTGATTAGATAGAATAAGAGTAATCATTGAACGGTAAGGAAACTCATAAATGTGAGGGCCGATGTCATGTGTTGCATGGATGATGAACCTCTAGGGTACTCTACTGCAGAGTACTCTAGTCCGGTGTAGTTCGTTGCAGCATTTCTTGAAGTCACGTAGTTCACGCCATAATAGTGGACCGTGTTGCTATTGTATGTCCAAACATACTAGTGGTCACACTCCTAGAGGTGCGGGTGGTCCACAAGTGCTTACGTGTTGTATTGCACCTCGTAGTCTTGGATAGGCGAGTTGATGTCACTACTTGGGGAAACATGTGCCTTGGGCTATCTTCGTGTCGAGGATGGACATGTTGTGCTTCATCATCCCCCTCCCCCCAGCGAGGGAGGTTAGCATCAGGTTGCCTCCATGGCAAATATGGAAGAAGAGCGGTGTCAGCGTGAATGGCCTGCATGAAGACAACATATATAAATAACAAGGGAACTAAGGTATCATGCTACTTGTACAAAAATATGAAATCAGCAAATCTAAGCAGTGTGTTGCATGGACAAGGAGTGCCCAAAGCTAGGATGATACATCGAGGAGCTAGGACATGTGGACGAAGCTGTGGATGGGCAGTGCTACGGCTCATCACCCTCCAGATAAACACATCGATAGGACAGACGCTGGGAGCTGTTAAACGGTGCTCAAACATCCATGGTGCAGTGCGACACCAGCCATGAACATGATAAAACGAAACCAGTCGTATTGTAGTGAAGGACAAAATAGGTCAATCCTATATGCATGATTAGCACAGTACAAAATGAACTTGAAATCATTTACCATCACGTCATGTAAAGCCACACTATGTCGGTCCAAGCCTAGTGCCAACCTGTTAGCATGCGTGGCCTCCGGCGGTGGGTTACTTAGGGGGCTCCGTTAGTCTACAATAGGTGTGCGACACGTACCACCGCAAGTATGTTGGGTACGTGTCTAGGTCGTACTGGTCTATGGTACTTGTGTTGCCCTCCAGTTGTCGCTCTTCCATCCCTTCTTCATTTGCGTGCAAAAAAATCTATGGTACACAATTGTTATTTGAGTGCAAAAATAAAGAAGAAACAAATTGTATGCGATTTAGAAGTTAAAGCAATAGACTGTATACCATTAGCTAACAAACAATTTTACTTACAGGTGAACGCGGCTGGGTAGTATTCAATCCAGTGCTGGTGGCACCTGCTGGCGAAGTCCGAACTATCTTATAACTCATTAGGGGGGGCGTAGGACTCCACCATACGGGAGAAGACGAGGTGGCAGGTCATAAGCCAGTAGTCTTTGTCCTATTCACATGTTTGACAAGTTGAAAGGCATTGTCTTGGAGATGAACTTGCAGTCCACATCATCCACATGATACTACCCTCATGCAAGGTCTCCAATGCTGTAACACCCCAGGATCGCCATTACCTTGGGATGCCACTAAACCACTCTACAGCTAGCTAAAAATTTCAAGATAATTTATTTCGACAACAATTTTCTAGACATGAAGCATTAAGCGGAAGCATAATCAACTAGGAGAATAAAGATAACGATAACAAGTTCAATATCTGAAACAACCTCTAGCAGATTAATCAAAGAATAGATCACAAGGTCATCATTATTACTAAAACAATCATCCACGGATAGTTAGGCATTTGGCTAGAATTCCATCGACTTTATTACAGCATGAATTTATGAACCAAGTGCATTATTGTGGTGCCGCTCTACCCATCCCATGAATGCTCATGAATCACCTGTAGGGGGAAAACAAGGGTGAGATAAAAATCTCAACAACAAACTGTTTAACAGGCTATTCAGACTACAAACAAATATACAACATCATTATAGTATCCACATGTCCATATCCATAATGTGCATCCACATTCATTATCAAGCTAATTAAACTACAATGATATTAAGTATCAATATCCATTCTTATAATGACCACAATTATAGCCTCAACCATATCTACTACCAACAATGGTAAAACTTCAGTAAATGAATCTTGATTAACTACTTCATACCATCCATCACTACCACTACCAATGACAATAAAGCATTAACATGTTTTACCTCACTAACTTTATTATTTCTTGCAACCACAACTGCTATCCCAAGAGAAAAGAACATCATACCACAATCACAACACCTACCATACCACAAGGGATGAACCCCAATCCATGACCACAGTCACTTTCCTCATACCACAAGTGACTCTCAAGAGCCAATTCCACATTACAACTATTAAGTTGCAGTTGTTTTTAAAATAACTTCACCACAAGATATTGCATAACTATGCAAATGATCTTTCCACAATGCAATACATATGCATGCTATGCTCCACTGCACCTTTACCCAACAAGGTAAAAGTGTGCATCGTGCTACGGCAATGCACGATGCTGTATCGGTACGGTCGCGGCTATAAGCGGCGACATTCACAATGCAATGTCATGACATGTTACAAATGATATGATAATCATAAATCACAAGGATTTAACCACGAAGGTCAACCACATAACCCACATTCGGTTCACCAAGATCATAATCAATCGATCCATAGTGAATCCTACCACATAGACCACAATATATATTCATCAAGATTGCTACCACCACAACCACAAGTATTCACTAAGAATAATACCACTAAGGCCACAATTATACCAACTTTAAGGGCATCAATATGAACCTCATGAATTTAACAACAAGGAAATATCATCATATCCACCATGTATTTACTTTTGTATACCACAATTCGCTCATTAAGCAAATTACCACAATACTATCAAAACTCATCCAAACATAGCAATTGATTCATATCTTGCTATCACATTCTTACTTAGAAATCATGTAACCATGACATATCATTTAACATTACGAAAAATCATGCATATTGCAAGTAGTAAGAATAATGGGTTAAACGGTAGCACATCCGCTACGTTTACTTGCCTCTACCAGCGAAGCGACGAAATCACGCGCGTTCAGATGCAAAACCGCCTATCCAAAAAGGTATCTCTCAGCACAATACATAGCAATACAATCATAACTCTCAAAGAAAAGTGTCGCCAAAACCTTAAACCCCACAACATCCTTCCCCGCGTAACGGTTCTACAATATTCCCACTGCAGCGGTGCTGCTTAACATTTTTCTATCTTAAAAATATAAAACTAATCACAGCAAAAGATATATATCTAGATTCCTCACTTAAATACCTACACTTTTCATGTAGATCATATATTTTTATTTTGTTCTTAGCAAGGTGTATCTCATTGCCCAAAACTGAGATCATCCTCTGTTTTGACAGTCAGAACAGTCAGGTTCAAACGTCTCCCAACAACAGAGTAGGGCTATAGAAATTCTGATTTTTATACAGAAGCTAGCTTATCAAATTCTCCAAAACTTTCTCAATGGTGACCAAAATTACAAAATTCATCTACTACCCCTAATTCCCATCTGAACAGTAGTCTATCCCTGAGTGCTCCCCTGACGGACAGTGAGATTCCAGACCCTGGTACGCCTAAATTACGCGGCCCAAAAATTTGAAAACAAAATACAGTAGATGCGTATCGTCGTCGTCTACATTTTTGCTTTTGGGAAGACCCTCGGGAAAAATCATCTTAGGGGTCTAAACCGCACGAACATTAACGTTGTGCGATTTGATCTACAGACAGCCAACCGGGATTCTCTAATCGGGGTTTTCTAAAATGCTAATCCCTTCAAATCTGGGGCTAAGAACCCTAAATTAAGTATAAAACAGAGAGATTGGGGTGAGGAAGAATTACCTAGGGGATTGGGATCACCCTCTTCTTTCTCTCCTTCTCCTCCTTCTCCTTCCCTTCTCCTCCTTCTCCTCCTTTTCCTTGCACAGGGACAGCACCTGGTTTTGGGGGGCACACGGGGCAGGAGGGGTGGCGGCTTGGGGGGAGGAAGGGGGAAGGGTGCGGCCACTAGGGGCTAGGGTTAAGTGGAGGGGGGTGCGACCACCCCTTGGGCCCCCTGGTCCAAGGTGGCAGGCCCACCCTCTCTAAACTATATTTTTTATATTAAATTATATTTATATCTCTTTCTCAATTTATTGCTAGCTCAAAACTATTATTTTCCCTTTTCCACGTTTTACCAAAACGCCGGGCGTCTCCGCGATTATTTTAAAACCTACGCCAAATCGACGTTCAGAGCATTACAAATGCATTGTGGAATTCTGGGTACACTCACTATGGTCCCTCCCTAGGCCATCCTAGCTCACTAGCAGTCCAACGAGTTCGTATGGTGGGTCTGTCCACCATGTCATCGTCATCACCATGATCATAGAGCTATGCCTCCAACTGGTATGGGTGAACCTACACTTGAAAGTATAGTCGACCAATAGGGAAGTGCTCCCACAACCTCAACTGCAACAAGATGTAGCAGACAACAAGGTTGGGCTCACTAGTAGCACGTTGCGAGCTATCGCACAAACCCCTGTAGGTCATGCACAGTACAGCTAAGCTCCAGCTGTACAGTGGGACCTCACCTTGCTCAGTGTCTATAGAGACTCAGCAAGGTGGATGTAGCTAAGGTACACCCAATCCCCCTGAGTCGTAGGAAACAGGACTCCATCCGAACATGAAGAGCAAGTAAACAACTAGGTGGGACCTCACAACCTCTATAGGCGCGTTTGTTGGGCATAGCCTGTACTATCGCAGCCACGAATATGACACTCCATGGATCCTGTCCAGAATGGGATGACCAAACCGGTGTAGTAGACATGCCTTCAAATCAGCTGATCTGGGGGTGGAATCATGGGACAACCCCGTAGTGGCAGGCCTATAATGCAAACAACATTTTGCAGGGTGATGGTCATTTCCTCCACTGAAAGTGAAACGTGTGAGTCTCCGGCCTCTACCAGTCAATGAGTGCTAACATAAGCTAGAAGTCCAATGTGAACGAGTATCCAATGTGCATTATCCTCGCTATGGGTAGCAACTCAGCCCACCGCAGAACTGAAACGTGTCGATCATCTAGAGGCTAGACCTCCTAAGGTCCCTGAAGAATAAAGGGGGCGGTCCATCATCGGTCGACCATACCTAACAATGATACTGCCCATCTCAAGATGGGTCTAGTAACGTACCATACTAAAAAGAATGTGTCGATGTTCGATGATGCTAAATATAACCTAGCATAACAAGAAATAATCATGCATGCAAACATAGCTGAGCTACCAATTATGCCTATAACCATGTGCTCATATGCATGTAAATAGGTACAAACGTATATACATATGTATACATATGTACACATAGATACTACAACTAACAGTGTGCACTTTTGCAATCCTTACATCATTTTCTATATTTTTAATTGCACAAAAGCAATAAATATATACGTGCAAACTTACATATATATTTCCTAAATTATGAATACATTGGGAACACTAAAAATAATAGTGTGTATTTCTTCATCTATTTACCCAAAAAAATCATTATCGCCACTAATACATCCTAAACATAGCTAATTCCCAAAACACATCTATCAACTAAACAAGGTTACCAAGCGCATTCCACACTACACTAATGACATATCGAACGCATTGCTCACATATGAATGAAGCGTACCTTTTATTGAAGGTCTTTATCTGCTCCACAATTCTTCCAACAGCGAAATATCCTAAATCATAGTAAAACCACCCTGAAAAACTATTGCAAACTCATCTTTTAATCTTTGTTTCTTCTCCCTCGCTGCTCTATCGCTTGGTTGGAAAGAAACCGAGGTGCGCAAGGCCATCCATTTTATGCACGTGGGAAGGCGTTCGTTACCAACATCCCCACATGGGTGCACACGGGTGCGGAGGGCCGTGGAATCCCCAACCGAATGTGATGGGAATCATGTGTCACATTGGCGTGTCGTCGTGGTTAGCCACCCGACATTGCCCTACCCTCCTGCGCCAGTGCCCCTACCGAGCGCCCTGCCCCTACCGCGTGCCAGGCCTTCTACTGAGCTCCCCCTACTTGGCAGGTGCTAGCATGACCTATCGCCTTCCATGCGCCGCCCTCCTGGAGAGCTGGTGGTTGGTTCAGAGAGATGAGGAGTTGGTGGGTTGACTCGGCCGCTTAGTCATGAAAACGCGATGGGTTTGGTGGGTTGGGTCAGTTGCGCTGGAGAGTTAGTTGGGCTAAAAAATTTTAAAAAGGGCCAAATTTTTTTGACCAAGTTGGACTTTTTTGGGATGAGCTGAAAAAACCAAGTTTCAGCAATTTTCACGAAATTTCGGGTGAAATTGTAATCTGAGACACCACATCGCACACGTGATATGAAGAGATCAGTTTCCTAATCAAGCTGCTGAGCATCCACAGGAAGCACCGAAGAAAGTTTCTTGCAAGGACGAGAGTAGTTTTGTTAGATTTGCGAGCATAAATTCTCCATTATTGAGGGGGCCGGTCGGGCATCTTTCTGCTGCTTCATTCGCTGGTCCTGCCGTGTGCCGTCCCTGAGGTTCTGCACTTCTGCTTAGCTTGAGTCGTACGAGCTCAGCTATAACTTACACCTTTTGCTATATTCTCCTCTCTCGCCAAAACTCATCTCTACTTACTCTAAGCACCCCCTTGCTAGCTAGGTAGCCTTATTCTAATCACTCACTAGTTAGCTTTATCTACCTCGGCGCCGGCGTCGGCAATGTGTCTCCAGTTACTCTGCTGCGGCGGCCAGGAGGATAACGTGGTGCGATCCGGCGGTGTCCGAGGTAGAAAGGGTGCCGCGGAGAACACCACGGCACTTAGTCCGGCAGGGGGAGCGCAATCTCCTCAGACTAATGAATACGTCCCAGCCGGTGCTCCTCACCATAGGTCGCCAGTGGCAGCTTCGCAGCCAAAAAAGGCCACTGATAAGATGAAGGCAGCTCCGGCACCGCAGATGGCTCGTCGGGCTGAAGACGACGACGACCCTGCTGCTGCCAACAACGTCACTGGTGATCCTGATCATGGCGACGAGGATGATCGCAGACCTCGGGGCAAATCATAGTGGTGAGGTGAGCAACGACTCTGCTGCGATTGTTCTGTGTGTTCTATTTCCAGGCTTGACAAAAATAACGAGACATTGTGGTTGTGCTGTCAATTTAGGTCATGTTAATTAATTATTGTATGCTGCAGCTTGCTGCCATGTGCGCATGCCATGCAGTTGTATGTAAGTTTCAGAAACATTAAACTCCGTATGCTCTCGTCTTATATATATAGTAGCTCATGCAAATTAATCCTCTGAATATTCTTGCATTTTTTTCGCAATTTTCATCCTGATCAGGTTGGTGACAGGTATCATGAGCTGACATGCATGAACAATTAAACAATGCAAAAGGAGTTTTTTGTATAACAAGTTGGGAGTTTTTCTGTATAGTCGTTCTCTGTTGTGTATTTCCACGCTTTTAATTAGGGCAACGGAATATGTTCTCGTCTAGCAAAGATGCCACTTATCTGCATGCTAGGAAGGCAGTTCTTGGATGAGAAGGAACCTCTCCTCTCTTTGCGATACCATTGTTTTGATTAATTTAAGTCCGTATGTTTGGAACACGGGCATTTATAGAAATCACTCTATTTCTTTTTAGAATTCATGTGAAATTACTACCAACCAAACAGACCCTCGGTGCATCAATTTTTTTAGAGGATAATTTGTTTAGTTCTTCCACCTCGGCTTTTACCACCTTAGACCTTCTATCCAGCTGTCTAGGGTTAGATAACTTCAAGCTAGCGAAAATGCAGCAGCATAACAGAAATGATGGATGGACACTCTGGCCACGGTCAATTTTTTAGAAACAAAGGGCAAAACACCCCGGTTTCATTTAAACGAAACCACTAAGTAACATTGTATTAGATCCGGCAACACAACACAAAAAGTTAACAGGGAATATAATAGTAGGAAAAAGATCACAATAGCACCGCGCCTTCACGCTTGGTAGACTCAACACCCGAGAAAAACTAGGCCTACTGGAGCACAACACTACTTTGGCATTACCAAAATTAAATTACAACAATAACATGGATGAGAGTGACTTGTAAGAAGACATCAAGTTATCTTACGAAAGAAACTCCTAGCACAGCTTCTGCTCCACCATCTTCAAAATTTCCACACCTTCTCCCAGGCGAGAATCACTCAATCTCCACGGTAATCCGCGGTACTGCATGTTCCCTTCTCTCTAAATCCAGACACAGTAGCCACCATCTTTTCAGTATCCTCACGAATTTTCACCAGACCGCCTGCGTATTTGTCCATGAAACTTGCTGATAAAAAAGTTCATTTCGCACATTCCAACTATACCACAACACCACAGAGCAAACCATATTTAACAATTTATTTTTCTAATTACTTAACCACCTTCTAGTCACGAACATCAGAAATAACAAGGTTACCAGTCCATTTTTCCTTGATGGATAGTCTTTGAGGTGGATTGGTCCAAAAAAAAATTCCATCTCCTGTATATTTATTTAGAATTAGAAATATATAATTCACTGAAAAAAATTGAAGTTATATAGTCTGTCTTTTGATATCCAACGGGGATATCCAAATCAGCATGACCCCTTTCTTTTAACACAAATAGAAAGCATAGTTATTGAAACTGGACCGGTCATCGATCTGCTCGGCCTTCTAGTTCACGGTTCATTGGTCCAACCGGGATGTCCATGCTACAGTGGTGCAACTTCAAATTAAACTAGCACATGAGTATTTAGGGACTACTAGGAAGCTACTGAGGGGCTTGGTGATGTCAGAGAGGCATCGGAGTATCCTGTAGATCGTGAGCAACGGTGGTGATGATGACGTGCACAGCGATAGCCCACTGTGGTGGAAGACAATTTAAAAGCATGGTCGAGAGCAAGGAATTAGCTTAAGCCTTGCAAGAGATAAAGGATAGCCAGCAACGATGCTTTTAGCCGGAGGCGAAGACGACGACTCGATTCCAGTAGACATATGCATGATTCACAAAATTAAATGAGGGAAAAAGCTCTAGGGGATAGGAAACATAATATGACGTGGTTAGAGAAGCTAGGGGTGCACTGGAGAGCTCACGCCATGGCAAGGCTCAGCGGAGCACGCTCATCGCCGTGGAGGAAGCCGTGGAGGAAGATGGCGTGTTCTAGGTATGGTGAGGAAGGAAAGGCTTGGGTTTTCGTGGGGATGAAGCAATTGCGAGATGGGGGAAGAGGATGGCACAGCTGGTTTGGCTTTGTAGGCTTGGGATGGCAGAGAGGAATATGTGAATTTTCACGAGTACAGTGGCGAGATGGACTCTTGGTGCTTCTCAGTGACACATAGAGTGGATAGGAAAGTGGGGGACTCAACATAGCAATGCAACCGGTAGGTGAGGCTAGGCAATTAAGCTAGAAACCGCAGGCTCGATTGACAAAAACTGGTGATGTCGGCATGGCCACAGTGGAGCAGGTGTGGCCTGTGCATGTGTGAGGTGGAAGACAACTCTTGACACGCGAGCCTGACGTATTAGCGAGTGAAGACTAGGTGGCTTGATGGGTGGAGCTCGGTCCCACTCATCAGCGTCAAGACTTAAGAGATTAGAGGGGTGGCTTGATGGGTGGGCCCCACATGGCAGTGAGAGAAAGAGAGAGTTAAGATGAGCTAAGGTTAACATGGCAGTACGTTATGGTTATTTCTTTCTCCTCATCATGCTATGTCTTTGGTGTAAAAAAACCTTTGAACTGCCACACTATTCATTTGTAAATGAAGGGCGTGGCAGCCCAATGGTTTTTTTAGTCTAACATAGCAACCAAGCCTAACACAGCATGATGAGAAGGAAGGGACTCCATCCATAACTTACTTCGTAGAACCTGAGACATTGGACTGTGTGATTTGGCATGTTATTGTTGCAAAGAGACCTTGTAGCAATAATATATATCATCAAATATTTTTACTTCTTAACAACTACATTAAGAACATTAAAGTATGTAAAATCAACCATGTGCCAATGTTTATGCTCACAACTCATTGTAATTAGTTTTTTCTTGTAAGAGGGATGACATTCGCACAATCATCATCGTCATCGCCGTCGAATGGGTCTGATGCTTCAAAGACTAGGGTAACTAAGCATGGCAGAGGAATATCAAAAATTCCAAAGTGCCGAATGACCATCACGGAGGTCTCTCCAGATAGGGTCCCTCTGCAATCAAAGAAAGTAGCAGTAGCATTCCAGACTACCTGTGGGATACTTGGAAGGCAACGGGTCTCCAACACCACAGCAAACTGGAAGTCTCTGACACCCACAAAGCGAAAGCAACTGTGGGTGAAAATTACAAGCTCGTTCGAGATCCCAATAGAAGTCTAGGGACTCGTACAACGTAGGCGTTTCTCGCGATGGGAAAAGTGTGAAAAACCTTCAAGAGCACGCTTATCACGTAGTACATGAACAAGGACCAAATTCCCTCCATGAGGTATCGTTTTTTGTCATTGGAAACTTGGGAGGACTTTGTGCGAATGAAGACGACAATCAAATTTCAATAGCAAAGTGTGATGCACAAAGCTCTCCAGGCACAAAACACTCACCCCACAGACTTGGCTCCGCTAGGTACACAGGTAAAATCCTGCAATGGAGGATAAAGAATGAAGTCGCAATCTGATCGGAGGCCTCCCCGCCATTTACTAGGATCACAAATGAGCATGCCCAAAGCTAGTTAAGAGTGAGGTCATCAAGCACATCTTCAGGCATTGCCTCTTTCAAAAACCCCATAGACGAGCAAATTTCCCAACGCCAAGTAAGATATGTTAAACTAGCTAGTTGTTAATAGATCCATAACTTCGTGGGATCTAAAATAACACGATTGTCTCTTGCAGCAAACATTGACTACAGAATCTTTTCAAGGCTCATTCGAAGCAGACAAGGAGAGGGATATACTATCCATGGTCCTGAAAAACAAGGAGTACTTGGGTCGCACATGAAGCTTGGTGGTTTACGTACCTTGGAGGTACGGATTTCCAAATAACTTTGAGGCGTATAGGAGTAGGAAGAGATCCAAAGCTGAGCGTGTGGAACAGTTAAAATAGGAGCTTCGTGTACAACTTGAGGAAGAGCTATCTACCTCACTTCGAGATGAGATAACTGCGTCACTTCGAGGAGAGATAGATTCATTAAGGGGAGAACTAAAAGAAGTCTGCAATGAGTCGCAAGCCACCCCCATTATTAGGAATCCAGTCCCCCTCAATGTCAGAGTAGCTACACGTCCACACCACTTTTTGAACATAATGACACCCACTTACCTATCAATGACATCCAGATAATGTAACTCTCTAGAATGCTACATAGATAGACTTGGTGGACGTCTTACCTTATCGTGTATTGTTATGTAGAAGCCCATCCACGCCATGCATCCGCAAAGTCATGCTATATAGGGGATGGCGTATTCATGCTTACCAGGGATGCTGGTGCACGGTGCCCAATTAGGGATCAGTTTTACAAAGGTCTAGGTGAACATGATTAATGATATTTTTAGGGTCGTTGCATTAGAGAAACCCTCAAACGAAGAGATCATGACACTAAGGGATGCTTTCCACACATTTGTCCAGTGGCCCAAGAGGAAAATCGCCCTGAACCATTCCATGCCACGATCTACACACGACCATACCTGTCAAACAGAACCTTGTATGACTCCACCTCAAGCTCCTCTTCAGAAGGCACTGCATCAACTCCCATGGAGACGACACCAAAGATGTATCTCAAGAAAAATGCTTAGGCCCAATCGAAGAAGATCAAGGCACCTCCCAAGTTTTGGTAGTAGAACCTCGGAATGTTGTTGGTCCCTGAGTCATAATTACCCGACCTTGGACTAGTTTGCAGGTCTTTTCATGCCTGGTACATGTAGAGGTTCAACGATAAAAAAAACCAGTAGAGTTGATTCACCATCAGATATACAGAGGCACATTTCCACAATGGCATGGGCTATATTGTTGTGGGCATCCAAGACTTATTCAAACTATTCAACCTCAAACCTTGACGCCATCGACGCTTCACTTCTACGAT